>VXAU01005126.1:0-31885 GCA_013399695.1 Formicarius rufipectus | reverse complement strand
AAGTCATATGTAATTGGGAATTAGGAGAGCTTTACTCATTTTTAAGTTTAATATTCTTGCAAATTTGAAATTGTCTATTTCCCTACAAGAAAGAAAAACGGGTAATAACTGTCACAGAAGGCTCACTAATCTACACTTCTCCCATAGCATAGCATTTGATCAATTACAGAAAACATTTTATTAGAATACAGGGTGGAAAATTCATCAGGGCACCATTTTTCCTCACAAGAAATGCACTCCATTTTCAAGATAACACATTTGTAAAATTTGCTGATTTTTGGCTGGGGTAGATTTAATTTTCTTCAGATTACAAGGCCTCTTGGCAGAGTTACGGTTAATAAACTCTTTTGAAAAAAAGATAGTAACTGAAATAACTGAATAAATCCTGAATAGATCCTAGAAATGAGCTGTAAATAACACCGAGAAAAACACAGTGATACCAGTGTGATGTGTTCTGAAATCATGAGTCCACTCTAAATTTATTTTAGTTTTGAAATTTAGTGTAGTATGTATAGGTATACTATATATATATATATGTATGTGTGTGTAAGAGAGAGACAGAGTATCTAGCTTATGTAAATTTTGGTTTACTTTCTGCTTTTGAGAAAGAGATACACTTGAACCATGGTTGCAAGTATTTTTAAAAAGAAGCTAATTTTCTTATAGTTATGCTCTAAGGTCTAGTCTTAGCACAAATATCGCTATGTTTAGCAGTAGTGCCAACACTGTTACATGAATGAAAGATCATTTTCTCAGCTCTGTGAAGATGAGAGTTTATTTGAATGTTCTTCAGAAAAATCTGTACTGTATATCATTAATCTAAAGTTGTGAGTGGGGAAAACACCTTACCAATTTATAGACTTATTTCTGTAAGCTGAATTCATATATATATATCTGCTCCAGTGGCACACTGAAATACTAATTTAATTTTCTTGCAGCAGGAAGGTTTTATACATCTCAGAGAACTTCTTGTTCAGGGAAGGTGGCTTTTGGAGTTAGAGGACAGCATTCATTTCTGCCAGAGGCTAAATAGGTACTCCTGGCTGTAGAGTGTGCATAGTGGATATAGTCATTGACATATCTTGCAGCAGTCTTGCCACATTTTCCTAGCAGCTAGCATGTTCTTCTCTGCGTCAGATAAGCCCCCGTGGGCTGTTTATAGAAAATGTGTAGGATCTTTCTGTTGCTGTGTCTTTCACCTGCCCTCCTGATTCTGGCAAGCTGCTTCATGGGATAGACAGCTAATGGTTGGCAAATAAGATTGGACTGTTCATCCCCAGTGAGTCACACACTGCACTCTTTCCCTGTACTTTGGTGAGGCCCCTGCCCTTAATTCTCACCATTGCTGAACCCGACTCTGGGCATAGAAACTTAATTCCTTTTAATGCACTCGTGCAGTAAGTTGTACTTACTTATGCTTCAGTGTTTTATTGGTATCGCTGTACATGCTGTTGTCACTGGTGAGGTGCATACTGTTAACTTACCCACTCGGAAGACATAATTCTGCAACCATAGTGTCAGAGTCCATTTGGATCTCTCAGATTTACAGGGCAATATACTCTGTGATTTAAGCTTTATTTTATGAACTCATTAAGAAATACAAGAGCAAATAAGGGCTCAATGTCCTTTGCCCAGACTAGTCTCTCACATGAATTCAATTACTCACCACTCAGTTCATGAGGTTTCATAAAGTATAACCCATAACTCTTAATTCTTGCACTTTTGTGACCAAAAATTAGTTACCTAGCCGACAGTGAGAGTGTTGATTCTTGCTCCTCCCCTCCAATGCCGGCATCCCCTGTCTCTCACTGGGAGGCTGAAATACTCAGCAGTCCAGCTCCTGTTGGATCTGCTTCAAACCTTTCAGCTTTGAAATTTAGTCTATACCATTTCTGTAAGTTAGTAGATTCTGAGGAAACTGTCAGACAATAAATATGCCAAGATGACAGCATCAGGTGACTGCAAACTGCAGGTAGTAATGGCTGCATAATGGCTTTTTAGCTCTTCCAGGCCACCCATTCTGCCTACATGGTACTCTCAATTTGACCTAATATCACTGCTTCCTGCATATGTCAGCATGAGTTTAGGTAGCCGAAATCGTTGCAGTGACTGAGTGAACAGTCACTTGGCATAGTTGCTTTTTTACCCTTGTCAATATAACAAAGAAATCCAGAGTCTTCAACTCCTTGAAGTTAGATATCTAGTGTCTTTTCAGACATTCTGGAATACCAAGGAATCCCACAGGCATGGAAGAAGTGATGCAGTTCATGAGGAATTTATATTTCTGTAATTGTCAGTGTAAAATGACTTTACAGTAGAGTTTTCGTGTTTTAGTTTCTTCTGTCTGAAAAACTGATTTTAATTTTCCTTTAGCTTTGATTTCTCTGACTAAAACACTTAAATGTGAGCCTACCTTTATGTATATGGTTAAGTACTGCAGAAATTTTGTTACTAACAGTAGAATCACAAGAACACTAGAGTGAGAATTTTATATGCAATTTTATTACTCAGTCCCTCCTCAGATCCTTTCAGCTGTTTTTCAGTGCCTGAACTTTATGTCTTAGATAATGTATATTATACTTAAGACACATGATTGTAGAACTTATACACCTATATGGTATATATCATAAAATCGATAGATATAGCTGTTTTATTAACCTAGATTTCTTTAAGTCTTCTTTTAAATAGTGAATCTGCTTTTCTGCTTTTATAATTTTATTTTATTGTAAATAAAAATATTGTGTCAAAAAGTTAGTATACTAAATGTTTTCAGTTAGATTGGTACGAAGTATAAAATATTTTTGCTACTGGAATGGAATTTGATTTTATTTTTAATCTCATAAGATTAAGTCAAAATAGCTCATATTTGGATAAAACTAAAGAATAAATACTTTAAAAGATTTTTATGATTGGCATCACAGTTGAAGTGATGGCATAAAATAACAATTATGATTCATGTAATCTCTGAAAAGTTTTACTAAATGGTAGAACTACTGAAGGCATACAGATTAATGTATAAGCAGAAATTATACATATGTAAATATGTTTATAACAATAAACTTGCTAGGATCAATGTGATTAAATGAAATGGTGAATAAAATATTTGAAATTTTATTCTATACAGTTTTTACTATTAATAAAAGCTGTATCTATGAAAGTATAAAGATGTGGATGACAATATTGTGAGAAAGATCAAATTATTTTCATATATAAGGGATTAAGGTATTTTATTTTACAGTTTACGCAATTTGTATTATTGCATAGCTTTTTGAAAATTCTCTGTTCTCAGTGTTAGCTGATAGTATTCTTGTACTTTGCATAGAAAATAATGATTTAAGGAGATTTATCAAGAGTTCACTGATTGCTTTGTCAGAAAGTTGTGGCTTATGTGCTGTTCTGTTAGAGTGGTTTGGGAGTGCTTAGCTAAACAAATCATAAGTGGCTCATAGCACTTGTTTGAATAAAGCTCCTTACCAGTTTTAATATGTAAAACCTTAGTGTGTTCATGGCTAAGAGAAAGGCAAGAAAATATGTGTTTTAACACTAATTAAAAGGCAGACTTCTGTTTTCCTATTGCTTATTCATTGAAACATAGTTGAACACTGGCTTAATTTTGCTCTATACACTCATTTATAATTAACCCTCTTGTAATTTGTTAGTGGTGGTAATTTCCATCGAGTCCTGATGAAATAATACTTTGCATTAAAACCCTACCCTAATTTTCATTGTAAAACATTCAGGTAGTCTTTTCCAAGTCATAATTAAAAATTCTTCAAAGAAGAAATGCCATATATTTTTTATTTGCAGGAAAATCAGTGTGTTAGACAAGGAAATAGAGATAGATGCAGATTTTTTGTACCTTTTTCAGGAATAGATATGGTGTATGTGTTGCTTTGAGTAAAGATCTGTTTATTTCAATTGCATGTTATTTTTAGGCAGTGTTTGTTCCATGCATAAAAAAACCCAGTCAGTGCATCCATATTGATTGGACTGAACATTCATCCTGTCATGGCCTTGATATTTCAGTCCCACAGGATGAAGAGTCTCAGGAAATGGAACTGTGAAATAAATCCATTAGGTAGACCTTACGAGAGAATACTCAGTGTTTCATCCTCATTTGACAACCTGAGTGGATCAGTGTCCTTAATTACTGTTATGAGTCTGAAAAATGAAAATAATGTTCTTACTTAAGTCCAGGCTTTGGTCCATTCTTGGCTTCTTCCACAAAGACAGTTTTGAAGTTAATGCTAAAATTTATAAAAACAGAATGTGGAAAGACCACTGCCAGCAATAAAATACAAGAAACGATGAAAAAGCAGCATTAATTCATGAGCTAAAATAAACTGGGTTTCTGCTTTTTCCCCTGTAGGATTTCAGATTTCCATTTATCTCTGGAGAATAGAACACCTATGCCAGAGAGAACTGTCTACATTCCAAAAGTTAGAAAATCTTTTCCTTTAGACCTTGCAAGAGATCACTTCTCCTACAAGTACTTGAAAATTCATTTTCTATGATTAATGTTGACATTTTTAGAAATACTCATATGGCTTCTTTTAATGATTATTGTGAAGAAAATCAGTATTTACTACTGATTGCCATTATGCGTTTTATTGGATACTTTCTTCTGTTTAAATATTGTAAGAGGTTATTGGAATTACTAAGTGACAGCTATGATTATACAATTCACAGAGAGACTTCTAAAGACATTCATTCCTTATGTGGGCAATATTGTACAGCTGGGTAACATCAAACTTTGTTAATATTAGCATAATCTGAAACAGTTCTTGCCAAGGTTTACTAATGCTTGTTCTGACAGTTAGAATGTGCTGCCTGCTTATGAAGGATGCCTTCAGATATATTACTATCCTCTGCATAGTTTTGTTAAAATAAATTTGAAGAGGCTGAGAAATTGCTGGATTTAAACTTATGAATACCATTACTTCAACTCCCTGTACATGCACATTGGAGCAGTTTTTAAATGCAATCCCTCCTTTTTTTTTTTTTTTTTTTTAAACAGGTATACAACTTCATTTATGTATAAAACTACAATGATTACTTCAGTATAAAAGTATTCATTATTAATTTTTTGCTTTCCTTCATAGTTTACTCTGTGTCACTATGTCATCTTCATGGTATATTATGTAAAGACTGCTCTGAATATAAAATGATTAATTCCTTCATAGGAGAAGCATGGCTGTTGTCATGCACGTGCTGGAATACTTCATGAACGTTAATAACTCAGTAATAAACACAAACATTAATAAACATACTACTTATGAAGCTAAGGGATAGTCTATTTTACAAGTAAAGAACAGAGAAATTAAATACAAAACCATTCTGCAAATTTAGTTGATGGATTTGAAATGTACAGAATTTGCTATTTTACATTACTTAGTTTTGTTTTCTGTTGTGTGCTGTTGTTTGTTTTAGGTTTTTTTTGTTGATGTTGGTTTTGTTTGTTTGTTTTGGTTTTTTGGTTGGTTGGTTTTTGTTTTGGTCATGCTGAAGCTTCTGCTGCTTGTAGTTGCTCTCCTGTTGCATGGCAGTTTCTCAGAAATCAAGGTCCCAACTATCAAATGCACTGTATGTGCCCTGAACATGAGAAGTAGTCAAAGAAGTAACTGTATTAAATCTTCACTAGTACAAACTGTGCCAGTGTAGAACTCTTTGATCATAATTTTCTCACTCACTGGCACCTCTTGATAAACTCGTATCACAATATATTAATTTTGTTCAGGTAGCTAATGTTGTGTAAGAGTTTAAATGTTTTTGTGAGAGATCTGGAAATGCTCTCTAGCATAGAGAGACCAGGACTTTATTATATGTGACTTCTTTTCTTCGCTGTTTTTGTGTCTGGCACATATTTGGGCACATTAAGAGCTCTCGTATCACATGCAGATAATTCAGTATGCAAAAAGTTCAATGCTGATACTGGAGGACCCTCTCCAGTTGACAGTTATGACTATGCAGTGGAGTTTTTGTATTCTCTTGGAAAACACAGAAATTTGCTTGTGATTCTTGGGAAAATTTGAGCAGCTCAGGTTTGATCCTACCAGTCTTTTGAAACTGTCATAAAATGTTTTGGAAACTGTTTTAGAAATCTTACTGTAAGCAGGGTATATATTTTTTCTCCTGTACCCTATGTTGCATTGTATCTACTGGAAAGGGATCATTAGACTTCAGCTTTTATGAAGCAGAAACTTTATCTGTATATTAAATTTTCACCTAAGAATATGACTGAATTAGAAATATTGAGCTACATTTTCTTTCTTTGGTTAGAAATGGAACATTCCATTTTAACTCTGAAAGGAAGGTTGCATTAAAAATGCTGTGATTTCTAGGTTTTGCATTGCCATGTAGGTGACTTTATATCCCCTTAATTACTTTAATCAGAACATAGCACTCTATTGAATTTTCTTGCGCTTGTTTTAGAAAACAGTGTCTATAAAATGCCAGGAGAATGTACCATACATAATGATCTACCACAGGCAGTCACTAAATAGTACTTATTTATCAGGAAAATCAAAGCTGAAAAAGAAAAAAAATAATGTCCTGTGTATGTTTTAGCATGCATATGATGTGGGGTTTTGTCATTAAAGAACCACTGGGGCTTTTAGACTTAATTTTCTTCCCTTCACTGATGCAACTTTTAAAACATGTTATAAAATATTACAGTAGCTGCAGTATTTTTTTATTATTATTTTCACATGCTTTGTTCCAGTGCAAGCTAATTTTTTGTCTGACTTGTGTAGAGTTGTTACTCCAGACGTGTTCTGTTCTACTCCTAACTATTTGTAGTGCTATGATGAAATGTCAGGTGAGAACTAAAGGATCAGACAACTGCTTAATGTTGCTTAGTTTTTAAAATGTTTATGTTGTTGTACAGACTCCTTAACAGCCATGTTGCTCTGAAAGTGTATATTGATGGTAGTTTTATAAAGTCTAGCTGTTCCAATGAAAGAAATCATATTCCTGATACATCTGTGGTAACTCAACTTGCATCCAGATACCTGCAAGTTACATGGTAGAAATCAAAGCAGACTTTTTTACATCACAGTTAAATATTCATTTTCATGCTACTACATTAGGCAGAGTAAAAATGTGTGTGGTTTTGAAATCTGAGATTTTCAAATATAAAGCCCCTTCCAACGTGAAGCAGAAAATCTTTTGAACTGAATTGAATTCACACTTCCAAACAGGTGGATTACTTCAGAGACTGTGTGATAAGCATATAATTTATAGGGAATGAACTCATTAATTTAATAACAAACAAAAAAACTCCATACAAACAAAAAATGCTGAATATTTTGTTGTGTCTGAAACTAGTACAAATATTCTTATTTGTATGTCATAAATATGTTTTTAATGTGCCAACTTCATTTAGATTCACTTTTGTCTTAATGGCTTCTTGAAAAATTACAGTATCAAGACGTATTGAGCATTCGTTATGTAAATCATTTATAGTGCCGTATTTATAATTTGCTGTGTAACATAATGCATAATTTATAGATAATGGTTTGGTCTTTGTGGCATAAATAGGTTATTAGAGAAAAAAATATAAGAAAAAGTAGAAGAGAATCAAATTTTCAACTCAAGCACTCCAAAATTAGAAAGTACTAAAATTGGAACTATTATAGTAACTGTAGTTCATCTTCTTTACGTGTGCTAGGAAGCATCTGTTCCTGTAGGAAGTTCTCTACTTATAGTGGGGTTTGGAGAGAGACATCCAGACCACTGAAGTCTAGAGAGAGCTGCCACCCATAACCATCTGAGGTCATCTCAACACCTGAGGCTGTGGCTAGGTATTTCAGTGCCAAAAAGAGACTAACTTGGTAACTCCAGCAGTTGTTACAATAATTTCTCAGAAACAGTGCCTCAGCTATGAAGGTGTGAATTAGTGAAGGGCAGAAATAAGCATGTATATTCATGTGATTTTTTTCAACTTTTTTTCTTTTAACTCCTCAGGTAATGTAAATTTTGAGGTTTCATGTAATGTGTGCTTTACAAGATCTTGTCTTCAATAAAAAGCCATTTGCAAACAGTCTAGTTTAAGATGGCTTTATCACAGAATCTGAATGATTCAGATTCTATTAATTATTTCCTAATGGTAATATTTCCAAATCACAAGTGAAGTTTAAAGGTATTACAATAAAAATTACCAAAAGTCCATTCACTTTGAAAGTTTATTTTTAGAGGATTAGGAATTTTTTTTTTCGCCCAGTTTTTCATATTTTTATAGCACTTTTTACTCAAAGCATGATTTTAGTTGCAGTTGTAAATACAATCCAAAAATCCTTTCAATGCACCTGTTCATGTTCTAGTCTTTTTCTCTTTAGTGCCTGTTTTTTTCATCTACCTCTGCCCTTGGCCTTTGTACTCTGCCTGTCCTTTCAGAGATCCTTCAAATCCTCTGAGTCTAGAAAAGAAAGTTGCCAGAAAATAAAGTATTTCATATTTCTATTTCTAGTCCCTGAGTCCCGTGCCATTTTAACTCCAAAGAAGTGTGAGGAAAAACTCGACCATCCCCTGCATATATAAAAAGTGTAATGCTTAGTTCATTCATTTAGTAGAGTCTGCATTTCATCCACAGTGGCATCCGTAGAAAGTTGGATTGTCTTCATTATGGACAAACTCATTGAAGAACATGGGAAGTAGCTGTCAGACTAACTTCAGCTGCCAGTACATATGTAAACCATGCCTTTGGTATCAGTGCAACAATTGCATGCTCCAAAGCAGGCTTCTCAAGTGAACATGATTTTCTCTGTTTGGGTTTTTATTTTTCCTCTATTTATTTAGAAGTCATTCTTGCTTCCTTAAAACATATTTTTTCCTTATATTTTCTAGTGATGATTCCTTAGCTGCCAGTCTGTGGTGTTGTTGACCACTAGGATACTTAGCAGGTTGTGTGATATGTGGCATATGTGCTCTCCATATATGCCCTCTTGGGCATAGTGTTAATGCCTAATCCTGCAAAAGGCTTTCAGAACAATAGTAGTGGAGAGAGATTAGACAGATAGATAGATAGATAGATAGATAGATAGATAGATAGATAGATAGATAGATAGATAGATAGATAGATAGATAGATAGATAGATAGATAGATAGAGTAGTTCCTTTACTAGAAGCTTCTAGGTGCACAACAAAAGTATGTGCAAGCGTATCAGCCAAATGTTGCAGGTTATATAACTTTTAGTAATTAACATATTTGATAACTGTAACCCACTTGTGATACCATTTTCCCCTGGCTCCCGCCCTCAGAACTTTTCAGAATTTCCTCTTGGAGCCCCTCCAAGGGATCTGAGCTTGCTCCTCTTTTGACCACAAGCTCTATTACTGTCTCAATTGGAGTTCTGACAGGTGTTCTTTAAAACAGCATGTCCTTGGTAATGTAAGTCTGCCAGAATTTCCGGAACGTGTGAGAAAATGTTCAGCAACTTCCAAATGCCACTTAAAATGTGAGAGACTTAGGAAAACTTACTCAACTTATATAACTGAATCTATAAAATACACATTAAAATCCTTAGTCTACGAAATTACAGTTTTCAACTCTGCATAAAGGAAGAAAGGAGGTCAGCAAAACCTCTACCTTGGACTTCTGCAGGGTAGACTCTGGCCTGTGCAGAATACTGGTTAAGAGAGTCCCTTGGGAAACAGTCTTTAGTTAGTAACAAGGTTAGTAACAAAGGGTCCAAGAAGACTTAAGGTACTTTAAGGAGGAAGTCTTAAGGGGGCAGGAGCAGGCTGTCCTATGTGCTAAAAGACAAGCCAGTAGGAAAGAAGATTGGCCTGACTAAATGTGGAGCTTTTACAGGAACTAAAAGAAAAAAAAAAAAAGTTTTTGATCCTTGGAAGAAAGGACAGTCAATGCAGGAAGAGTACAAGGTTGTTCTTAGATCGTGTGGAGAGAAAATAAGAAAGTCTAGAGCTCAGCTAGGACTCAAATCTGACTACTGCTGTGAAAGATAATAAAAAGTGCTTTTATAAGTACATTAGCAATAAAAGGATGGCCAAGAAAATCTCAATCTTTTATTGGATACAGGAGGGAACACTGTAAACAAGGCTGAGAAAAAAGTTGACCTACTTAATGCCTTCTTTGCCTCAGTCTTTAACAGAAAGACCAGTTATCCTCAGGGCAGTCAGCCCCCTGAGCTGGTATATGTGAACAAGAAGCACCCCTCCAATCCAAAGGGAAGTAGTTAGCTACCTGTTGTACTACTTCCAACTCTGTGGGACCAGACAGGATTCACCCAAGAGTACTGAGGGAACTGACCAAGCCACTCTCCATCATTTGTCATCAGCCCTGATTAACTGGTGAGGTCTCAGATGACTGGAGGAGATTAGCCAGTGTGACAAGAAGAGTTAGACTGAGGATCTATGGAACTACAGGACTATCAGGCTGATCTGGGTACCAGAAAGGTAGTGGAACAGACTGTCTGGCATGTGATCACATAGCAGGTACAGGGCAACCACAGGATCAGTCCCTTGTCCTGCTTAACCAACCTGATCTCTTTTTGTGACCAGGTGACCTGCCTAATAGATGAGTAAAAAGCTGTGGTTGTAGTCTACTTGAACTTCAGCCTTTGACACTGTCTCCCACACCATTCTCCTGGAAAACCTGACAGTCCATGTCTAGGACAGGTTCACTCTTCTCGGAGTTAAAAACTGGATGGCCAGGCCCAGTGGGGGTGGATGGAGCTCCATCCAGCTGGACCTCAGTCAGTAGTGGGGTTTCCCAGAGCTCAGTATTGGGCAAATCCTGTTTAATATCTTTTTGTGATGATATGAATGGGACGATCAAGTGAACCCTCTGGAAGTTCACAGAAGACAGTAAATTGAGCAGAAGTTGATCTGGTGGAGGGTAGAAAGGCTCTGCAGAGGGATTTGGACAGGCTGGATCAATTGACCAATTGTATGAGGTTCAGCAAGGCAAAGTGCCAGGTCCTGCACTTGAATCACAACAACCCCCTGCAGGACTACAGACTGGAGACAGAGTGGCTGGAAAGCAACCAAGTGGAAAAGGACTTGAGAGTTGACAAGTTGTCCTGGTTGACAATGAGCTGAACAGGAGCCAGCAGTGTGCCCAGGTGAACAAGAAAGCCAGTGGCATCCTGGCCTGTATAAAAAATAGTGTGACCAGCAGGAGTGGGAAAGTGATTGTCCCTCTGTACTAGTCACTGGTAGGCCCCACCTTGAATACTGTGGCCAGCTTCTCATTTCAGGAAAGACATTGAGTTGCTGAAGCATGTCCAGAGAAGAGCTACAAAAGTGAAGGGTCTAGAGAGCAAGTCATAGGAGGAGTGGCTGAGGGAGCTATGATTGTTTAACCTGGAGAACAGTAGGCTGAGGACAGAGACCTTATCACTCTACAGTTACCTGAAAGGAGATCATAGTCAGGTCCAGGTCAGCCTCTATAGCCAGTTAGTGATAGGATAAGATGAAATGGTCTGATTCTGCACCAGAGGAGGTTCAAGTTGGACATCAGGAAGAATTTTTTTACAGAAAGGATGGTGAAACATTGGAGCAGGCTGCCCAGGGTGATTGAATGATTGAATCACCATCCTTGGAGGTATTCAAGAATCTAGTGGAAGGGGCCCTTAGTTCTGTGGTTTAGATGACATGGTAGTGTCTGCTCAAATTTGGGCTAGACGATCTTAGAGGTTTTCCAATGCTTATGATTCTGTGGTAGGACAAGGGGGAATGGCTTTAAACTGAAAGTTTAGAATTAGAAAGGTTTAAATTAGATATTAGGAAGAAATTGTAAACCATCAGGGTGGTGAGGCACTGGAACCAGTTGCTCAGAAAAGTGGATGCCTCATCCCTGGAAGTGTTCAGGACCAGACTGGAGAGGTATAGAGCAACCTGGTTTCATGGAAGGTGTCAATGCCCATGACAGGTAGGTTGAAACTAGGTGATCTTTAAGGTCCCTTCCAGCCCAAAACATTCTATGGTTCTTTGATTCTATGGTTAAGAATAGGAGAAAATATATGACATGATAAGTTACATTATGGAAAAAAGGAGCTCTGTTTTGAGCCTTTCGTTTAGGCTTCTAGGTGTTTGAAGGCATTCCTTTGTCATTAGTGCATAGAATTAAGCTTTCTGTCATGTTGACCAAGCTATCTGTTTCTGTCTCAAACACAGACTGAACTTTCATTGAAACTTTTATAACTTCTGTAGTTTCTGCATAACTTTTTTTTTCTGAGGTATCCAAGCAAAATTTTAGTTTTTCTTCTTCACACTAATCAGAACATTTATTTCTGAAATATGTGTACACCTAGGGTGTACTCAAAGGGTATATGCCAGTCACACACCCTCAGTTTCTCTGCTTGCCATCTGTATCTCTAGAGTTGGGCCTTCTGCCTGGAACCTTACTTGTGTTACTTAAGCATGTATGGTATTTTTCTCAAAAGCCATCATACCTTTAGCAATACTTATCATCTTCATCATCAGATGAAACTCTCAGCAACTTGCTACTTCACTGAAGGCAAAAAGTTGCATACAAGATATTTATCAAGATAATACATAAGTGGCTACATTTTCTGCTATAACACGCAGATCTCTGGGTTGCAGTACATCTGAGTCTAGGGTCAGTAGCTTGCTAATCACTTGGGCACCTTGGAAAATACTGCACTTTTTCTTCTTGAAATCCTCCACTACTTATTTATAAATCAGTGTATCAATGTCTTCAAGAACACCTTTTATCCAGATGTTTGTTTGGCATTGCTATGCAAATAATACAGTTACAGATTATCTAGTCTGTCAAACTGCTTCTGGGTGTTTTGAATAAATATACCATTTATTAATGTAGAATTATAAGTTTCTTTCTTTTGTTTTGAGTCATTATGTAAAGACAAATTTCTGAATGCTGAAAGCAGAACATACACCTCCATCCATCTATAAACATACATATATACATACACGTATATATGTGAATAAAAAGTGTTTACAATTAAACTGGAAAAACAGTTCTCAAGTTCTGCACTGCTGTGGTAGAGAACAAGATTTAATTTCAGGCTGAGTGAATGTATATTTGTAACTTAAAATCAATGCTATGAAATTTTTACTTTTTGTAATACTGCTCAATGGGGAATATAATGTGGACTTTGTGCAGCTTCCTAACTTAAAATAATTTTATACCTTAATACATTACTGAAGGATGATGCCTTGAATATATATGCATGTAGATTCATATTGTTAGTCCATTTTAATATGCTTATGCTGCTGTAAAGGTTTTAGGAGTTTTTATTTTCGATGTGACACAGAAAGATAACTTCCCTTTTTAAGACTGGTTTAATTTTTGATGGAATCTGTTACACTACCTAAATTAAACTGCTTGATAATATGTATCAAAAAGAAAAGCAGTTATTATTTTATTTTCTCTCTAACTAAAAAAAGGAAACCCACTGAAGTAGGTTAACATTTATGTCATGACACAGAAGACAGAACACAGAGAATTTGTGAAGAGGTATTATCTTGATTACATGGTTTCTCATTGGTTAAACCCCTGGTTAACCAATTTCATTTCTGAATTCCACATATGAAGCACAGTTACACCTGTTGTTCATGTGCTGTGTGTGGTGGATGAATGCAGTACTACCCTAACAGGGAGCTATGAATTCTGTAGAGTGACAGCTTTGGTCTTGAAAGATACCTGGAATTATTTCTCCTGTCTGATACAATTCAGGTCTTCAAGAGATCTTCTAGGCTCATGCTTTTGGATACATGGTAATTCTGCAATAGAAGTTATGTTCAGTTTCACATAAGTTGCATTTTACCATCAAAGGGCAGAACTTTGTCATACTAAATTACTTTTGAAAGTCTGTTGATGTGACTTCATTATGAATTTATGACTTGCATTATTTCATTTTTCTGAAACTGTTTACAGATGTTTGATAGATGTTTGTCAGAAAGTATTTTTCTGTGAAAATAATGTAGTTTATCTCTATCTTAGACAAAATTTCTAATTGAAATGAAGACAAATGTAACAATTACCTGTTTATACTTCAGAAAGTCATTTTATATCCACATCAAGTTTTTTGAAGAAATTCCATGGGAATTCAAAGAACCCGAATCACAAACCCAAATAGGAATATTTAGTGAAGGAATTATTTATTTATCTAACTCTACTGTAGATTCCCCAGTTCCAAACTAGTAGCACTGAATAATTTAAGTCTATGAATATCTTTAACTTTGTGAAGAAGGTTATTATCAGCCAACTTCACAAACAAAATGTGTTTTATATCTGAATACCTTTGCATAAGTTTCTGACTCAGTTTTCTTAGTCTGATACACTCCCTGTAACTGAGTCTTTTCTGTGGTAATTGTATTACTGGTCATTCTTCCTTTAAGAATCAATGGTTCTTCTAAGAAATAAAATTAATAAAATTATAGCAGTCTCAGGTAGTGAATAACAAAAACTTGATTGTACAGTTATAAAAAATCTTTTACACAAGGACAAGTAGGTTAAATAAATTATGAGATAAGGGAGATTATTTTTCTTTGGTGTTAATATAATTTCATACACAAAGCAAATGTTTATATTCAGAACCTACCAAAAGGCAAAACTTCAGCAGGATGTCAAGTAAGTTGCCGTAATTAAGACTCACAAAGTAATTTACAATAAAATACATCACTCAATAGTATCATAAATCAGTCTTTACTTAGGTCTCCTTTGTCCTGTCAGTCTCTAATATATTTGATATTTTTCAGTTTGTGGTGTTCTACTCTCTGTTAAACTCCTCTGATAGTATTTTTTCCTATTTGTTCCATATATACTTGAGTTCTTTTCACTTTCTCTTTGCACTAAATTTTAAGTTTTAAATTGCCTATGCTATCCACTAATCTGTTCCTGTAGAGATGCCAGCACAGCCCACCCTTGACAGCAATAGATGTTAAGATGAGGATGTGGGTGTTGAAGGGTATGTGTGAAGGGGAAAACCCAAAACTGTCTGAGATGGTGTTTGCCTGAAGCTGATGGTGTTAAAGAGTAAAACAAGACTCAAATTATTTAAATGGTAACCAGGGAATCATGAGGATATTTCTGAAATTTCTTCAAAAGAAATATGTAAAAAGGAAGCCTGTAGCATGTGGGGAGATAGCTTGCAGCGGAAACAGCAGCAGTTGAACCTCTTTGCTCCTGTATGTTTTCCATCATGACACTATAAGACACAACAAGTAGGAAATTACAGCTCAAGTGTTTTTATGTGTCTTCCGTGGTGTGTTTTTGCACTGGCACATGGATTAGCAACCTGTAGGGAGAGGCACAGCTTGAAACAAAACTAGAGCACTTATGTCTCTCCCACAAGGTTTGTATGAATAGGGTAACCTCCCTGCTGGGGGAGGATGTTCTGCTTTTAACCCAGATGGTGACTGTGTTCCCATAATTCTGTGGATGTGAGTGCCCCTAGAACTTTGTAGGATTTGGTAGAGAAGGGTTTTAGAAATTAAGAGGTGTTTGATAACATTTTTAAAGGGTCTAGTATTGTGCTCTATCTATTTTATTGTTAATCATGAATATAAAATTCATTGATTCCTAATTAAATATGTCTCATTAGTAAATCAGAAAGCTGTTTTAATCCTGATTTGAGCTATGAAATTCAACAGTATTTCCCTGCAAATGTTACAAATTTTTTGCATCCAATTTACATTCTGGTAATATTTGCAATACAATTTGTACAGTTTACATGACTCAAAGAAATGAGTCTTACATGTGAAGCGGTTTTAGTCTAATTACAGTTTTAGCAATCTAACAGAGAATTATTAGCCTGGTTACAAAGATACTATCACTTAAAATACAGATTACTCAGTTTTTACAGCTTGTTCCTGAAAATGCCAGTTAAAATTATTTTCCAGTATCTGTCCAGTAGCTTTGTGTTGTGTTCCACCTTCTACTGCTTTTCTTGGTCCTGAGGTAGGTGCCTTGGAGAGATGGGGAGAGGGAGTAGGAGTCATTATCATTTTATAACTTTAGTTGTGATTGTTTTGGAAACTTCAGTTGTTCTCTTAATACAAAGCCTGTGGTTTGTTACAGGTGATGGTGACACCAGTTTACAAGGCTACCTATTGTGGAGAAACTGGACAGAGATCTAATATTGTCTTCTATGATTATCTTGTGATCACTTTGTGATAGTAGCACTTGTGTAACAAACATTTCTTTCTTTCTTTTTTGTTCTCGTTATGTAAGAAGTTTCTGATAGTGATAGAATCAGCATTAATGGAAACCTAGTCAAATAACCAGATTCTAATCATCCTGTTTCAACAAGCAGTGCTTTTGTTTTCAAATGACTTGTCCTGTAAATTGATATTATCAAACAGTGATTATGTTTGATCCCTAAGTTTTTGATCACTCACATTTTGATCACTCATATATCAGCATAGATTAAATAATTTTGATACTATTTCCACNAATACATCCAGCTCCCAGCACACAATGTCCTCCTGAGAACAGGCTTATGGAAATGTATCCAAAAAAGAAAAAAAAAGAAAAAAGAAAGTACTTAAAATATGTGTTATGGTATCATCACATCATTAGCATATGTGGGGTACATCAGAACTGTCTTTTCTCAAGCTTGTTTGTTTTGTGTGTGAAAGTGGCACCTTTCAAGATTTACATTCATTATAGAATTATGTTTTATTTCTTGTCTTGTCTACTATCCTTCACTTAGGTGTAGACTATCAGACTACTTTATTATTCATGACCCAGCAATATTAAGTAAAATATAGTTATTTTTTTCCAAAATTGTTATATTATCAGCTGAGCTTTCCTTCATCAGAAAATAACAATTTTTAAACAGTTTCAAATAGATAATATAGTTTCATGAGTCCTCAGCAGCTCTCATGTTCTCCACCTTATTCCTGTGCTCCTCTGTTAGACACCTCGTTTTACTTCCGCATCTACTACTAGGGAATATTTTGGGTGATATTTAATGATAAATCTAGGGTGGATAGTGCATCTAAGTTGAACTTTTACTGCAACAGCAGGTGGTTAGGAGGGAAGAGTAAGGTGTATAAAGAAGAGAAAGAAGTATGGATATCTGTGACTTACTAATAGCAATTGTTGTGGTTTATACTCAGCTGTCAACTAAGCACCACACAGCCACTCATTCTGTCCCTCACCAGTTCCAGGTGTAGAGGGACAATCACTGCCCTGGTCCTGCTGGCTACACTGTTTTTGATACAGGCCAGGATGCCATTAGCCTTCTTGACCACCTGGACACACTGCTGACTCATGTTCAGCTTTTGTCAACCACCACATCCAGCTCTTTCTCTGTGGGCTCCTTTGCACCCTCTCTTCCCCCAGCCTGTAATGCCACATGGGGATCCAAGGGCAGGATGTGGCACTTTGCCTCGTTGGCCTTGGCCCATCAATCCAGCCTGTCCAGATTGTTGAGCTTCCCTGACTGCCCCAGCAAGATCGCCTTAGTGTCATGTGTGAACTCAGTGAGGGTGTGTTCGATTCCCTCATCCAGTTCATCAACAAAGATAATGAAAGGACTGGGCCCAATACTGAGCACCTGTGACCAGACACCAACCGGATGCGGCACCATTCACCACCACTTTCAGGGCCCTGCCATCCAGCCAGTTCTTAACCTAGTGAATCTTTCCTTGAAAAGGAAATTTTCTGGAGGGTCTCTGCCATGTTTTTTTTCCAAGTCACTCATAAATATATGAAAGTGTTCCTCTTTTGATTTTTGCCAAACACATTAGCAAGTAATGAAATTATACTTCAGGCCTGCTAATTGCTTTCCGAAAGTAACAGTTCGGATGAATAGATTCACTAGGGAAAAAATATTTCCTTGACTCATTCAGCAAGACTCATGTTATAGCTGAATCCTAAATCTTCTTAAGAGAAGACATTCCACCATTTAGTGCGCTTTTTATTTCGTACTTAAGAACTGCTGAACTAAATATTGCTTCAAGCACTAATAAAACTGTAATGGAAAATGTGTTATGTATTTATTTATGAGAAACATGTTAATTTGCAGTTTATATAATCTGGAAGTGCAGCTAATTTCTTTATTTCTAAAAAAAATTAGGAAGCTATCGTAACAATTACCAGGACTGATAGGCAAATAAGTTAGCATAGAGTGAATGACTACTTATTAACTAAATATAGCAATGTAATTAACAAATTTCCCAAATATAAATCAATAATTAAATTAGATCTTTGTTTTATAAGATAGTTAACAGTCTTCATCATTGTAGAATTGGCACATCATACATTTACTCTGAGATGATGTCAGCAGTAGCTGAGTGAAGTAATTTTTCTTTAATAAAGTATTGATTATTAATTTCATGTAGATACACAAATCATGTAGTTAAAACAGTTTGAGAATAACCCAGGCAGCTGGATTTTCTAAACTTCACTTTAAAGCTGTTGTACATACACTGATATGTAGGTAACACTCATAGCACATTATGTTTCTTTTCTGATTAATCTCTCCATGTTAGGCTATAATTATTCATCAATACAGTGTCAGAGAAAATTTTGACAAGGTATTCAACTCAAATAACAACAGAAATATTCAGCTACTGAACCTGAACAGAGATAGACAGGTATTAAATATACCTTTTTCTTTTCATTAATTCAGATATGATCATAATGGGCCTGGGGGTGTATGAGTTGCTTAGCCTTCTTACCTTTCACAACCTTTAATTTCCTCTTTTTGCTCTTACCCTTGAGCTTACATGACGAGGAACTGTCACTCTCGGGGATATGCCCATGTAGACATTTTCAAGTTCCGTTGTCTAATACTTCAGGCAGAGAGAAGTCCATTCTGCTTGTGTGCTGAGCCATGAAACCAGATGGCTGCAATTAACCCAGCAATGAAATTAAGTATGATATCAAGCTCTGCAATGTAAAAACACTGTGTAGTTTCCTTTGGTGCAGTGCCTGAATGAATATACTGCAGAATACACTATAAAAACTGGAAGCATTCCCTTAGCTGAACTGTATAGTGTAAGGTATTTAAATCCTCCCCATCTGCTGACCATGCAGAACTGAAAAGTTCACTGAAGGGAGGAAAAATTGATGTGCAGGACTCCATAGCTGGAAACTTAGCTAGACGTTCTGGAAGCCCAGCATAGTAAACTGAACCAAACTGAACAAAAAGGAGGGACAAGTTGTCTACATGCCCATACATCTGCTTATGGGAAAGAAGTAATAGGTGACTAGTAAAGCAAATAAGTTTCCTTTAAACTTTCTACTACAAATCTCCCTACTTTGTTCCTTGTTCTGTATATTCAGTATTTTGAAAGAAGTCATATGCTGGTACTCTACTGAAGGCAGTCATCTTTTAAAGCCTGAGTATTTTGGAAACTATCCAAACATTTTGTATCACCTTATGTGATTATGGCGTTCGTTTTTTGTTTCAATTTGAAATGTAAAGGTTAGCTTTCTCCTTTACCAACTTTAATTGGTTTAATGATAAAAAAGCTTTCTATCAGTAAGTAAATAATGGTGAACATTAATAAAACTTATGTACCTCCTCTGTGCCCTCTTTTGGTAGGAGAAACTGCTATCCTGAAGGCAAGAATTCCTTTACAAAATGCATCTGACATTTAGGTTGTAATTATCGATCAGAAGAAAAATCTACTAAAAGTATCACACACAAAACTGTCTTTGCTATCTGTAGTACTGAGATGTTTACTAAACAACTTCTGTTAGAGATCAGGCAAATGTAATTTTTGTTGGGTTTTTTGGTTGTTTTTTTGTGGGTTTTTGTTGGTTGATTAGTTGGGTTTTTTTTCGATGGAGGGTGCATTCAGGTGTTTAATTATTTACCTCTCCAGTTTCATGTTCTTATGGCTACATAAAATATGAAACTTTTTGGTCTTGTTTTATACAAGAGATTAAATAAAGCCACTGTTGATTACAGTTTATAAATTGACCACATGCCAATTATGCTGAAGTTTAAAAAAGGTAATGAATAGCTCATTGACTGTGTCTATTTACTGTGCACTCTGCATTGATTTCTGGTTTGTTAGAACATTTCACGCATCAGCACTGGAACCACTAGACCTGCTGTTCTCAAAGGAACCTGAGAGTGCTATGGGTCAATACCTCAACCATAGACTGTACATACTCTACTTAGTTCAAATTAATCACTGTGGACCAATTTCAGTCCTAGCATAAGTGGGTAGAATGGCAGGACTTGTGTTTGATAGAGCTTTATTGAAATACTAGTATATCTTTTTAGAAATTAGTATCATATTTTTGTTAGAGTTCCTGAAAAATATGAAGTTTTTCTTCTGTATTCCTTGCATTCCAGTATTTGATAGGTCCTTCATTTCAATCAATTATTCATCATTTCAAGTTTACTTTTAGATTGGAGTGTTAAAATTTTGATGTACTGAAAGCTTACTGGAGACTTTCTTCTTACTTTCTACTTATCAAACTATTTAGCTTTGCCATACGTGAACAGCAATAAGCATAGTATTCTTTAAAGTCTTTTAAAAAATGTGCTATATGGCTGCTCTGTAAAATGATTTTCTGCATATGAGTGTATTTATTAATTTCTAGGATTATTATTGGGAAAAAAATTGAGCATTTATATAAGAATTAAGTAAGAACACAGAGACTTCAACAAATTAGAGGACTAGACAGTCACCAACCAAATGAAGTTCAACAAGGGGAGGTCACTTGGTCTATTCAACCTGGAGAAGAGGACACTGAGGGGAGACCTCATTGCAGCTACAACTTCCTCACGAGGGAAGGAGGCACTGATCTCTTCTCTGTGGTGACCAGTGAAAAGACCAAGGGAATGGCCTGAAGGTGAATCAGGGGAAGTTTAGTTGAGATATTAGAAAAGGGTTCTTCACCCAGAGTGTGTCTGGGCACTGGAACAGGATCCCCAGGGCAGTGTTCACAGCACCAAACCTGACAGAGCTCAAGAAGTGTTTGGACAATACTCTCAGGCACATGGTGTGACTCTTGGAGACAGTCTTGTGCAGTGCTAAGGCTTGCACTTCACGATCCCTGTGATTCCCTTCCAACTTGGCATATTCTGTGATTCTCTGATTCTGTGAAAAGTGTGTAACAGACAAGAGAATATGGTGCAAGAATAAAAGAAATACATAAGTAAGCTCATGGGTTTTTTCTAGCTTAGTCTTGTATGTTTTATCTCAGACAGCAAAAATTCAGTCACTTAATAAGTATTTAGAATGGAATTATTTTCTTTGTAGTGTCCCCTTCCACTTCCAGCCAAATCAGTGTGTGATTTCCAGAGCTAGAACTTTTTATCTGCACCATACATAGTAGTTTTTAACTTCTAACCAGGATGGCAAGTTTTTTAGTTCCAAAAGATTGTCTATTAAAAGGGCTGACATAACTGAAAAAAACACATTACTGCAACCAAGCCAGAATCACACTCCCTTGAACAATTGCTCTGGAAAAACAGTATTCGTATGTGTCTGGCTCCTCCACCCTCCCGTGATGTGAATCATAGTGTGCACCTAGAGTTCACTTCCTGCAGTTAATCAGAACACTCATCCTACACTTGATTTACAACACTTAGTGCTTAGTTAAGTATATGTACTAACAATAACTCAATATTCAGTATTTTTCTCTCTTCTCATTAGCTAGCTGTATGCTAAGGTACATCAATCTGATCATGTAACCCTAACAAAGATTAAGACTTTTTTTACTCGAGTGCTCATGGGCAGTATCAAATTTCCCCTTTTTATATCGAGATGATTTTTACATAGATATTTTAAACACCTGTGTATTCTCTGGCTGGTACAGATACTCTTCAAGATAAGTTTTAGACTTTAAACCCATTAATTTCTCTAGTTTAGCCTTTTAAAACTCTTTATACTTTTCACATACTGTGGCAATTTTGAGGGATTCTGTAAATCATTGGTTTCTTTTAATATTTCTCAACTTCATGCTGATATTAGATGATAATAATTTCATATTCCTCTTTCTGAACATACTACTTATTTATCTTTTACATTTCTTTTGCCTGGAGTATTTATCCTAGAGAAGAGATGGTTCAGGGGGTGTCTCATTGATGTATGGAATTATCTGAAGGGAGGATGCAAAGAAGATGGAACCCAGCTCTTTTTGTCTGTGCCCAGAAGTTTCATTCCGTTGGAAAATATCTTCCTTATCGAGGCACACAGTATTGAAAGTAAATAAAGGAGTATAAAGAATACAAAGAAGGACATGATTACAGTCAGTGGATAAAAATAAAGGAATGACATGCTTGTTCAACGTCAGAATTGCCTAGAAATACCTTAGCAAATATAACAGTAGAGAAGAAAACCTCTTAATAAAAACCTCTTAATAAAATCTCTTAATACCTTAAACAAAAAAGAAACATTGGAAAAACACGCTATGAAGTTGAGGAAAAAGAGAGAAACATATAATTAACAGACCTCTTAAATGTATTCCATATGGAAGCCATAGCAGTTATGCAATTTATGAACATGATATAGAACCCACAACCGCAATAGACCCTGAACTTGCAGTGAAATAGATTTATGAAAGGTATTCAAACTGTTCAGGAGGTCAAGACAAAGAATGATCATATTATGCTTTCTCATGCTATTATAGAACTACATGAAAGTATTTATAATGCGTATAAGTGTCTAACAGAAACAGATGCTACTTTTTTTCTGAAAAATCCAAACTATTCAAACAATATTGTGTCTGCAAACACTCAATTATTAGTAATATTCCTTTGCCCATTTTTTTGTTCTTGGTTTAAGAGAAGGGAAGGACTTTTTGCTCTCTCAACTTTTGCCATGGAACCACAGTAATTTTTCTTTAATTCCTGCACTTAAAGTAGTAAAAATAATAATAGTAAATTAATAAATCAAGTAAGTAAATATATTTAGGAAGTTATTGCAAGCTGTGAAAAAACCACAAAAACCTGAACTAATTAACTTTTAAAGTTCTTGTAGAAAACTGTTTCAGAAGATGCTCCTTACACAAATTACAAACTAAGCAAAAAAGAGATACACTCTTATAACTTTAAGCCTCCGTGTTTCAGGAACTTGTTCAAAATACTGAATTGTTATTCTTTCTGTACCAGTTTGTATTATGGTCTATTGGTGCAGAAAATATCTGCAAGCTTTTTGCTGCTACCATTTTTTGAGGCACATTCATAGTTTACATTTGATTCAGAGTTTGCACAGGCAAACTTCTCTTAGCATGTGGTGTTCTTTCAGTTGGCAGTAGGGTTTTTTTTAATGCAATGTGTCAGATTCCACTCGAGTTTTTTGCCAAGTAAGGCATCAAAGTGAATCACCAAGTGAGGATAACCAGTGAGTTGGCCCTCAGTAGTGACAGAGGGAGTGCTTTCAAATGACTCATCAGTTGTTCTTAAAGGTGGAAACAAGGGAAACCCTACACTTAGGGCAAAGGGCTTCTTTGGATTACCACAGTGGTACAAAGGAAAATGGGATGTCACGTCACAGAAAAAGAGAATGTAAATACAAATTAATTCCTATGACATTAATGAAGAGGCAGAACTGTGGTTAGGTAAGATTTAAACAGAAGGAAGAGTCCTTCTCATTTTTATTTTTTTTTTTCAGGTGATTTTTGTGATATTTCTTAGTTTTGTGCTGTTCCCTGAAGATATCGGGTCAGAAAATTCTTTTTGGTGCTTCTTCTTCTCACTACATATTCTAGTCACTATTAAAATCTTAGATGCACTGCAGAAATAATTTCGTCTATGTAATCTGTGTCTTTGTGACATCAATCACGGTCAGATGCTCATTTCACCTTTCCTCCTACACTCTTCCAGTTGCCAAAATCTAACCTTCTTTCCTACAAGACAAGGCTTAACACAGGTAATGTATTTTATGTTAGTGACAACTTTTCTTAGTTTTCTTATTTTCCAGTTTATTTGATCAAATGACACTTGACGATTATATTATCTAAATAGCACTGTCTCAGATGGAGTAGGCAAAATACATTTGTAATTTATGGCGTGCTTCAAAAATATTAGAAAATCTGCACCTAAAACAATGATATTTTAGTTAGAGATTTGGGTTACTATGTTAATGTTTTCTTAGATGCTGATTGAACTTTTAAATTAAGACTGATAAAATGGAACACAAAGATAAACAGAACTGTGGAATGTCTTCCAGGAATGAGAAGTGAGGGTTTTCTAGCTGTAGGGCATAATTTGGAGAGCATATGTGAAATATTTCTTTTTTTTTCCTTTTTTTTTTTTTTTTTTTTTTCTTTCAGACACAAGTCCACTTGATTTACTTGTCAAGGACTTTTTGTCAGATATTTTTCTTTCTTGCCATTTCTCACACATAGAATATCACATTCATGTTGTAGTGGGCAACACATTCTGCAGAAATAAAAACAGATAAAGAAAGGGCAAGTATTTCCACTGGACTATATAGGATTATATAGGCTGTACTGGGTGTACTGGATATACAACAGATAAGTAAAAAGACCAAATACTTTGTCTTGATTTAACCACTTGTAATTTCTGTCTTGGCTTGTTGTCATGTCTGTATGCATCAAAGGTTTTCAGTTGCCTCAGCTTTCTCTGCTTTGTCAGAGGTTTTATTTCTTCTTTTAGATCTTGTACCTTTGGGATCTTGATCTTTTTGTCTCTGTGTAGGTGAAAAATTTATAGATAGCACTTTGGGCAATACTACTGCCAATTAATCAGAGAGGTTTGCATCTAGTTTCTATCAGCTGCTCAACAGGTAATTTTTAGAAGGTAAGAATTGCATTAAAGTGGGAAGAATGTTGAGATAATCCCCCCTAATTATCTGTTAGTATAAAAATGGTTTGTTCTGTCATTTCAAGAACAGCTCAGTTCAAATATGGATACAGTTCTTCCTTGTAGCAACTCCTTTGGAGAAACAGTTGTTTGCTACTCTAGCTTTACTTTGATGCAATGCAAATATACATTCTTTCCACATAATTTCATAACAATAAATCTTCATATGAATTCCCTGTATCACATGACACTAGAAGAAAGATTTTCTAAAACAACGTATATGAAAAATATCCCATGAGAAGTCCAGTCTGTTTATGAATGCAACATGAATGCAACTGTAGCATTTTCTTCAGTAAAATTTTTGAGGGAATCCTTGAATATTGCAATAAAATTAGATAGTGCAATATAAAAAAATATAAAATATTAAAAAATCATTTTCTATTTGGTCATTAATTGGGTATTTCTTTTACAGTCAAGCCATTCTCATTTGTTGAAATGCCAGTTCTTAATGTATTTTATTATGTCTGCTGGATAATGAAATTACTCACAGGAGAGGGCCCTGAGAGAAGAATCAATGTTTTTGCATTAATATGAATTGCCACTGATTAATAAGTACTGTAACCAATAAGGATTTAAATCCTAAATGTGTTCCTTTCCTGGAATCTAACCTTCCTGAAAATATTGCAAGTTAGTAGTAAGATTAATTTGTCAAGTAAAGAAAATAGTAATAGTATATGCCTAATCAATAATATTTTTTCTATGAAAATAAGTATTACTTAGAAGCAGAAAGTAAAATTGAATTTAAGAAATATACTTAATTTTTGCAAAGTAATCTATATAATAGTGGTTATCCATATCACTGGAATAAATAAGTTTTTGTATTTTATGATTAATTATACTGCATACAAGCTTTTCTTTAGTACCTGTATTTGTTATATTTACTGTGATACTAGAAGTTGTGGAAGTAATCACATAATATTTGACTGCTATATTTATAATTTCAAAGCTTTAGAAAATGGCAATATTCGGGACACTAAAATACAAAGGTAAAAAGTAAAAGATAAAAAAACCCTCAAAGCCAAAACAAACAAACAAACAAAAATCAAACAAACAAACAAAAATGAACAAAAAATCACACAAAACAAACAAACAAACAAACAAAAAGTGTTTACATGCCACTTTGTTCCCTGAACTAAGGAAAACCATGTTGTTGGTATTCATGTGTGTACACCACTGCACTGACGAATGCAGTTGATGCTTTGGCACTCCAGTTGAAGCCAGGCAGAAACTGTGCAAGAGTGTATACTTAACAAGGAACAAAGTAGCAAGTTGCAATACTATGAAAAAGCAGAGGAGAACAAAGACTTCCTGAAAGAAATAGTTTGACAACCACTTTTTAGCCATGAGACTAGGAACAAAGTCCCAAAGCTCCAAAATGGAAATACTCCTCATAATGTGTTTGGCAATATACAATGCATTCTCCTTAGGGTGTGGGAATGGATTAAGAATATAACTGATAATACCTTGAAATGATGCAGAATGTAACTGATAAGACCTTGAACTGATGCTTTAATATTGTGTAAAATGTATGTTTACCTTTGCCATGTATGTCCCCCCCAGGAATCCATGTGTTCCCTTTCCCAGAATCCATTTGTACCACTTCCCTGAAACCATGTGCTCCTTCCCAGAGAGCCTTTGCGACCCCTCCTCATGGAACCGAGGGGCGTGACCCACCTTGCTACCTGAAACCTTTCCCCGCCTATATGTTAATCCCCTCATCTCTGTTGGCCCAAAGCCACACAATACCTTTTCCCCCATTGGAGAATCTGAACCCCCTCCAAGTGACTATAAAAAGTCCCTGCTTCCTGAATAAACTCTCTCTCTCTCTGCTCGCACCCTCTCCAAGCTGCAGTGGTGTCTTTGTCCTTTGCCCAGGGCTCAGGCACCACGTGGCCGGGGGAGGAACCAGGGGAGAGCACCCCCTTCTCTCCTAGATACATGGACTGGAAAGTCTAACCTAGGAGCCTAATTCATATCGCTGCGACCATCCCACCACCCAACACTCCAACGAGGTTCTACACACATATCCAAACCCAGATATTAGGGTATATTTCTTTGCCAAATGGAATATTATTCTGAAACTCTTAATCCTTATCTAATTACTTTTTTTTTTTATTAAATCAGAAGAAAAGAATTGGGGTTTACAGTATCAAAAGCATGATTATGGGAGTAAAGTTCTGTATTTGATTTATTGAAAAACCCATATCCTTTGAGGATCTGTATTCTATAACTCATGCATAATTTTTACTAACAGGTTATTTTTTTGAGAATGCTAAATGGTTATGAGTCATAAGACTCAGGTAAAGTTCAGTGTAACATGGTGTATGTTAGGGATAACTACCTTGGTGAAGCACATTGCTTGATTCATAAATAGGCAACTTTTCAGTCTGTCAGTTTGAGAAGTGATATCTATCCATTCATAAATACTCCTAAAACACTCTTTCCTATACAGGTTTTTGAAGTTTCTAGTTGTCAGAATTTCACACATACACTTCTGAATTGTTGTCTGTGTTTTGTGCAGTGGGGAACAATGCAAGTACTTTGTAGTTTGAGTTTGGTTTTCAGTTCACTTTAAAATGATTTTCGTGCTGTACTGAAGCCTGTAGGTGTGTAACCATATCACCATTTTGCACAGTGCATATATAGGTGCATGAACACATTCATAAAGCCAAAAGCCGTAGAAATAATTACAATTGGTTTATCTCTTTGGGCTGTTACATTATTATATACTATTAAAGTAAGTTCCTGTGCACATGATTAAGAGACCCCAGAAATCAGACTGATAGATTGGACCAATATGTGTCCAGTAAAGCTATTGGAATATATCTGTTGTGTGGTCTTTTCTAAGTGTTCTTAATTGTCAGTTGAGTGTATGATCACAGACTTGTAGAATGGTTTGTGTTGGAAGTAACCGTAAAGATCATCTTGTTCCAGCCCTCCTGCCATGGGCAGGAACACCTTTAACTAGATCAGGTTTCTGAGGGCCCCATCCAGCCTAGCCTATGGTGCTTCGTTTGTGTATAAGTTTCCCAGTATAATTAATATTTCTAATAATGCAAATTAAGAAAAATCAGTCTTTTTTTTTAAGATGAAGGCTAAAATCTTGCTGATACAACTTTTTGTCTTGCAGCCATTGAGTGTCTAATGATACTAAAAACGTTCAGAACAATTGCATACTTGTAAAATAAGAGCATGTTAAAAGGTTGGTTTTTACGTATGTGGTGAAAACCACATTTGTTATTACTTTAGAGATTAAAATGCCACAATTTGTGTTTATTCATATATTTAGCAAAATTCGTAAATGGCTAGACTTAGATAGCTAAAGGGTATTAGTTCATATGTGTATACATGTATGCACTTTGCTAATTATATGAACTAATAAACACAAGCAAGGAAGTAGAAGCTAAGATTTTTTTAATATTTTTCAAAGAGTCTGCAAGAAAGAAATACTCTGATCCTCAGTCACCATGGAGTAAAAGCCATCTGATAAGGAAACCGGTGAACCATGTATTTTCTTTTATATATTTAGTTAGTTATGATGTTACTTGCCACAATTCTCTTAAACGTTTTAGTAAATAAACCTTTGAATTGGCCGATACATTTTGGTGTCTTGAACCTGACTGGACTAAGAGTGAGTGCAAAGGTATTGGAAAATTCAGCTTTATTAATAGTTGAGGACAAAGCTTCTTTTCCCATTTTGTTTCTCAGTTTTCTTCTCAGTAAAGGTTAGAGAAAGGTTTTTTGAACCTTCTACTTTTATTTGACACTTACTCAGGCTTCTTTTACTCCGTAGTAAAGGCATATTTTCTGTGTCATTTAAACATGCCCCAGTGCCAACTTAGAAATCACTAAAGCAAATACTTCCAGTGAAGTCACAATTGTATTTTCTTATTATTCACGTGAATACTTTCCTCTTCAGTAGCCCAGGAACTGTAATTAAAACTTCCTCTGTATTTACTTAAACACTGCCAGATACTTTGATTGGCTTTTGTTAGGCTTTGGTGACTTTGCCTAACTATCACTGCCTTAGGAACAGAGGGTGAGGCTTAAAATTTTTGGAGCTTTATTTCATATCCTTACCTGGTTACTGTAACTGCAGTGCACAAGACATTATTTTCTGGTAAAAAGAGTTGTAAATATAGCTTCAATTTGATGAATTCTTAATATTTATGTTTACATTAGTCTCAGTCTTTATCACGCATTCACACCACGCTTATGTGTAAAAGGAAATATGTGTATTCTGCAAACTGTGCATTGAAATGATGAAGTAATGAAGGAGAAAAGGTTTCATCTGTTCATTCTTTCTGTGTGCACATCTCACATGACTGAGACTGGTGAGTGACTTAAATGTAAATTTTTCAGGCAATGTCTACTACATTGCCTTTTGAATCAAAAAGAAAATGTTCATCTACTGAAGGAACATAATTTCCCATGTCTCATATTATGCATAATTATTTCTTTACTCCTTTTTTTTTTTTTGAGTTTCTCAAAGTAAGATCTAAAGACCTGTGGAATTTCACATTTTAATGAGAAATGAGCTTTTTGGGAAGCAAAAATATTTTGACTCTTAATGGCCTTTCCATTTTGTTTTTAGCTGTATAATGATAAGTCGGAATAAATAAAACAATCACTTTGAAATATGTGTTAAGAAGGAAACAGTGATCCTTTCTGATAGTATAAGAACTGGGGAAGACATCAAACATACCAAAGTACATGCATTTTACATTAGGTTTCAAGTTTATACTTTTGTATGGATAATTTCATCCTTTTATGCCTTTTGTAAAAATATACTTTTACCTTAACTTCAATTTTTTTATTTTGGTCCATGTAGATAGAATCACTGAGAGTTGTAGTTCTTCAAGAGTGAGAGCAGTAACCTATCAAAACTAAACAGAAAAACCAGTGAACCAAAGCACTAGAAAGAAGTTAATGTTAGTTTCATAACTGAAATAAATGCCTCTTAAATATGGAAAATGTCACTAGGTCTCATATGTCATTTTGACTAGAAGTTCAGTATCCTATAGTTGGAAGTGCTGAGCGTTGATAACTCGAACTGAATAATTAAATAAGCAAACTGCCTAATTTACTGATTATCAGTTTCTTTCTTTTCTTTCTTTCTTTCTTTCTTTCTTTCTTTCTTTCTTTCTTTCTTTCTTTCTTTCTTTCTTTCTTTCTTTCTTTCTTTCTTTCTTTCTTTCTTTCTTTCTTTCTTTCTTTCTTTCTTTCTTTCTTTTTCTTCTTCCTTTCTTCCTTCCTTTCTTCCTTTCTTCCTTTCTTCCTTTCTTTCCTCACTCTCCTTTTCTCTTACTTCCTTTGTTTTCTAAGTCAGGTCAGGACCTGAACTGACATAGTTTTGCAAGCCATAATACCTTTGTCACAACTCAATAAATTAAGCAAATCTATATGGAGAATTAGAATGGATTGTCCATAAAAGTGGTGAAAACTCCATACTTGAAAATGTTCAAAAACAACCTGTCCATGGTATTGGTCAACCTTCTTCTCACTGAACAAGAGTGTTATACAGTAATGACTTCCAGAGGTCACTACCAGTCTCAGTTATTCTGTGATTCTGAGGTTAATTATTTGTAACAGGTTAGCAGTACCTTTTTTACCATGTATTGGGGGTGAATTTATACCTCCAGTGTATTATAATTTGGTTTCAGAATCCGTTGCCATTTTTTGAGCTCCTTCAATATTTAGCACTCAGTCTCTGTGCTTTGTTTCACTGCTCCTTCTCCAGGTTCACAGTCATGGAGCTTTATATCTGGCATGGAGGAATTTTTTAGGGAAAAAATGGGAATTTCTGTCACTGGAGGAATTTGTGAGTGTTGCTGTGCTGTTCCATTATTTGACTGCCCTAAATTCCAAGCCTCAGTTATGAGATTGCAAGCAAATAAGTAAGTTCTCACAGTGCTGATATTACTAGAAAAGCATATGATCCTTGTCCCAAATGGCTTAAAAGTTCCCAGGACTAAGCACAGGAACCATGTAAAATAAAATTGTGTAGAAATAATATTTTAAAAGTAGTACTAGAAAACCTTTAATATGTGGAAAATGTGCAGTCTAAATCTGGTCCCTGAACTACTTACGTGTTTTCATAGTAAGTCCTCTGAATCAACTCCTGAACAATTTAATATACGTTTGTAAGTAAACAGACTTGATAATATTTTAAGCAACAGATCTCGATTTTTCCCTTACATGTGAAACTTTCCTAGATTGCTTAAGTTTGAATTTCCATATGCAAGCCAATATTTAGAAACAAGAAGGGTTGATACACCTCTTCAGTCAAGAATGTGGGTTGACTACTTGGATTCACTCCTCTGCTGGGAGACAGCTACTTATTCTGAGGATGATTATAGTTGTTGCTATACAACGATACATCAATATTTATTTTAGCTGTTTTTATTTAATGCTTGTAGTGGGAATATTTAGAGACACCTTCAGGAGCATAGAAGTACAAAGAATACTTGCAGTTTGAGGTTCTTCTTCAACAGTTACAAATAAATAGGTTTGGGACTCAGTGGAGATACACACCCAGTCTTCTGTAGGTCCTTTGGTAGTGTAAGGACCTGCAAATATTCTTATTTTTATTGTTAAATACAATATAAGGTATTAAGAGCCTGACCCCAGGGTGGCTGAAGACTCTGTGATAGCTCTGGGAAAACAGATAGAATAAGCAGCCTAGTACAGACACCATTCTAAGTTCTTGTGAATGGCCTGAAATTTTTCCATAGACTTTGAGACAGTGGTGAAGCTGAAGTATTGAAGACTACATTCCAATCTAGAATACAAAAGCACAAAGTTTCTATGATCTGTTTTACTTTCATGATTTCAACTTTTATATAGGTTAATGTATTTTAGTTTCACATGAAATAATTTGAGCTATCATTCATCACTGTAATAAAAGATTCATGATTATCATGTAGTAAAAGTCTAAAAGATGACTGACATTCTTGTCTTAGAAATCTGAGCAAGAAAATATAATTTTATTAGGTTGTATTTGTTATCCTGGCAGATTGTTGGGCTGGCAAGCGGGATGACAACAGTAAAATCCTGATCAAGCTCTCCCTACGTGTAACCTAGTATTTCATTGCATTGAAAGTGTCATTAGTAGCTTTGTGTATAATCTATGAAAG
>VXAU01005124.1:58437-70115 GCA_013399695.1 Formicarius rufipectus | reverse complement strand
CCAGACCCTGACTGCAACACCTCGTGATGAAGAACCTCTTTCTAATATCCAACCTAAACCTCCCTTTTCACAACTTCAGGCCGTTCCCTTGGGTTCTGTCACTGGTGACCACAGAGAAGCGATCAATGCCTGCCCCTCCTCTTCCCCTCACAAGGAAGTTGTAACTGCAATGAGGTCTTCCCTCAGTCTACCCTTCTCCACGCTGAACAGACCAAGTGACCTCAGTCACCCCTCATATGCCTTCCCTTCAAGGTCCTTCACCATCTTCGTGTCCCTCCTTTGGACACTTTCTAATAGCTTAGTATCTTTCTTATATGGTGGTGCCCAAAACTGAACACAATATTCAAGATGAGGCCACACCAGTGCAGAGCAGGACAATCACCTCCTTCAACTAGCTGGTGATGCTTTGCCTGATGCCCCCCAGGACATGGCTAGCTCTCTTGGCATCTTATTCCCTAGTCTATTCAAATGTCCAGGGTTGCCACACCCTAGGTGCAGAATCCAACACTCCCCTTTGCTGAACTTCACATGGTCAGTGATTGCCCAATCCTCTGATTTGTTGAGGTGTCTCTGCAGGGCCTCCTTGCCTGCAAGGGAATAATCTCCCAGTTCTGTGTTGTTTGCACACTTGCTCAGTATCCCGTTCAGTCCTGCATCCAAGTCATTTATGAAGATGTTGAAGAGCAGAGGGCCTAAGATGGAGCCCTGTGGAACCTCATTAGTAGCAGATCACCACTCTGATGTTACCATGTTCACTATTACCTTCTATGCTCGACCTGTGAGCCAATTGCTTAGGCACTACATAATCTGTTTATCCAGCTGTGTGCTGGATATTTTGTCCATAGAAAGGCTCCTGTGAGAGGCAGTGTTGAAAGCTTTACTGAAATCCAAAAGATTACATCACCTGGCTTCCCTTTATTAGCTAGGTGGGTTACCTTGTCATAAAAGGAATTCAGGTTTGATAAGCAGGACTTTCCCCTCATGAAGCTGTGTGGGCTGTGATCAATGACGCTGTTGTCTTTCAGGTGTTTTTCAATACTTCCCAGAACAATCTTGTCCATAACTTTACCAAGCACTGAAGTAAGAAAGAACTTTTCTAAGTTTATTTGAGAGATAAAAGTATTTCAGGTGCTGTTATAAAAGCTCACAGAACTGCCCTGTAATGTTAACGTGTTGGCAGAATGCTTTTGCTTTAAAGGTGGTACAGTCACTGACAGGACAATTTTAGTTTGCCCTTGGCAAATGCCATTTGACTGCCAGGGCTGTGAAGTGATTGGAGAGAGCTGCAAGACAGGAGCCTGTGGTTCTTCAGTGAAAAAAGAAGATTTTCTGGAAGTGGTGTCAGCTCCTGCTGGCAGCAATTTCAGGCTGTCCCAGCTGAGAAAACGGTTTACTAAGTGTCTTGCATATGTCTGAAAAACATAGTGATGGAAGTGGTATTGTTCTATGGAAGACTAATGACATATATAAGAAGTGCAGAAATGCAAGTACATGATTAATTTGATATTCAGAAGGTGATTTCCTCATGTCAGAATGTCAGAACATGACAATGTACTAGTCATAAATGCTGATGTAGCAAGTACAAGCTTTCATCTTGCAAAACTGTTGTTCCCCTAACCTCCAAAGTCTAACAGCTCAATTTCTGTTTAGACTGTGCATTGATTCAGACATTGGTTTTATCACAAGGTGCCTCCTATTTTGCAAAAGCAGTAATGTGCTCTTGGGAACAACTATTGTCCATCAAACTTATTATGATGCCTTTGCTTTCTCTCTGGCGCTGCCACAAAACACGATATCCAGTGTCTACTAACCATCCAGTCAGTTAATGTAGTTTCAAGAGAGCAGGACCAGTGTGAGAGTAAAAACTGAAAAGCACTGAGAGTAAAGTGAGTGTTAGGAGACTGATGCTCTTATATCCACAGATAGTGTGCAAAATAAACTTCTGTTAACATTACTTGGATTACTAAATGACTACCACTGTCTTAAACAGTGAGGTAGACCAGTACTCTTCAGCATCTCAAACTGAGATGAGGCCCCTGGTATCAGCCACCTCTTCTCAAAGCAGGTTGGAAGGCACATGCTGACTTGCTGCAGGACAAAAGGTGTCTACATCCCATCAGACAACTTTTGTGAGGTGGAGGAGGATGGGCTCAACTGTCATCAGGGCCAGTGTGTTGTGGGGTGAAATTTAGTACCTAGCGACTCATGCGTGGCTAGGTGCGGTTTATCGTGCCTCCTTGTGCGAGCACTTCGGAGTTGCGGATCGTCCCCAGGTATGACAGAGTGCTTCATCGTCACTGCCGTCTTATGTCAACTCCGCCGTACCATTTCACACAGGGCGGGATGAACTGTACTCCCCCGCCGCCGTGGGGTGTCACCGCCCCCTCCAGAGCGCGGGGCGCCCGCACCGCAATGCCCGCCCCTGCGCCGTGCGGCTTCTCGCGATACTNGGGCGCGTGCGTGCCGGAGTTGCGGGTGGTGGGCTGGGGGCGGGGAGGATGTCGGCCACGTGCGCCGTGTCCCAGAAAGTGCTGCCGCCGCGTCCGCAGGGCGAGAGGGATCCGCCGGCCAAAGTGATGCGTAGGGGCCTGCGGCGAGGCCGCGGGGAGGAGCGAGAGCAGCTGCCGTGGCCGGGAGAGAGCGCGAGCGGCCGAGACACGGCACCCGGAGAGGAGCGGGCAGACCCGCTTACTGACGAGCGGCGGAGGCGGCAGCCGCTGGAGTCGAGTGCGCGGGCGGCGGCCAAGGAGGAGGAGGAGGAACGTCTGGAGCGGGAGCATTTCCGGAGGATCATCAACGCTTTCCGATATTACGGGTAACTGAAACCTGGTCCTTGTGCGGGGTGCTCTGCGAGGGTCCCTCCGCTCGCCGAGCGGCCTCCGCCAGGTTGGGAGCGATCCCGCTGCTCCCGAAGCACGGCGCACCTCCGTGCGTGTCGGGCAGCCGCATCTCGGTCTGTGCGCCGTGGAAAGCGCTGTGCCCGTGGCTGGGTGCAGAGGCCCCAGTCGGGAAGAGGCTTCTGCGCCTCTAACCCTTCTGGATACGCTCAAAGTCGCCTTGATGCCTGACAATTCAGAAGCATAAAAGAAAGCACCAAACCTGAAGAGGCTGTGAAAGATCTCTTAGTAGATAAAATACTCTAAGATACTGTAAAGTCTTCAAAACCTTAGTAGTTCGCACTGGCAAAGAAATGCAAACGGTGTTCCAATTATTGGGGAAATTCTTGAAAGGCATTTTAATTTACACGGATCTTAGAGATAAAACCTATTGATAAGGTTAATGGATACCATTTTTAATAACATGTCTTGATTCAGAAAAGGGCTTGCTGGCCCCATAGGAATGAGATAAACCTGACTTTATGATTGAATCCACTGAACAGAAGAAGAAACAAGTTACTTAAATGGTGGAGTGGTGGAGACTGGCTGAAAAAGTCCAGTCCTCTTTAGTGTTTTAGTAGATTCCCCTTCATAGGTTTGGAAAGCAGATTTGGGCTATGGCAACACCGTATTATCCTTGTACTTGAGTTGACCAAGCCTCATCTTGTGACTAATTACTTGGTGCTGAACCCTGTTTGCTAATGTAGCACAAACATAGTTTTTACATTATAAGGTTCTTGGTCGGAGGGGGTGATATTTATGTAATTTCTTTTGTTTGAGATTTTCCTGTCTTGGGTTTTATTTGTTTCCAGGATTAGTGTATGAACGGGACGTTGTTCTAGACGACACTTCAATGTCTCTTCCAAAGTGAATTCTTTAATTCAGTTTGGACGTATCAAAGAGTTAGTTAAAAATATCTGATACTAATGGCTATAAATGCAATACCCAACTGTAATTTACTTATATCAGTGATGTAATTTTATCTGCAGGCCTTAGAAGCTGGGAACATCTTTCTCAGCCTCATGCTGAACTGTGGCTCTGGCTTGCTTTTTAATGCTTGTTTCAGTAAACACATAAGAAAAACATGTGACTTAAATTTCCCAATACAGAAGTTCAATTAAATTAACTCTGTCTGAAATAAATAACTCCAAATTTATGTCAAATTAATATCTTGGTAGTTAAAAATAATTGGATTTTTTGTTTACATGTATGTGTTTATTAACTGGAAATTAAGTGACAACTTCATTATTTGTAATTCCGATTTTAGTGAATTATTCGTTGTTCTTGATGGTTACAGTTTAGCATGAAAGGGTGGAGAATTACGTTCAAAGTTTTTTTTTTTTCTGAAACTTTCAAGAAGGTGATGTTAAGCTAAGCTGATGTGCTCTATGTAGATAATCAGTTTATTTTGCCTATTTTTTCTTCTCTCATTTTTAATGTAATTTTAAACTATTGTAGCTGTTGTAGTGAACAAGCCCTTCTCAGTAACATTTGAATGAGATACTAACTGGTCAAATTTCCAGACTGAGGTTGCAACTGAAATTTCAGGAGTTGCACCTTACTCTCACTGATTGCTAGTTTTCAACTTTCTGCTGCAGTATGCTGACACGAGAGTTCAGAAAACTGCAGTATGACCTGAGCATCTAAAATCATTTGGTGGACAAAAGGGGAAGTATCTCTTGTCCTAACTTTATGACTGTGCTGAGCAACTAGACTTCCATCAGTTTAGACAGAAATCAAATCTAGCAAACCCTAGCAACATCTTGGAAGATTTACCATTTTTATGGAACTTTATCTTGGAGAAGTAGAAGAGTTATTTTTATCTTGCATCAGTCACATTATCAAATTCAGAGTACTCGGAGGAGTATACTGTTAAAAGAAGATAATTTAACATCGTAGCGTGCCTGCTAGAACTCTGGTATGGTCCAGCTATAACTTTTGCAGTTTTTTCAGGAGCAGTTAATTTTGAGGATCCCAATTCCCACTCCACTCATTATTCTGTAACCAGATGACTACTGCATCCAGCTATTCATTCAGTTTACACTGGATTTGTGAAACAGTCTTAGAGATGGCTGTTTGTTAAATTTCGTATATCCATGGATTAAGGGAGTGATCACTTGCTCTGGTAGTGAGTGGCTGATGATGAAACTGTAAGTCCTCTTAAGATGGAACATGCTAATAAAGAGCTTAAAAAATTTTGCCTAAGAAGTTCTTGAAAACTTGTTCTCTGGTAAGAAGTTACAAAGTCCGGTCACTTTCTATGTGTAACAAAATGACTAATCATCATTGGAATAGCTTACAGTGAATTATTTACATGTAGTGTGTGTATTGCTTCTAAATATCCAAAACTTTTGCTTTTTAGAACAAATATGCATGAAAGAGTGAACCGAACAGAGAGGCAGTTTAAGTCTCTTCCAGCTAACCAGCAGAGTCTTCTTCCTCAATTCCTTCCTCACCTTGACAAGATTCGGAAGTGCATTGATCATAATCAAGAGATACTACAGACCATTGTGAATGACTGCATTCATATGTTTGAAAATAAAGAATATGGAGAAGATGTATGTGAAAATAGACTTTTTCTTGCTCCAAAACTGAATTCTCTATGCTTTGGGATTTTCTACTTTTGTTTTTCATACCTCTAGGCCTCCAAGTTTCTTTTGCCTTTATTTACTCGTTTCTTATTTGCTCATACTTTCCTCACTCTCACCTTTTGCTAAGCTGATGCTTACTAAAGCTGTTTGTTATCAGTTCTTTTAGTTACCCTTAACTAACTGTGAATCTGGCAAATGATTGTAAGAAGGTATTTTTCACTGCAGAGTTCAAGCTTTACCCTGGTTGCATTTTAAAGTTATTTTTAATATGAACTATGTAAAACATAAGTCATATTGTCTGTCTTACTATAGGTTGTTAGATGTTACAGCATTCTAAATGGTTGCAATTCTAGATAGGCCAAGTATTTTTAATCTTGTTATTGGTAAATATTTTTTCACTACATGACCTGCTTTTTTGGTGTGGTGTCTCTCAAAAAAAAATGGCCCTCAGATTTAAAAGACTGACAGAGATAGAAACTGAAGTCCTTTTTGGTACCTGCAGGCAAGGTTCAGTAATGGACAACTCTAAAGGTGAGCTCCTCAGTGTTGCCATACCAGTACTGAAAGGATAAGAAGTTCAGCCTCTGCAGTAGGTAGGCCTTGATCCTTTCCTGAGTAAGGACTACCAGTTATGCTTTGCTACGCCATACTGTGTATTCTGATTTGGAAACTGGATTCTTGGATGCCAAATGGAGACCAGCAGATTCACTTTGTTTAGAATATTAAGGTGGATTTGAGCCCTGGTCTGTGGAGTGAAAGACAAGTGCTTTGTCAGATGGAACTCCCAACAGCTCTTATAGCTTGACATTGTTTTGTTTATAATTTGCCTTTTTTTTTTTTTCTCGAAGACTCAAACAACTTTGCATATTTTCCACTAACACTATTTTTTCCCCCCACTTTAATCAGGGAAGCGGGAAGATTACACCAGCTTCAACATTTGACATGGATAAATTAAAGTCCACACTAAAACAATTTGTAAGAGACTGGAGTGAAGAAGGAAAGTCTGAGAGAGATTCCTGCTACCAGCCAATCATTAGTGAAATTGTAAAGAACTTTCCAAAAGAAAAATGGTAATTGTGTCTTAAGATGTATATTTAAGTGGCCATGACTGTTGCACAAATCTAATGAAGTTTTTAGGAAGTAATGAAAAACTTGGTTTCAAAATTTGCTTTCAATTTCTATGAATGCAATGGAACTTGTTTTTTAGTCAAGAAATTTTTATTTCTAATACGAGCTGTTGGAAAAGAAAGTAATCATAAACTTCCAAAAGTAATACCAGATAAATCAGGCATAATTTTTGTTGTTCTGCAGCTTTGTGTAACAGAATATATAAACCTTTCAATTAAAGAGACTTCAGGAATGTGTGAAGTTAACTCAGTTGTGCTCAGCAAGGTAAGGTTTACAATTAGCATATTACCAAATTGCGTGTGCTACAGATAAAAGCAAGGACCCTTGTGACAGCAGGAAGTACTGGTATTGCCCTTCATGATGAAAGAAATACTCGTAACCTCTAACGGAGTTTTACCCTTGAATTCTAGCCTTGGTTTCAAACGGATGTTTCAAGACAATTCTTAAAACAACTTTGCTGCATGTACAAGGGTCACTTTGTAACTATTGGCTACTTAACACCTGTCAAAATAGTTACTGATGCAGGATTATTTAGGTAATGTTAGCTACAAGTATATGGGTAAAATCTCACAAGGTCATAGACTTCCTTGTTCAGTGGTTCTGTCAATCAACTCAATCATCTTCAAGTATATTTTAGTTTGAACTTAACACTCTTACAATTTGAAAATTTGAGAACTTTCTACTCACAATTGTAACGGGCCACAACTTAGATTTGATATGGCTAGGTATTACTGTGGGTTTTTTCTCTCTCAGGAGTTGTTAATAATGTACTAGTACAAATTTGAAAAATCTCTTTCCCTAGCTATTGTTTATTTTCATTAGTAAACACTTTTTGGAGTGGACGTAGTTGATTTCTATTTTGCCTTGGGCTGACTTAACCCTAGATAGACTACTAAAAGTGTTTTATCTGAATGAACTTTACAATGTTTTTAGTGCTAATAGTGCCCTACGTAAGATAAAAATTAATTAAATACTTCAGGTTACTTGGTGTACCTCTGATGTGTAGATCTGTAGGAAAACTCAAGTCAGCAGTTCACCTTTTTCTCTTGTATGCTAGCCTTTAATCAATTTTGGTTATGGGAGAAATAGCTTGTGTCAGATCTTAAAAGATCTATGACTGATGCTGTACAATCTTGACTTCTACATTTGTCATCAATGAACTCTATTTCAAAACCTTCAGCTGCTACTAGGAAGCAATGTGGTAGCAGATTGAGTGCCTCAGAAGTTGGAGCTTTGTACTTCTTTACCAGGAGTTCTGGTGATGGTTGTCAAATGGAACTGATGTGACAGAGCATGTATCCCTTTTATGCTGGTCCTGAAATACCATTTGAGTTTTTTGTCTGCCAAACTCTCAATACATCACTGTATAGATCAAGCATCTCTCCAACAAGTCCAAGTTTGTCAAATGAAATGTTTGGGGTTTTTTGTGTTGTTTTTTGTTTGTTTATTTTCTAAAATACGTATTACATAAGCACATATTTAAAAGTTTACTATTATCATTATGGAGCTGTCATAACGCTGGCATAAAACTTTTCCACTATTCACGTGTTGTTAGCTACTGTGTCAGCTCTTTCATCTTCCTGGTGACCAAAGGCTCTCTCCTACTTAGGTGTATTTACCTCTTTGAGATAAGAAGTAGAATCATGTACTATTGAGCATAACTGGCAATGCTACTTCACCTGTGTGCAAGAGGTGACTTCCTTGGCAGGGGATGCTAGCTGGTCAGGCTGGTATAGTATTTTATACAATTTTCACTCTTGTTACCAGTGACAAGACTCAAGGAAACAGCCTGAAGCTGAGTCAGGGAAGGTTTAGGATACCAGGAAAAAGTTTTTCACCCAGAGGGTGGCTGGGCACTGGAACACAGACCCCAGGGAAGTGGTCATGGCACCAGGCCTATCTGAGTTGAAGAAGTGTTTAGACAATGCTCTCAAGCACAGGTTGTGACTCTTGGGGATGGTCATGTGAAGGGCCAGGAGTTGGACTTAATGATCCTGATCCTGTGTCCCTTCCAACTCAGCATATTCTGTGATTTTGAAGTGGAGTGGCTTTTTCAATCTGAATGGATGTACAGGGCCTGAGCAGGTCTGTTATATGGGAGAGGACTAACTGGACAATAATGTGTAGAAGCAGCTTGCAGATAAACCTCAGAGTGCAACCTTGCGTTTCTTTAGAGTTCCTTTTGGTCACACAGAGTGCTAAGTCTCCTGAGATGATGAAATGAAACTGCTTGAGAAAAAGGCATTTGTGTCACTGGGTGACGGAAACAGCTTTCTCTAGGTGTATTTTACATTTAAAGTGATAGAGAAATAAAAAATTTAAAACTGTCAGTGCAAGTCACTGTTTACTTTGTAGAAGGAATTATAATACCCATCAAATTTGTAATGCTCAATGGAATGGTTCAGTCAATTTCTAGTTAATGTTATTGATTCCAGGCATTGGAATCATGTGAAAAAATAGTTTAAATTTTTGAAACTGTTAAAGTATGTTTCACTTCATGCATGCACATGTTGTAGTGTTGCTGTTCTTTGCAAGGTTGACCTGGATGGCTTCAGTTGGTATGTAAAGAGCAGGAGAAGCAGTGAAGTATATGCTTGCTCCTCTGGGAAGTAGAAGAAATATAAGCAGTAGTTGAAAGGATCTCTGAATTACAACAGTCTTGTGAGTAGGTGCTAGTGTTCTGTTTCAGTCTAGTAGTCTGATAAGATGGTCATCTAAAAATAAAATACACAGCAAGAGCTATTCCTGCCTCCCATTCTCTCTTCAGAAATAATTTGTTCATTCTGCTTAGTACCTTAATAGAGGATCTATTAGTAGGACCAACGAAGCAGTTTTAAGTGAAGTCCCATGAGATTAGGTCTTTCTGAAGAACTGATAGATTTCCTGCTTTATTCATACTGGAATTTAATTGTGTTTCAGCTCACAGGAGCTCTGTAACTAAATTTCTTGGATTTCTTCAACCTGAATGACCCACGATCACTGCTTTCTGAAGGAGAAAATAGTAAAACAGATATATTTTTATTTCTTGATGGAATGTGTTTTTTAAAGCATTTTTGTGGGGATACATTTAAGTTGAGATTCTAAATAGGCATACTGATGCACATTTTTTTCTGGCTCCTGTTTTTTCTGTCATCTTGGTTTTCTTTGACTTCTACTGTTGTTACCGTTCCTGCGTAGATGAAAGGTTGTAAAGATCATCAGCTTCTTGTCAGAAAAACCCCTAAGAAATAGTTAACCTTTTCATTAATTATTGTTCCGTGGCTAAGAGCAGTTTACTTAGGTGTTTTTTCCAGTTTTCTCATTAACTTGGCCTCTGGAACCAACTATAATTTGAAATTTATCTTTGTCATGCTGTCCAGCAATCAACTGCATTTTCCAAGGTCCTGGCAGAACAGCCCAAAAGAAATCACCAGAGCTTAGTTTCGTTTTTGTATGTAAAACAGCTTATTGTCCTGAGCCCAGTCTTGGTTATTCTTCTTGAATGTGCTAACTCGCATTTATAGTAGAGTTGAAGTTTCTGCTTTACTTGAATTTCATTTAACTTTATATAAAATACATATGTCTTTGCAGATGTTTGTACTTAGCTCAAACTTTTCTTTAAACATTGGATTTAAAAGCAACTATATCATCAGTGTTACTGCAGTCCACTGAGTGCTTTGTAGATCTTTACATGAAAGTACATAAAACTCAGCTGACAAGTTTGGAGGAGACTTGGTTTTCAAATGATGTGCTGTTTAGCATTTCTCTTAAAAAAAAAATCTCTGAAAATATGATTGTAGTGAAATAATGAAAACACTATGCTAAGAATTGCAAGTAAATTTACAGACTTTATAAACACCAGGAAAGAAGGATTCTCCCAGTGTGGTTTTGTTGATATTCCTGCTGATCAGAAGCCCAGCTCTGTATCAATGTGTATTTATTGCTTCCTTTCATTAGGTAAATTGAACTGCAGTGTTTAGTTTATAAAAATTAGTTTTGTATTCTATCAGACACATTAATTTTTCTTCTGCTGAGTGCGTTTACCACTTTAGCACCATTATTTTTTGTTACAGTGCAACAGGCATGAAATAAACCTCCATTTCAATCATGTTCAATTTTTCCCTTTTTTAAAAAGGATACCTTTAAAAAAGTTAAAATCTTCATTTATATCATTAGACTTCTAAAAGCTGAAAATACACTACAAAATACAGTACTAAAATGGGATGATGTTGTATGTTTCTGGTATTTCTCCACTACATTTTTAAAGAGATGTATGCAGTTTCAGTAATTGAGCCAAACAGTATCATGCAGCCCTTTTCCCTGTTCTTTTGCCAGCCTCCTCTCCCCATACCTGCTAGCTTAATAGGCTGATGTTTCTTCCTATTGGCCCACAAGTGTTAGTGGGTACTTGTTTGATACCCATTTATGTTCCTAAGTGCTGCTTGATATGTCAAAGAAATCCTGCTGCTGCTGGCTGGTTCAAGGCTAGTTCTCACTGTGGATAACTGGGTTATTATGCTATCAGTTTTGATTTTTTTAAAAAATTGTCTTAGTTTCTGCTGCAACCACATCCATCAAAGGAAAGCATGTTTTTTCTAGTCTCTTAGAGGACTGTTGCCATTAAAAAAGCAGTTTCTGTGCTATCAAAGATTTTTTTAGATACTGTTATGATTCAGAATTCACCATAGCATAGCTCATTGAAGGGCTTCCACTACCACTGCTTTCATCCTTTTTTTTAGTTCTTTAAGTTTGCCACAAACAATTATTTTTAAGTCTAGAAGAGAAAAAGATGTTTGACCATTTTTTTCTCTCAGCAGTCACTACTTGTTAATGCAGTAAGCTTGCCACATACCTAATTTCTCTGAATATAAATTAAAAAAACCCTCTTGAACCATTTTGGAAGGCTCATGTCCCTAGGCTGAGATTTGATTATATTGTATATTATTAGCTCTGCTCTATAAGCTGAAATGAAGTTAGTGGCCAGGACCAGTATCCAGCAACTGATGTGAAGAGTATAGGTAGAAATTAAATTGATAACAAATTTCCAGATAGGCTTTAATGCCTTAATAAAGATACAAGTGAAAGTTTAGTTAAGACTGCACAA
>VXAU01005124.1:46647-58378 GCA_013399695.1 Formicarius rufipectus | reverse complement strand
GAATAGAAAATTATTTTCTAAGAGAGAATTGGGACAACTAGTTTACAAAAACTTTACATTGTGAATTAAAAGATACTAGATAATTACAATTTAAAATCAAGCTCTATTGATTTGAGGCTCTCTCTTGTTTTAGGGTGCATAAAGGTGCAGATTTCAAAATGTGACTATACCTGCATTATTATATTAGGTGGTTTTAAGAAAAGCTTTTTTTTCTAATCGATGTATCATGATCTTGAAAGTGGCTTAAGGCTATTGAACACATACATTGTAGAAGTGTCCACATAGGGATGCTAAAATCTGTGAAGAGCTAGTCTAAATAGTTCATAAATAAAGGGAAATTGTAAGGAAATTAAGAACTTGATTAGTTTAGAAATACATTTGGAATAATGGTGTATCACTATGGATAGGAAAAACTTTAAGATTGAGGCTTTTCTAGCTTCTTCCAGGAAGCGCATTTTCTTTCTTCTGGTTCCCTATTTTCAAAGGTTTTATCTTGAGCATGTAGTTTTCTCCTGAATTAATCTTTTTTTTTTTTTTTTTCAGTAGGACTAGCTTTCTTCTGGCTTCCCTTGTAGAAGAGAGGTAATGAGAACCATTGCTTTACAAGAGTGCTCTTAAGTAATAACAAAGTCTTGATTTCCTGCGTCTTGTTAATGAGAAAAAGTCTGAACATGGAATGGAAATGAGTCAGGACTGATTTTTCCATTTGGGAGGCTTCACTAATTAGGTGATTAAGTCAAAACCCAAAAGATACTGTTAAAACTGTTTTGTTAGATTATGTGGCCGTTAGAAAAGAGTAATTCTTTGGTTTTGGGTACTAGTGTTCAGAAATGTACATCTTTTCAGAATTTACATAACTCCCTCATTCATCTTCATGCTTATGCAGCATGCTAATTTTTTTGAACCCATTTTGGCATACTGAATTTTTAAGTTGCCAAAGGCTTTCTATTTTGTTCTCTTTTATCCTGTTTGGAACTGCTGATTGAGGTCCCCTTCATGTAGTTGCATATAAATTGACAGATGTCTTCAAAGTTGGCATGCAAAACAGATAGCAGTTCATGGCTGGAAACTGAAAAATTTTTTTTTTTAGATGAAAGACCTTTTCAGTTTGACATGGGAGTGGATTTTGTTGTATGAGTGGAGGTTGGTTGCACTGTAGTGGAAATCTGATGGTTCAAATAAGTCTATATTGCCTTTTCTACTCCAAGAGGAACAAGTTTTGCAATTCTTAGTTCTTCTGTTAGGTAGTTGCTGCACTTGGAAGATGGGAGAGATTTTGTAGATATTTCAGGGAACATACTGCTGGATGTCTTTTGGTTGTCTTCAGCTTGGTGCCTAGTTATGGGTAAAAGGTTAGAGATCTGATCTAGGAAACAGGTCACTTAAGAGTACTTCAGGGAAACTGGTGAGCAGCACAGTGAAACCCACAGTTGCTGAGATGGAGACTAAGGTTTTCACATCCTGAATTGCACATCAGATTATGGAATGTATTATGTTTCACGTTTCTCATGTCAAAACACTTGTTTGTTTCTCATACAAGGTAACGAAAATATTTAGAATACTTGCCAATTAGCAGAGGGACTCAGAAACGTACATTGTGTAATATGGTAATGTTCTTTCTGCAATGCAGTAAAGAGATTTTTGGCTTGATAACTAAAAGTTTTAAGGAAAAACATTGTGTAATTATGTTCTGTATTCTGCATGGGGTGTGTATATGTTCTTTTCAGTAATTTCTGTATTGTTTTGACTGTACAGTTATCTGATCAGAACTGGCTCAGTTTCAATTTATAAGTGAAGTCATACAGAAAGTATAATATCTAAGCATATGGGGGGAAAATGTTTAATTGGACCTCTAAGTTGTATTAAGAGGTATCAGATAAAGACTTAACTATTATTTTTGTTCTGTTGCAGGGATTTCTCCAAAGTTAATATCCTGGTACCTGGTGCTGGGCTAGGTAGATTGGCGTGGGAAATAGCTATGCTCGGTTATGCTTGCCAAGGAAATGAATGGAGCCTCTTTATGCTCTTTTCTTCTAACTTTGTACTCAACAGGTATATAGCTTATGTTTTACTTGCTGATTAAAACCTAATGAGGCAAAATCATACATGATAGAAATTTGAATATATCAATCTCACAAGAATAGATTTGTAAGTCCTATCACAGGACACACATACTCACTTTTTAGAATGTTTTAATGAAAAAAGTCATAGGGATTAAATGGGGAAGAAAGCATTGTATCTGAGTCATTAAAATTATAGGAAGCATGAGTTTTAAGTTATGAGATGTAAAATCTCTAGACTGTAGCATAAATTTTCTGCAAATATTTGTGATTCATTTAATACGTTTCTGTGTAAAATGCACACCTGTCTTACCGGTGTCAAATATGGACACATAAATATGTGCATAGTATTTAGTGCTGGAGATGATTAGCAGAGGAAAGCTGTTATAGTATTACATTCCACGTAAAATTTCAGGCTCTGTTTTGACATGAAAACAACCACTGAAGCGTGCTCATCATGGGTGGCTAAAATGAGTTCCACAGTTATTCTCAGTTAATAGAGATTTGAATGTAGTAAATTTCACTTTACAGGTTTAACTTAGAATGGCATTTCTGTATTTGATATTCTGCCACTTGCATTGGAAATTACTTGTTTCAAAATGAAGTTACTAGAGACGAAAGAAGGCAGCACATGCAGCTGTTCTTTTAAGAAAGAGGGTGGGCAAGTATGAAAAAGGTTGGGGGGTGTTTTATTTTTTGGGGGAGTTGGTGTCAAGTTCAGAGAGGCCGAATTTGCCAGTTCATTCATAAGTCTCCAAGTGTACATCTTTGCTGAAAACACCTGACCTATTGGTTTGTATTCTGTATTAGCATAATGTTCTGGAGACCTGTTTGTAGACTGATAGTCCATGACAAACTGTAAAGATCTTGCACCTCTTCCAGCTGACTGTTCAAAAACAAGGGGGAAGCACTGGTTATGATGGCTGCTGCATGTCTGCCTTTAGCAATAGTGATCAATGTACTGAAAGTAGATATTTATTGAAGGTTCATTTGTTCTTTTTTTTCCTAAATTATTCTCAAATACTCATCTGGTGGTGAAATTGTATGTTACAGTTGATCTGATTGATGCCTTGCAGCTACTGAAAGGAAGCCAGATTCCTCTCACGCTTTGGAACTTTTGAAATTATTCAAAGCAGCATAAAAGTATTTATGTCCCATCTTTGGGAGTAATGACCAGCTGTCACAGAGGTTAGTTAACTTCACCCCTACCTACCTCTGATGACAGGCTTCCTTAAATGAGTCTTTGGTTTATACATAGAATTGTCCTGAAGACTCATGCTTAGTTAATGATAGTAATCATTCTTAGAATTTAATGCTCATGTGATGTTTCCTGTTTATATAGGATATTTAGCAAAGAGGTGTATATGCATTAAACTTGCTAACAGTATGAGATTTTAGACAGCAAAATTGAGTATTGTGTAACTGCTGTAATCTTCATCTTTTCTGGGCAAATTATCAATTACGTTTCCTTGTTAGCATGGAAGAGAATACTACTAGCCTGACTATGAACTGCAGTCAATTCAGCTGAAGTCCAAGCACTCCTTTCTGCCAAACTTAGTTGTCCGTTTAGTGTGTCTCTTACGAAGGTTTTAAGGATTTGGAGAGTCTTTCAGTTTAGACTTTAAGTGGCTGTTCACAGGCTTCTGAAATGGACATGTTTGATTTCCTGAAACTGGAAGAAAAAGCAATCATCAATATGAGCTGAAGATGATAGTTAAGGAAGAGTGGTAAGAAGGATTTAGTATTCTGTTAGTTTTTAACTAGAGTCTCAACTTAATTTAGTCTTGTTTTCCAGTGATAAATACATGAGGATTTTGCTAACATATATTAACAGTTTGGATATACCTTCTTTCTCTGAGCGTGGTTTATTTTTAGGAGGACAAAGTACTGTTTTGGATGTCAAGCCAATTGCTACAGTAGGTTCCCAGATGCACAGTGACTTAGTATTTCTGTATACAAAGATGTATCTGCTGATTTTCACACATTTTAATAAAAACCTTCAATTCTCTTAAATAGTGAACTTCTGTTAGTGAATAAAGTTGCACGATAAGTAGAGGATGTGTCACTGAAAGTAATTGTTATTTACACGGTGTTACTCTGTTGAGGAAGCTCTAATTTTAGAAAAAAGTGGTCCTGGAGTACTTAAGCTACAATGGCTCCAAAGCTGCTTCAGTCCTTTTGTGGGAAAGTCAGCATAAGGTTTTTATGTAGTGTGTTTTTCTAGTGTCTGTGTGGGTTCTGAATATTAATGGCAGATGTCAGAACTGATCATTGGTGGTACAGGAAAACCTCATTTCTTACGGGTTTTGGAAGAGGAAAAACTGAGAAGTGTTAATTTGTTCTTCTGCCTTTGCCAGGCAGCCTAAAGGCACAGGACATGTTACTTATCACTGTGACATGTGACAGGAAGGTAAACAACTAGGGTGGTCTCTGTGTAGATGAGACAGGAGTGGCTGGTTGTAGACTTTGTTTTCTACGGCTGTAGATTTCAGAATCAATAGACTTGGTCTCAATTTGAGAAAGTTCCATTCAAATAATATAAAATCACTTTGTGCACAAGTAAGAGTAGAGTTACTTTGAAAAAGCTTTAACACTAGTAGAATTCATGCTTGGAATTTTTGCTTTCTGGAAAGAATTTAATTTTAGACAAATCCTGACACCTGGAGAAAGGCTACTTAATTGTGTTTGTTGCATGTCCATGAAAGCCTTAGGAGGAAAACAGTTAAGTTACACTTGATCTGTATACCAGTGGTCAGAAGTGAGATTTGACCTGTCCATTTTTTCCAGAACTGTCTTTTCAACTGAATGTTGAACAGTAAATGCTCTGCCCCCATGGAAAATAATGAAGTGTGTCACACTTAAATATGTTAGAGTTTTTATAATATACATAGATTACACATCTTTTGTTGTAATAGCGGAATTGCAATGGACTGGAGTAATTCGTTTTGAAGTACAGATTGCTGAGGCTGGTATATGAAAAAGGATCTTTTCAATTAAATTGGGAATTTATTTTGGCACTATTTGGCATTGTTTGTATACTGCTGCTCAAATAAAATCTGGTTTTATATTATTGATATAATGAAATACATATATGATACCAGAAAGATTAAAAAAATGTTATTTCAAAGACTATCATGGATATATTCTAACCACCAGTTAAAAGAATGCACTTTCTATAACCCAGCACATCACTTGCAGTTTATGGAATGTTTGATTATATGATTTTTATGGCACAGATGTGTCCTCTCTTGTCTCTGAAAGAAAATGTTTTCAGTTTTTAGATACAAACTGATTATACAGGACCATTGAAAAAGCTTATTATACTTAAATGCTGTATTTTATCACTTTTTAAAATAAGAGTTGATCTGGTTAGTCATACCAACTTAAACTTTTATTCTACAAAGGTGTTAACTTAGTGTAATTGCAGTGATCCAGGTGTTACAAACTTAAATTGACTTCTATTGTGCTTTGAAAAATGACTTTTTTTTTTCAATTTAAAGCCTCCTTTCCATTAGCATCTGAAAAAGTGCTTTTATTTTGCTGTACTTCAGAACCTTCTGTGATTATGGTTCAGAAGAGACAGAAAAGTATAGAAGGAGAACAAAGATTTTGAATAAAAGTCATGGAACTAATGTTACTAATTTTCTTTTGCCCCCTTTTTTTTTTCTATAGGAGGATATATGATTCAGAAAATCTTAGCTTCATGGAATATAGTAAATCACAAATTTAATTAATCTTACAATATAAACTTACTTATTTTTCTTTCAGCAGAGAAATGAGCTGGAGAAAATGATAAAAAGTGAGAAAATTCTAAAACTGGGCAGTTATTTTGTGGTAATGATTCGTGTGTCAGAATAAAATGAGTTTTTTGATCAGTTCATAAAGATGGGCAGTCTGAAGTGCTGTGAATTAGACTGTCCTTTAGCAAATATGTAGCTTTTACAAGAACATTGAGTGCTGTATTTCTAGCTAAGTGATAAGCAATTAGTTGAAACTGAATTTTGTCAATTTTCGTATTTTGCAGATGCTCTGAAATTAACTCCTGTAAGCTTTATCCCTGGATTCATCAATTTAGCAATAACAGAAAATCTGCTGATCAGATACGACCAATTTATTTTCCAGATGTTGATCCTCACAGTCTTCCTTCTGGTTCAAACTTCTCTATGACAGCAGGGGATTTTCAAGAAATTTATTCTGAGTGCAGTGAGTAAATGGAAACTTCTAGGCTATCCGTGTAATTTCATGTATCTTCTGAGTATTTGGCATAGTTAATGATTACAGAGAAAACAGAACTGTATCTACAAGCACTAAGTAAAAAGTACTAACTGTCGCAAGATTTTCTTATTCAGAATATTGCTCCAGCTGTATAATAAAGTGCAGATCGATAGCTCTATTATGGCAAATCAGCTTTTTGTCTTAATTATAAAAACAATATAGACTCCTCCTTGTCTAACAGATCTTCCAGGAGCCTTCCTTAGGGTTACTTAATTTTCTGAAAATTCTGTCTTTAACATTGCAACATCTGATACTGACATAAATCAAGACTTTTTTTATTGAACTTAAAACTTTTGCAATTTCAAGAATGCATGTTTAGACAAAACCAGGGAGACTCATGTTTTAAAAGGTAGACTTTGAGAATTCCTGCTTGTTAAATTGACTAGTAAAAAACAGCTGAGGAGGTACTCAGCTGAACAAAATGTATTAAACCTAAGTGATTTGTGAACGTAGACTTGTACTGTTCTAAATACTAACTANGTGTTACAACATTTACGTTTTACAGTATATTTGTTATGTGTATGAACAATTTTTGATGTGTATATGTAGTAATTATATATAATATTTTAGAGTATGTGTATATGTACATACACATGCATATATGGAGAGGTCAAACGAACCCAAACTTAATGGTTTATAATATAAACCAAAATATTTTATTGAAATAAGTAAAATTTAAGTAAGCAAAATTAAGAGCCTTCAGCTGTTGTTAGTTGAAGATAATTCTGAGTATATGAACAAATACCAGGGTTAAATGATGAAATTTTAGAGGGGTAAAAGCATTGAAGCTAATCTCTATAACTTGCTCTTTTTATGCAGATACATGGGACTGTGTAGCAACCTGCTTTTTCATAGATACAGCACATAATGTTATTGATTACATTGATACTATATGGAAAATACTAAAGCCTGGAGGAATATGGATAAATGTAGGCAAGTGTGACCATCCTCTGTTTTTTTAATTATTTTTGATCTAATAACAGGCATCTAATACTTGAAAAGTGTGTGGGGATGAATATGTCTGTGCAGAGAACTGTACAACTAGAAAAATACAGGGCTTGGAAATTATCTCCGAAATTTTCAAAATATGTACAGCTGTTTTCTAGTTACAATCAATTCAACAAGCATGTGATTTTTAAATAGGCAAGTAAATCTTCATAATGGCAGGTTTTGTATTTGTGCATCAAACATCTGTTATTTGACGAATGTAGTGTTCTGTATTCTTTTTTGCTGTTTTTCTAAGAAAATAGAACTTTATGTGTAAATACATTCTTGCTTTTTGCTTTTACGTCTGTAATTAGTACTGTGCTTCTAAGCAGATGTTCTGGAAATTAAATTTATGTATGCCTTCGATCAAAACAAAAGAGATTTGATTGAAGTCTTCTATACTGAAGGAATGTCAGATAAAACTCAGACATTGAACATGTCGGTTACCAGTCAGTCTGTCAGTATCCCAGTCCTGGCCAATCACAGTGCAAACAGAATTCATGAGCTATAGAGTGGTTATGCTGAACTGAAGAAATTTTAAGATACAGAAATCATAATCTGGGGAAAAATGTGACAAATTGCTGAACAAGCAGCTGAAGTAATTTTTTTTCATTTTGCATTGATTCTAAATTCATTATAAAAATCATATCTGAGTGGTAGAAGTACATTCTTTTGTCAGTATTTATAAGATCATATAATTGCTTGGCTTGGAAGGGATCTAGTTTCAACCCCCTTGCTGTGGACAGGGAACCTTCCAAATTTTTGAATGTGTGAGTTTGGATAGAAGTGCTTGTTGCACTTCCAGTATGTGCTCTTGATTTTTTAAAAATGTTTGGGTTTGGTTTTTTTTTTTTTCTTTTTAATAGCCTGTTCTATTGTATCTTTGCTCTCCAGGGCCTCTCCTTTACCATTTTGAAAACTTGGGAAATGAACTTTCTATAGAGTTAAGCTACGAGGATATAAAAAATGTTATCCTGCAATATGGATTCCATATAGAGGTAAGAGGATGCTGTAGTTTTCAATGAGTTTTATTAGCCAGATAAACTGCTTTGAATAAACAACCATAAATTTAGTTCAAAATAATGGACGTGTATTAATAACTTCTAGGAGTATTACATGTGTTACAAATTAGCTGCCTTCCTCATTTTTTAAGATGTGACTAGATGGGCCTTTAAGTCTAATAAGTATATTAGCAAAGTGTATTAGTCTAATAAGTATATAAGCAATTTCTTGTATAGTTCCTGTAGAGAATCTGTCTTTAAAACTGCTGTTTTATTTCAGGTGGAGAAAGAATCTGTACTGTCAACTTACACTGTGAATGAACTCTCCATGATGAAATACTATTATGAATGTGTGTTGTTTGTGGTGAGAAAACCAGAATAGTACTGGTCTCAATAGATTATCAAGGAAAAAAATGTTGGCTTGAAAGCTAGAAATGGTCTGGGTAACATAAGGACACAGGCTCGAATCAGTGGTGCCTTCTTATTCCTAAGAGGATATACATAGCGTCTATTTTCTTAATATCTCTATTGCTATTCAGACATATACAATGCCATGCATATTTGTAATATACTTGTAAAAGTGGAGGATGAAATGTTCGCATACACTTTGTGCTTTAGAATGCATTAAAAATAAAAGCAAAAATTTTTCTTGAGAACAAAATTTAATGTTTGCCATAAGTAGGCTAATTCTGTGCATATGCTGCCTGATTTTTCAGAGATATATAGTGATTTTTTTTTCTGCTGTTATTAGGAGTGCATGGAGGTGCTTACTGTACTAGCTGTGTAATGTTTAGAGAATTATTTTTAAACGTATACTTAAATTATGAAGTCTGAAATGGTTGGAAAGTGGTAAAATTGTTCTTGACAGATAAAATAGCCATAAGACCTGTTAGAGCATTTCTGTGGAACTGGAGAAAAGTAGATTATTGTACAAATTCTGATCTTTGACTGTGCCACTGTTAAGTTCAATTAAAACACAGCACCTGTAGGCAATTTGAAATACTATGTGAAAGCAGGATACTGAGTGAAGAAGAAAGTGTCACAGAGAAGCACTATGTTAACCTCTTTACAGGAACACTACCAATTTTGATTCATCTTAGTGTTGATACTGGAATGTATTAGATTCTTTGCCAACTTGAAATACATTGATTTTGAGTCATCTTTTGACTGCTTAAGTCAAAACTTCTAAAGTTGATGAATGTAGCTGAGTTATCCATGCCATGCGTAGGTAGTACAATATAAAAACACCTGTCAGGGCAGTGAAGTTATATGTAAATATGTGCTATAAACTAATCACCTCTACATGAGTCAGGATATGCAGGCCAATCAGTAGAGAATTTCTTTGTAATTTCAGACACTTTATCCTTGTGACTTGTTGGTTCCTTATACTAATGTGGTTTTTCCCGAGCAGAGGTGGCTTAGGTGAATATTTAGTCTACAAGTTGTGATACTATACAAGAGACTGACTCTTCCATCACTTGGAAGTTATGTACATGAAAAAAAAATTAATAATCACTGTTCTGAGAGGAGGTGTTATGTTAAACATTTTGTTTTCTTAATATATTGATTACCTTTAGTACCAATTTCATGCATTTTCCAAATGATCTTTAAAAAATTATGATGAGGGGTCAAGTTTTTTTCATATTTGGCCTTAATGACACTGGTCAATAGCCTATTTATTTCCTGTTATTTTTAGTCCTGTCTTTCACTGTATAATCATATCTCTAATATATGTTACTGGCTTTTGGATTTTTGCAATTAAGGCAAAAAATTCGTACCTTTATTCCTAAATTGAAAATCTGCAAGGAGGAGAAACACGAACTTTTGTGTTTATAGTTTCAACACTGCAATAAGAAAGCATGCACCTGGCTATGTTTCAGTTCTTTGCCCCTTTTCGCTCAGTATCCTTACTGAAATAGACACTTGTGGTCAAGAGAGGTTTTTAAGTGTACACCGTGGCTTAAACTAGTCTTATTTGAACTCTTGTTTCTAAAAGTGCACCACCATGATTCAGTTCCATGAATGAACTGTCAAACATCTACCCTGTTCCAAGAGAGATGTTTCAAGACGAAACACTGCTATTGCAAGACATAAATTAAAAATAAAACCTTTGTACGCTTAAGGCAGAGTGGGTTATTTTTAATTTCTGTATTGTACCATTTGCATTAATTTTTGAGGGAATTTGTGATTCTTTGCTTTAAATCTGCTTTTTTCCCCCCTTAATTTTCAAGCTCCTTGTAATCAGACCAAGGTTTAGTGAACGTCAGTTATGCTGTTGCTGAACAGGGTATCTGTCTGTAATGTCACCCATACCCAGTCTTTAACTTGGAATGTGGTGTACCTGCTTCTCACAAATAGATAGTGGAACCCTTTCTTGCTGAGTATCAATATCCTTTGTTCTGATAGTTTTATTCTATGTTGTCACAGGTGCTATTTTTGTGTTGTCTGAAAATGTTTTTACTTGCTTAATTCAGGTATAATATAGTGATATGCTTTTATTTCTGACGTAGAAAATGCCATTTTTTCCTGCTATATTCTCCTCTTAAATCACAACAGTCATTGTAAGAGTTGGAAGCAAGATGATACTGTGAATGAGCCATGTTAGTAGTTTTTTACCCACAGTCCTATTAACGAGTTCTTAGAATTCACCACTTGTTATGCGCAGGACTAATTGTTTATTATAGAATATGATAATTGTTTTATTCAGTTGTGTACACGGGGGAAATGCTCAAGGTGTTCAGCAGCTGAGACCGTTTACTTTAGATCACTATTAAACTGTACATGGTAGCAGGTGAAAAATAAAATGCTGCATAATCTTAAGTGTAAAACTTCTTTATAAGGAGTTTGACAAATGTAAAACGGCCTAGTTTTTTTTGTTTTTTTTGTTTTTTAACGTGCGTTCTGAAATCGGTTGCGAAGGATGGGCAGTTTCACGCGCACTATCCGCCGTTTTCCATGTATCTAATGGACCTGGGCTTCTTTAGCTATTAAAGCCTGTGCCCTGGCTTGATCCGGCTGGGTTGTGATTGCGCTTTACCGCCGGATCACTGCCATGGTCCCGTCAGGCGCCGCGGCGCCAGCACCGCCTCGCGCCCTCCTTGCGCCGGCGCGCGTGCGCGGTGAGGCGCGCGGCTGCCGTGTATCCGGTGGCGAGCAGGGGGCGCGAGCTCNGAAGAGGCTGAGGCGCCGCCGGGCAAGCGGGCCGGGACCTGCACCCCCTGTGCGCACCTCGGGGCCGCGGACGGCGGGCGACGGCGGCGCAGCGGGCTCGCGGCGCCCCAGGATGAGCGGGCCGCGGAAGGATGTGCTGGTGGCCGGGGCAAAGAGCGGCCTTCCGTCTCCGCCGAGGTAACGGAGTTGGGCGGGCGGGGCCAGTAGCAGCCGGAGCGTTACCGCGGGGTAACGGTG
>VXAU01005124.1:0-46615 GCA_013399695.1 Formicarius rufipectus | reverse complement strand
CTGCTGGCGGGCCTTACGCACAGCGTTCGGTGCCGTGCAGCCACTTTCCTGTCTTCCAGGGTTAATAGGCCGTTGGGCTTTCGAAACTTTTTTTGTCTTTTCTTCCTTTCGTTTTCGATGCAAGAGAAATAGCATCTAGCTTCCTCCGCTTGCCCCCCGCTCCGCCCCTTCCACCATGGGAAAACTGATGGGAAACAGCTTGTCAGGTGTTAACCTTACCTGAGTCTATCCCCGGTCTCGTCTCTGTTCAACAGCGCGGTGGAAACTTGGAAAGGTTATTTTGGTGGTGTCTCGGGTTTGCGAGGGTCAGACTTAGTCATACAGCATCACCTTCCTGAACTTCGTATTTCGCCTTTTAGACGCAATACCAAAAATGTCTTCTAACCTAAACATCTGTTAGAGGCGGTGGTCATGGGAAGGGCATCAGAGATTCAATGACCAGGGTATACAGAAATTACTTTTCTGGTTAACGTTGGACAGAATACATTCTTCTGGGTGTTTTAACTGTGTTTTACACAATGGTTCAGAAAACAAAATTTGGTACCAAGAAAGTTTTAATTTTCAAAAAATAAAATGTTAGCTCAAATTTCATGCTTACCTAGAAGTTTGGGATATGATAAGTCGACTTGCATCCCACCTGGACCTTTTAAGTAAGATCAGAATATTAGATGAAGGATACAGAAGTGGCAGAAAGTCTAATCAGATTAGGTAGATGGATTCGGAATTACGATTGTAAACTGGCTTTGAGAAGCTAGTGCCTTTCACAGTGTAACAGCCATCTGTGAAGAAAACAGTGGCTTTTTTTTCTCTTGCTCAGCGTTTTGTTTGGTTGGAGGTTTTTGTTTGTTTTGGTGGGGTTTTTTTTGTTGGTTGGTTGGTGATTTTTTTGATGGATGGTAGTTTAAAGGCAAAAAGAAATTGAGGACAAATGCTATGTCCTGTGAAAATTACACAGCTTTTTTAAGGCTGTGACATTTAAACAAAAGAATTTCTTTCATTTTTGAAGAGAACAAGTGTGTTTTGAAGCATAACAATTAAACAAATTGATCAAATCTCTAATGAACAGTTTGACTCCATCACAGATATAATGCTGGATTCTTTACTTATCGCTATGGTTATTTTGTATAGTGGTAGGAAGATCACAAACCCCTTGAATTTCCAGACACTAAGGAGTATTAATATTTCTGTAGAACTGTATTTTTAACAAGTTGTTTCTCTAAATACATACAGAGAAGTAAGTACATAAAAAAATGTTCTAGTTTTAAAATAAAGCTTTGTTAACACCTCAGGCAAGAATGTTTCTTCCAGTTTTTGTATGTCCTACCTGTATATTTTCAATCTTACAAAGAGATTTCTGATCATGATTTTTACACCAATCTGAAAATAAATCCCTAGGTTGGGATTATTCTTTGCTGTTCAGGGCTTGTGTATTTCATTACATTTATAAGATTGATTGGGATACTCTTAATTCCAGGCTGCTAAAATTTAAAGCAGTTCCAATTATATTATGGTTAGCAAGAGAAGAAATATAATTTTAATTGCAGGCACAGTTTTGCAACTAGGATTGGAAGACTAAATCCTTAGAAATTAAATTACATAGTAGAAACTGAGTGTTTGTATCTCTGAGCATGCTACATTACATATCTTGAAGAATTTCTACTCAAAGCCTGTGTTGAAACATATTTAGGTGAATATGAATATTTGACATACTGTCATTTGGTATGAATGTTTAGCATTGTGCCTGTCTTTGTGCTTGATGGTTTGGGGTTTTTTAGCACCCTGAATCTGGGAGTTAACCAATACTTTGAAATATTGCTGCTCTGTAGACTTGAATGAGATTAATCAAGTATGTAGTCTGTGTCCAAAATTAAGAGTACATGTATTTTTATGTTCATGAAGTTTTAGATTCTCATAGCTTTGAGACAGTGCAGTCATTTACGCTGTGCATAAAAAGTACAGGGTCCTGGTTTTAAGTCTTCAGCTCTAAGCATGAGCAGAAACTTACTAAAATAGACAGGGAGTTAAGATTAAACATAAGGGAGTATTGTAAAGGTACTTGACAGTTTCTGAAACTCCACTGACAGATTTTTTTTTCAAAGAATTTTTTAGCTACCTGCCGTGCACTGTTCTGTGTGAATGAAGCTGCCGAGATTGGAATACAGACAAGAAAACCGTCCTTTCCACGTGTTGTTGATTGTTGTTAATGCTGTGCAGTACAAAACTTTCAGTTTGCAAGAATATTTATAGAAATGTGGGCAACTACTTTAATCTAGCTTTCTTCCATTTTCAATATAGATAATTCTTTTGTTACACTGGCACTGTATTAATTGGTTTTGCTCTCCATTCCCATTAATGAGAATTTTTGTTCTTTGTTATTTTCTGAAGACAGTCTTTTCCCAGTGTGCAAATTCACATTAGTAGTATCCTACAGGCACAGCTGTCTTGCTGCTGTGAAGTATCTACACCTTCCATCCTCTCTTAATTATTTTAGATCTTGAATAATTCAGGGTTTTACAGTAGAAACAACTTATCATGCACAACATCGTAGTTGAAGAGAGGTCTCTGTGGTAACAAATAGAAAAGTATATGCTTTAAATGGGAAGTACAGAGGATCTGTGTGTGCTCTCTTTTGGGAAGTGGGAAGAAGCATAATTTTTCAGTATTTGAGAGGGTATAGGGATATTTACTGCTATTTTTTGAATGTTACATTTTTTTTATTCTGTTGCAAAGCCAACAGACAAATCATGAATTTTTTCCAGAGACATACTGTAGAGGCCCAGAGAAGTTGACTGTAGTTGTGGCATGGACTATGGTGGTGCGTTCACCTCCCCCGCCAGCCTGCACTGAGAAATACAAAAAAAAGTTTTATCAGTTTATTTGCTAAGAAGATTTCTGTTCAACACCTGTTATGGCTGAGACAGTAAAGTAAAATATTTTGAAATTCTAATTGTATTTTAGATAATTGCAAACCAGTATTATATGGAAATTAATTATGCTGGGTTTGTGCAGTATTCACTGTTTTTATATACCAGAAGAAAATACATGCTCAAGATCAAATGAATAACTTAAGAATTCCTCTTCTTTTGTGTATCATCTCCATAGAAACATGCACAGATTAACCACTGTTTATAACCACAACATGGATATAAACAGGCAGTCAATCTTCTAATAGACATTTAGAAAAAAAAATGTAATGCCATATTAAAATACCAGGTAACTACTTGTTTCGCTAAGGTTTTTTCTGATATTACTTTCCAGTTTTTTAATTTTACTCTCTTGAGTATGAAATTAAGATACAGAAAAGAAGAAACACTCTCCAGTGCTTAATTTGTCTTTCAGTTATCATTGTCTGAGTTGATATAATGTAGCTAAATACATTCTTTCAAATGTTTGTAAATGTGCATGAAATTTGTATACTGTTATGAGAAGAGAAAGCAGTGAGCAGTTTTTATATGCAAAGTCCAATAATTACACAAGTTTTACAGTATTTTTCTGTGCAGAGGTTGGAAGTTGAAGAAATTGGTGTAAGTATGGAAGTATTTTGCAGAGGTTGTACGATAGTTCTTTACAAGTGTATTTAAAAAGGCAAAATCATGATTTATTTCAAAATCATAAAATTATAAGAACTGTTAGTATGTTACAGCTGAGTAAGTCCTCCTTGTTTTAGCTTTTTACATAAAAAGTTTCTTTTTATTATTTTCTACTACTGGGATACACATTTAATGTTTTGTTTCATTTTTATCTGTTTGTCTCTTTTCAAAGCAAGAAGAGGAATTCTGTCAGTATAACTCATTCCTGTATTGGAGAGCACCACTACCTACTCTTGATTTGTCTGATATTCAGAACCTAGATGGGGAGACCCTATCAAACACTAAAACTCTTTCAAGGACTGATGCCACAGAGACTGAAATGGAAACCTGAACAATTGTTTCATAGTTGTACATCTACACGCAGGAAACTTGTTTCCTTTGGGATCCAGGTTTTGTTACTTGCGTGAATAATAAGCATGCTTATGCTATCTTGAAGAAACTGTTGTGGCAGTCTGCAAAAACAAGTCTGAGTTGCCTAAGTGGATGGGGTAGTCAGTATTAAGTACTTAAAAGTAAGCTCTCTGGAGGCATGCATTAGGGAGGAGGACACGATGCCTAACAAGAATACTTGAAAACATGGAGGCTGACTAAAAGAAGAATACAGAAAATTAGAACTTTGGGATGCAATTAAAAGAAATGTTACATGTCAAAGAGAAATAGAAAATCATTTTGTATGTCCTGAACAAAAAGACATAACTGTGGTACCTGAAAGTGAAATATTGAACGTGAATTGATCATAAAGCACACAAACTGTAGTGATTTTTAATATGATTTTTTTTCTGTGTAATAGCTAAACCAAAAAATAAGAGTCCATCAAGACCAGACAAAACATTACCTTTCCTATGCAAACCAAAAAGCTTGTGTGGCAGAGAGGGGGAAGGAAAAAGGGGGTATTTTCTTCTGTATGCTGCCATTCTTCTGAAGGTTTTTCGCATCCTCAGTGAAGAAGTTTTTTCACCTTCTCTTTTTCACATTACACTTAACTATGGGCACCCAGCTTTTAGGTTTTTGGTCTTTTCTTAGTCTTTGTGATGTTAGCTCTGAACCAGTTGGTGGCATGTTTGCATGTTTGTGCAGATGTGTCAAAAAAGTAAATGCAATATTAAAATTACTTCATACACTTTTCCTACTTGCCTGACTGAGGTATAATTTTTGCAGAGACTATGAATTTTGCAGAAATTTTTATGGAAGTTCATTGATAGAGTGGTTTTTTGCTGTGAAATACAAATTTATTGGTTGTGATGTGCAATTTATTTACAAATCAAAGTACAGTTAGAATACATATCTTTAAAAATAGACTGAAGTTGTATGGGGAGACTTAACATTTTGGAAATATGATGTCTTTCAAGATAGAGAACATTGTATTTTTTCTAGAATCATCATTAAAGAAGGCAGCTTTTGAATTTTATATTTGTTTAATAATGTATTTGCTAAAGGACAATAAAGTTTTACCTGCATGTATATGAAAACTTTGGGACTACTAATGTGTGAAGTTCTTGGCTTTATTTCTTAAGATTGTTGCTTCTGTAATTTTGTTGATTTATTTGGGTTTTTTTGCTTAAAATAGCTTGTTAACTTTCTTGGTAACATTTGGAAACTTTTCCAGTATTTGTGCTGTATAGGTATCTTTATTTGTTTGTTGTTTATGTATTTAGCTTGTTAGGATCTCTGAATACCTGCTGAAGAAAGGAAGTGGCTCAAGCATTTCATGGTGCTTGTTTGGTTATGCTTCTACTGTCTGTTAGATTAGCTGGATAGATATTTGGACAATATGCATTTTTCTCAGACTGTTTTAACATTTTTTTAAAGTCCAAATATATCAACTTAAGAGGTACTTGAAAACTTTTTTAAAAAACCTTTTCTGGCAAGAATGCAACTGCTATTTTTTGTTTCCTCTAACCAAAATAAATTAAGGAAGAATTAGATTTATTAAATTGTTGAAGGTGTTTGGTTTCATCACCTAGGATTTTTTTACCCTAGATAATAAATGTGTTCCTATATTTGTGCAGTTTATAATATTTCACACTGTTTTATATTCTCAAGATCAAGTATTTTGCAGTATTAGCTAATATCTTTACAGCACACTTTAGTAACTTAAAATCTGCTTGGAGGTTCATACACAATATGTATGTCCTAGCAATAGACTGCATTTTAGTGTTAAAATCTCTTTCCACTCATGGGACGGCAGACTTTTTTTACTCTCTTTGAAATACATATTTGAATTGTTCTATAACAAAATAAGCCATGTAAAACAAATAAAGCTTGCAATGTGTTGTAGTCTGTATGTTTACCTCATTTGCAATTATGCTGTAGGCAAGCACCTTCGTCTTAGTTTGTTCCAGTTGTGGCTCTAATGGCCTGGAATGTTACAGCTACTTTTAGAGTGTTTGCTAAGCTGATTAATTTTTTCCATTCATCTGTTTGCAAATAGAGGTAAATTTAAAAGCCTTGGAAAGCTTTTTTTGAAGTTACTCTGAGAGTTTGGGTTATGCAAAAAGCTAGGCAAGGTATGGGGGAGTGATGATACATTACATAAGCTTTAGAGCTGGCAAAAAGTGTGATCAAGAAATGACGTTTTTCATGGTGATGCAAGGTGCTGTGTGTCACTGTAAGCTACTAAAATGCTGGGCTTGACTTTTGACTCCATTTTTCCAGAAACCTGTTGTTCAGAAGCTCTGTATAAACTATATGTAAGTTTAATATGTTTTAATTTGCATATGCATTAATATGTGAAAAGAAAATGTTCTAAAATAAAGAAACGTCAGCACAAGTCCTGACACAATTCAGTAGCTACATATTAACTGACAATGGGATATGTTTTTAAATTTCAGAATTAAAAATCATTTATATTCTCTTTAGGTACCTGGGAGTTTGTTATTCTCTAAAATTTTTCTCTCTAAAAGAAAAAACTGTCACAAGTGTCAGAACATCCAGACACCACCCAGGTAGATATGGGTTCTGCATCTCCAAGTAGCATAGTAAAGGTATGGGCGTAATTGTGAGAAGTCAAATGCTAGACTTCAGTATGTTTCAGAGCAGATCTAAACAGCAAAGTAGTACAACCAGCATGTCTTGGTAAATTTTTTGCATAATTCTAAACTTGCAGCGTGTTTTACATTGTCTGAGTTTTGTTTATTGAAGACCTGCATTATATTCATGGCTCTCAAGATAGATAAGCCTCTGGGAGAAGCTAAAGCTCAATCCAGATCAGGAAAGTGAGGAACTGCTATAAAAAACAGACTGCACAGATGACGATGTGTTGGGTAAGTAGACTGTGATAGAAAGCTAAAAATGTGGGGAATGGAAGATAGTTGATGACAGAGTAACACAGCATATGAGTACAGGTATAATTGGCCAGCAGATCAATGACAAGAATTAATATTTAAAACATTATCTCCATCTTCAGCACAGCAACAGTACAGTAATTTGAGTATGGACATCAACAGTAAATGTATTACGTTTCTCAGTGTTTTGACAGTGTTACTGATTGATGTTTTTTCCTCTTGGGAGGGCTAAGAATTTAGTGGACAATAAAAAAGCACATGCTTTTGTATATAAGTTTGTTGGAAAATCACAGGGTGTTTGCTTCATGAAGAAGACAGTGCAAACACGTGTTTCCAGGTGACACCAAAGTTAATTAATGTCCATTATTTGCCAGCATGTTCTGGTTACAGCAGATTCATTGTGGGGAATTCATGTACACTTTTGTGAAAGCGTCTGACAACGGCTGCGGTAAGAGGTGTGAGACTACACAAAGTCAACTGTTTGCCACCACAAAACTTACACTTACTTCCACAGCTACAGTTATAACCTTAAATCTCTAGGTGGCAATGCACATACACAGTAAGTTACAGTGAATCTGAAAAATGGTTTGAATATGCTTTTATTTTGAACTGCTACTGAAAATTCAAGCAGTGACATCATGAGTGTTAATCATTTCCCTACTGTGATACATAAATAAAGGCAGATGAATTCACAAGTTCCTGATCATAAGATTTTCATCATAACTAGAGTAAAAATCTGTCAAGGATTTTTGATTCATCTCTTAATTCTCTTTAAGTCCCTCCCCCGCAAAAAAAGAAAAAAAATAAAAACAAGATCCAGTGATCAACTTAGCATATAGGAATTTGTTGACACAGCTTCAATAGCACTGTTTCTTTTAGTTAGAACTGGGGAACAAGCTTTACCTGATTTAGTGTGGGATGGAAACCTTGTTCGGTGTCTGAATGCTACTTGAAATATGATGATAATGGGGAAGAAAAAGGTAAGTGGTAATTCTTAAACTAATTTATGAAGAAATAGTTGTATATAAGTATAAGAAGTTAATATAGTTCATGTGTATGAGAAAATTTCAAATGGAGTTTTTCTGGTAGTATTACAAAAATTCCTGCTTCATGCTTTTTATATTAGCAAATTTGATACCAATACATAGTATATTTTAACAGTTATTTTAATTGCTGTTGCATTTGTAGGTGAACTCATTAGTTGCTAATAAGTATGTTTTAAATGCTCTTGGTGGAAAAACTTAATTTCTAAGGACTTAAAAATCATTGTTCTTTCTTCCCTTAAAGCTGTACAAATATTAAATAACTTTTTCCACTTTTGAAGGAAAAAACAGTTTTCTTAAAAGTGATACGTTACCATTACCAGGGGAAAAAATGTGAAAGCAGAGTAAATTTTCGTTTGTAATTTTATTTTGCTTCAAAAAAAATTGTGGTGGATGGTAGTTTTCCTGGTTTTGTTTTGTCTTCTTTTGAATACTGAATTTTTGAAAGAAGGTATATGAACTGGCTAAACATTACAATTTTTTCCCCTTACGTTTTTTTTATGAATACTTGGGGTTCATGCTTGGATTGGAATATAATGAAATAAGTGACTCTAAGATTGAGAAAAATCAACAAAAATAGTATTGTTCTATCTTCAGTGAACTTTAAGCCAAAGAAAAGCCTTTCATGCAGAGTTGTGAATGGAAGTGAGCCACATCTACTCACTGTTCTCTTGCACAAGTGAATATTGTAATGTTCTTCATCTGAGCAGTACATAGGTGCTCCTCTGTCTAAATTGAAGCACAGTAATTAATTCGCTGGATCTGTCAGATGCCCCTCTCTGAGGCCTCATAGTGTATGCTGGATATTTCCTTTTGATGCTTCAGCTTGTAGAATATGAAAATTGTTTTCAGTTTCTTTTAATTCCTGGAATTTAAAACCAAAACAAACAAACAAACAAAAAAAAAAAAAGAAAACAAACAAACAAAAACCACCTTTTTTTTTTCTGATTTCATAATTATTCAGTAAGAACTACTTTGGCATAAAGCAAAATACCAAAGTTCTTTGGTTTCATGATTGTTAGTTGGAAACTGAATGACTGTAAATCAGATAATCACAAAGGGGTGCATCTGTGTATGCTGTAATTGTTTTGTTTTTTTTTACTTAACCCTGTGTGAAATTAGAGAAACCTGTCGTTGAAAAGAGGAAAATTACCTTGGACAGACCTCTGTATTTACAATGTGGCAGTGCGTTGGCCGAGTGGTGTAAGCCTCCGCCTGTGGAGCGGCTCTTCCCCTGAGGATGCCGGTTCGAATCCTGAGGACCTCGCTGTCACCGTCCAAGTTGCTAGGCCGTGGCAGATGAACCTCAGGAGAAAAGTGTGGGGCCGGTTCTGGGCACACTGTGCCTCACCTAAAAAAAAAAATCCACTGCGCAGGCTTGTCCCAAATCTTTGTTCGCAAAGTCTAGCCACCACCAATACCATATTTACAATGTGTAATGTGCAAATAAAGGGACACCAAAGAAAACTTTGAATTGTTAAACTTATAATTCAGAAGTATTACGGTGAAGTACATGTGATATGAGAGGGAAAAGTATGGATTACAAGCAAAAACTGTTTATAATTTGGACATAGCAAACACAGAGTGCCTTAAATTTCTGTAACATATCAAAGCTTCAGGAAGAAATTTTGCTGGGTTTGGTGTCCAGTATGTTGGGTTTTTTTCCTTAGAGACCATACATGCAATGCAGAAGTGCCCAAAGTGCTTTAAGTACTCCAGCTTAGTCACTGGAGTCCCTTTGAGTCAAAGAAATAGGTATTGAATCTGCCTACCTTCGCACTTAGTTTTTTTGACAGCAAATAGTGTAAAAGGTAGAACAGGCTCCCCATTATTTTTCTTTCTCATTATTTTGAGCCAAGACAGGTTCTGGTATCTGCGTGTCGGTGCATTCCTTTCTGCCCCTTTTATTTTGTGCAATTTATTTGTGAATATCCTGGAGTTGTCAGTGTTAACTAGTCGCATCACAAATCATTTTGGGATTTCTGTTTTACCTATGTTCAGGTGGTCTCAGATTATAGTGAGGTCAGAATTGCTAATTTGTAAAGACCAGTCATTTAAATAACGAATTCATCAGTCAAAACTCTCTTATTCAAATTCCTCACACCACATTCTATGCTTATTACCAGCTTCTGTTGTTGACTTGAAAGAGTAATAAAAATGCCTTACTAGATTTTCAGTAATGAAAGTTAGAAGCATTTTGCCTTTTAAATATAAGGTGTTTGAAGTTCTCAGTAATCTAGTGGTACTGTTTTAAGAGAGATTATAGTAGTGGAATTTGATTTTTGAGATGTATTCTGATTTGCAGATTTTAATTATTCTATGGATTTGTGCTTTCAGAACAGTGATTAACTCTGCAGATCTTTAGAAGAACAGGTTCTTGTTTTATCTTAAGTCTCAAGTAGTGAAGGAAACAAATAGCAGTATTTTAGTGTGTTTTCTTAAAAAAATCAAATGTCTGTCTGATCATATATTTTAAAAAAGTAACCAAGCACACCACATTGAGCCAAGGATGCAACCACACTTGTTTCTAGGCTGGTCAATTTTTTCTTAGAAAGAAAAAATACTTAAGATGTTTTCATACGAGGCAAGTATTAAAGAGAATACTACTTAAAATATTGCCTATGTTGATTTATGTTTTAAAAACTGTAAAAACACAGTATAGCAATTAGCAAACACATTGGTATAAAAGTTATGTAAAGGCTAAGACACTCAGAAGAAGTTTTAGAAAGGGGTAATTGGTGCAGGGAAAGGAACGAACTACTTAATTTCGTGAATAGAAGCAAACTTAAGTTTACTTTGCTTTCCTTTTAGAAATCTAAGTACCTAAAGGAGAAATTAGAGAAGCCGGCAACAAACAGCTTAGTTAATGGTTGAAGGTTTATGTTATGCTGTATTTCTATCCTTTATTATGGGATAGCTCCTCAAAACACAGCCTGGAAACAATAATAATCATAACATTGCTCTGCCTAGCTAACACTTGCTATCTCAATTTTGCATGGGACTTCTGCCTGTGGTCAGCTGCCTGCTACTTTCAGCACAGGGTGGTCAAAGCAATTCCCTGCAGGCCAGCTATAACTTACACAGATGAATTCATAGTATGGTCCCTTGCCTCTTGTGCGGTGGCTTTGCCATCAAGCTGTACCTGATGGGGGAACCCTTACCCAGACCCCTCAGTTGGTAGATTAGCCTGTGAAAGTCAACAGTCAAGTGTGTGTGATTTGCCTACAGAGCAGTCAGCAGTTATGAAAGGCACAGTATTACTTATACATAGATGTGCCTTCAGCTGCCACAAACCTTTGGAGGACTGGCATGGACAATAGACAATGATTCATCATGAATCAGCCCAGCTTCTTACACGGGATAATTTGGCAGTGCTTTAAGTCTTGTGTTCTAATCTGAGAATGTGTGTATGCTCAGTGTGTTCTACAGATGCCCTAATAAATTCAGGGTTTCCTCCATCCGTGGATCAGTAAAGGATAGAATAGACTTCTTCCTTAGAGAAGCACAGTGCTCCCTGTACATTTATCACTGTTTGGCCCTTGATTTTTAGGAAAATAATTTTTGGTTAGTTCAAACTAGAGGTCATGTGGATAATTTTTTTTTCTTTTTTCAGTCTAAAGCAGAAAGATTTCTGTTTGTCTCCTTTAAAGCTCAAAGCACTTGCTTTGACATGTCTTTGAGTATGAATACTGACACAAACCTCTTTCCGGTTCTATTTTCTCTGCAGTCCCCGTGAGAATAGAATCTTTGGAATGGACCTTAACAATCATCTAGTTCCAGCGCACCCTGCCATGGACAGGGGCATCTCTCACTAGACCAGGTTACTCAAGGCCGTATCCAAACAGGCTTTGAACACTACCAGAGTTGAGGCATCCACAACGTCCCTGTGCAACTTATTCCAGTGTCTCTCCGCTCTCACAGAAAAAAACATCTGACTTAGATTTCTGCTTGTCCTAATGCTACAGTTCCTGGTGAAGAGTCCCTCTCCAGCTTCCCTGTAGGCCCCTTTTAGATACCAGAAGGTTGCTATGAGTCTCCACGTAACTTCTCCAGGCTGAACAGCCTCAGCTCTCTCAGCCTTCATCAGAGGAGGTGCTCCAGTCCTCTTAGAGCCTCATGACCCTCCTCTGGACTTCAACAGTTCCATGGTCACCTTTTGTTGGGGATGCCAGAACTGGATGCAGTACTCTAACTGGGGTCTCATGAGAGCAGAGTAGAGGGGGAGAATCACCTCCTTCGATCTGCTGGCCACACTACTTTTGATATAGCCTAGGATTTGGTTGACTTTCTGGACTGTGAGTGCACATTGCCAGCTCATGGAGGTTTTATCAGCCACCACCTCCACAGCGGTGTTCTCAATCACTTCTCCACCCAACCAGGTGTGTCTGGGATGGCCATGATGCAGGTGTAGGACGTTGCACTTTGCTCTGTTGAACTTTATGAGGCTTGCATCAGCCCACTTTACAGGCCTGCCCAGGCCCCCCTGGAGGACATAGTTTCCCTCCAAGTGTGTCAGCTACACCACACAACTTGGTGTGATCAGCAAAGTTGCTGAGGGTGCACTCCGTTCCACTGTCCTGCCCATGGATGTCCCTGCCCATGGCAGAGGGCATTGGAACTAGATGGTTGTTAAGGTCCATTCCAGTGATTCTATTACATCTTTCTCACAGTGCCTATAGGGAAGATAGAACTGGAAAGAGGTTTGTGTTCGTATTCATACTCAAAGACGTGTCAAAGCAAATGCTTTGTCACCAACAAAGATGTTGAACAGTGTCAGTCCCAGTACCCAACCCTGTCTAGTATGAAAAAAAAAAGTAGGAAAGTGTTGTGGTCGGATACTGTCCCCGTTTGTGGGGAGGCAAACAGGAACGTTTATTGAAGTCACAAGATACAATGCGTAAGTTCAACAAGTAAATATTCATCTCAGGGGCTGGTTTTATGCTAAATATGGGAGAAGATCTTACAACTAGGAGATTTATATTATGGTTGCTATGAAGGGCAGTCAGAAATGTGAGGTCAGAAGAAACAAAGGCACTTTATACATGAAAGTTCATCTGGCTTAGGAGGAGCACACAGAAGCCCACAAATCTTGTCAGCTGTAGGTGGCTTGGAGGTGGACCTGAGGCAGCAGATATCAGCAGACTTGGTTGAGTTTTATCAGTCCTGGGTTACTCCCAGTACACTTTCCCAAGGCTTCTTTGACTTTCCAGTCAGCTTTCTTGAAGCCAAGATATTTTAAAATCCCATAGGAAAGTAAAATACAGGTTTTGTAAATAGTTTTAAAAATGAGGATTTGAGAGCTGTGGTGCTACATCTGGAGAAAGTCTTAGTAAAGAATGCATACACCTGTCATTTAACTCAGTCCATGAATCTTAAAAGGCAGAGTGAATTCACATCTTATAGGAGTACCCTGAAAGATGATACTTTTGAAAAATCTGTTAACCACTCTGAGGGATACAAGGGATGGCAGAGCAAACTGTTCCCTGAGGCTATGTATTTCTACAAAACCCTCAAGACAACTTATTCTTAGAAGTAGGAATTTTGCTATTGATCAAGAAAGACTCTGCAGAAGACTTGAAAAATTTTTAAGGCATTAATGTTTCACTACACATATCGTCTAAGGAGTCACTGAATGGTGAGGTAAGAACCACTGAAGTAGTTATCCTTTAATCCTGCATCTTAAGTGTTTCTTTCCATGACCTGTTGTAGTGAAGTGGGTGCTTGTTTCTTGTCCCAAGAAACAAGATAGGACAAGAGGAAACACCCTCAAGTTGTGCCAAGGAAACTTAGCTTGGATATCAGAGAAAGTTTCTTCCCTGAAAGGACTGCCAAACATTGGAATAGGCTGCTCAGTGAAGTGGTCGAGTCACTATCCCTGGAGGTTTTTAAAAGATGTGTAGCTCTGGCACATAAGGACATTTTGTAGTGGTAGACTTGGCAGTGCTAGTGTCATGGGTTTCTGTAGCTGAATTTTAGTAGAAGGGGAGGCTTCCAGGATGGTTTCTGTTAGAAGCTTCTAGAAGCTACTACTGTGCTGTGGAGCCAATGACAGCCAGGTCCAGGAGGGACTTCCTGCTGGTGGCCAGAGTTGAGCCAATTAAGAATCATAGTCACGCCTCTGTGATAACATATTTTAAGAATTAGGAGTGTTGCGTGGTTGAAATTCCAGCCATGAGATGATAACGCAGAGACCAAGGTTGGAGCAGGGGTAGGCAAAGGAGGGTCCCCACGCTGGAGCAGGGAGGGGAGGACAGACTGAAAGCTATTCCCCACCCCTCTCCCTGAAGCCCGTGGAGATCTTTTTGGGGTGTGGAGACCCCCTGCAGCCCCTGGAGGAGCAGGTGGATGCCCGAAGGAACTGTTGCCCTGTGGGAGGCCCAGGATGGAGCAATATGCTGGAAGAGACTTGCAGCCATGACTCTTGGAGAAGGAGACTCACCTGGAGCAGGTTTTTCCCCCGGTAGAAATGTTGCCAGGGGGGTGGACTCACATTGGAGAGGTCTATCAAGGACTGTCTCCCATGGGAGGGACCCCACGGGAGCAGGAGAAGGACTAAGAGCTGCAGCCCCCCTGCAGACCATGGCGAAGACTGGGGTGGAGCAGGTTGTCCCCCTGCAACCCACGGAGACCATCAGGTTGCAGAGATCCGACTGCACCCCATGGAGTGACCCACAGGACAAGAGCAATTGCAGCAACAAGCAACTGCCTGCAAAACTCCCATTCCCTGCTCTCTTGGACTACTGGAAAGAGGGAGGAGTGGGAGGAGAGAGGTGTTCTTAAGACTGATTTATTTCTTTTTAGTTTTATTACTTTTAGTTCTTATGTTTTTAGTAATAAATGTAAGTATTTAGCCACTCTGAATTTGTTTTGCCATTATCTCTCAGCTGTTTTTTGCCTTTTCTCCTTTTCCCTTTCCCTCTGGGAAAGGGGGGGCCTGGAGGTTTGGGTGAACACCGGGTGAAAACCACCACAGCTAGGTTAATGTTTGGAGGATTTCTGAGGTCTTTTCCAATCTAAAGGATTCTATGAAATTATGATTGTTACCCTGAAAAAGTATATTGGGCTTCTCTATCACTATGAAGGGATTATTCTCAAGACATGGAGGTTACTACATCTTAAAGCTGCCAAACACACTCCTATACTGAGTCTTCTTAGGGTGCTTTCACTAATTTTCCTACCTCTGTTAAGAAAATTGAGTAACAGAGACTAGAGAGAGCATCTGAAACACTATTTCCCAATTCTGGACCATTATGTCCTGTTTGAGGAATCTGGTTTCCATGGCACTATTGCTAGAAGTGCAAACTATTCATGATTATAACAAGATTAAGCCTCATGACAGCTTTTTGTCCTTTGGGCCTGCAGTGACTTCAAAGGTATTTCAGAATACATTTAAAGAGAATTATGTTTTGGTATTTGTGATTGTGACCATCTAGTTGAGAAAACCTACCCCACTACATTCCTGAAAACTTAGAAACTCTAAAAGAAACTTGTAAAAAGTCAGTATTTCTCATAGAATAAGTTTTGCAGACTGTCCTGCTAACTTCAAGTAATTCTTCACGCAGATACAATGTCATAACTATTTTGAATGATTTTTAATTACTTCTTGCAGTCTCTGGATGATCTGCTTAGAAACTACCAAAAGAACACAAGGCGTGCTGTTTGTGCATAATTCAATATTCAGAACTGTCCTTTTTGCATCTTTTGAAGCACATATATCATGTGAACCAGTAAAAGACATGTATATACCTACAGTGCATTGGAGGTGATGCACAAGGATTAAGTCCAGCTTTTAAGTGAATGGCCCATGCAGGGATCAAACCCACGACCGTGGTGTTAATAGTACCATGCTCTAACCCACTGAGCTAATCTCAACCTTTAATCAAAAAACAGTTTTATTTGTGATGAAGGGCATAATGTTCTCCTTTGTTGGCAGATCAATTCCTAATTGATATTAGGGAATTACTAAGATCAGATCTGGAATAATCATTACATATTTGTGTACTCTGAAATAAGCAATAAAGCATGACTTAAGTTCAGTCCAGGAAGTTGCCTTATATGGTATATATAGGAGGGGAAGACCAAGGCAGAAGATTCTGCGCTGCTGTAGTCCAGAATTTGCATGGTAAAGCAAGATTTGTGTTTTTTGCTATAATCAGCAATATTCTTTCACAGTGCCTTTCCACAGTATGTTAAACCAGTGGCTGGAATAGTCATTATCGGATGAGTGTGCTCAGTGTATCTGCTGCCAACCTTTGGTGTTGGACTAAGTTATGACACTTCTTTAATTATATTGGAAGATAGAAGTAAATAAGCCTAAAGGCAGGCTGATTTGTTGATGATGATATGGAATGGGGAGAAATCTAGGCATAGTCTTTACCAGTTTCATTCCTTGTTCCTCTCTTTGCTGTGTTATCAGTTCTTGGAGATCTGCTAGGGCACTAAGGCAAAGGTAAAGATTTGTATATAGTCTTATGAAACTGTCTTCAGTGCGCTTGGAGATGATGAAAAAATGAAACTGGAAGATCTCTCTAAAACATTAATGCATGAGATGTAAATCAATTTTGGCTTTTTCTGGTAGATTCTGCCTAATTAAACACAGTGGATGGAAAAAACCGCAACATTTCAATGTGCTTACTGGGTATGAGGTGTGATCTAACAATATAAAGAACAGAGCAAGTATGTAGATGTTTGTGCCTTTACAGACCACGCTCCCTCCTCCTCCCCTCCCCACCTCCACTAGAAACAACAGAAACAAAACTTATCACTGTTTTGATATGGATTGTGTTAAGCATATTATCCTCCTTTAACATAGTGTTTTGGTATGACATCTTTGTACTTCGAAAATAATGCAAGCTTATACATAAAATAATGCAGTCATACTTTGACATGTACGCACTTCACTTAGGACATGAAAAGCAGGAGTTGTGAGGTGTTGTTTCTAATAAGCATACAAGAATCAATATGTCTATGCTGCTGTTGAAGTGACAGCTTAGACACTGGAAATAGACGTCTAGTAAAAAAGAAGCTTAAGGGATGGGCAAGTGAGATAGCGCTGATCCTGAGGTAAGTCTGTAGAAATAAGGGCAAAACAGCAGTTGTGATTTCTAGAGATAACAGGATAACATGAGGGTTTTATGGACTTCGAACTACTAAAATGCCTGTTATAAAATATACCACATGTATTTTAATTATATTTTAAGTTCTGAGGAATTGTGTGTGGGAATTTTCAGCATGGGAATTGGTTTACATGGCTTTTCAGAGCAGATTTTTAGGTTTTTGTACTGGATAACAAATGGCAAGACTTGATTCTGGGAAAGACTGAGTATTTCATATGTCTGAAAACAGTATTCACAACTTAGAAAGAAATGTCAGAAACTTGGAATTAAGAAAATGCTTGCAGTCGGAGGAATATGTTCACATAGCTGTGTCTCGGTAAATCCAGTGCACCTGCATGTCCTGGTATACATGTGTTTCAGTTTTCTTACATGGTTCAGTATCCTATGAAGAGTGGGCATGGTAACAGTGACTGACACACCCTATTAGAAGAACATTTATTTAAATTATTTATAAACATCAGTGATACTAGCAAATAGGGCTGAAACCTATGCTGACTCAGGATGACCTGTTAAAGAAAATTTAATTGAAAATAATATCTTAAATGGTGAAGCTAGGTAAAGAATTAGCCTGGTGTTCAACACCTGCTAAAATTTCTAAAAGTCCATTCTACTATTAGAAGCTGAAATGCCTTTTTTTTTTAAAGAGCTATTCTGTAGGAAGTGCAATATAAGAAGTCTAAATGCTAAAAGCAGAAAACTATGTTTTGCAGAAGGCTGGAGACACTTTTATTATTGTCTCTCTCCTTGAAATAAGTTTATGAGAAACCACTTCTAATTTTGACAGCCACTACTTCAAAAGGTCCAAGAACCAAGTAGGTTTTTCTGCCCTGGGTTCTGGGGTTCTGCTGAGTTTTGCGGGCTCTTGAACTAACCATCGAAGTATCTTCTCCCTTGTGCTCATAGAGGCTCTGCTCCCAGTCTCCTGCACTGGAACACGGTGGTCTGAAGGCAAACCTCTAGGGGAGGGGGAGGGAGAGCTGAGCATCACAGAGGAAGATGAGACTTGGCTGCACAGGAGAATTAAAAATGGAGAGACCAGAAAGTGGGAGAAAAATCTAGAAAGAGCAAGTGGATGGGAATTATAGGGAAAATCCAGAGGCAGACGGACACTGGAGCTCAGTCAATACAACGGCATAACTGAAGGCAACAAAAATAACAGAAACACTAGGCTAGAAGCAAATGAGAGGGCAATGCTGAGAAAAAAAGGAACTGGAGCCTGAGATTGATTATAGGAAGAGGGCTAGTTTGGAATAAGCGAAACTGGAGATTGAAAAGTGAGGTTTGAGATAAAAAGACTGGAAATAAAATTCAATAAAGGGAGAATGGTGTATGTCTGTTTTATTAGTTCGCACTTGGTACGACCAGCTGTAGTTGCTGGAGGTACTTGGTTTGGTTTGATGGCTGTGGTCCTTTGGGCTTTCAAGGGCTGCAACCCTGCATGAGATGGTGACTTGAAGCATCCTCCTTTAAGTTTTCTTTGTCAGTGTGGAACAAGTGATACAGAAAGTATATGAAGCAGATTAAGAACCTAAGTCCTCAAAAATTTGGGTTTATATCTAAATTCTATCCCTTTGTGAAGATTTTAATTAGTATACTGGTCACACACTAGTTTCTTGTTCACTGCTTGAGAGTTCATTGTCATGAGCATACAGCTACTGTTTCATGTTTTGCCTTCAACAATGTCTTGATTACATATGATTCAAGTTTTGAGAATTCAAGAGAATTGTTGATTGCCTCCTGGGCCTTCCTGTTATGTTCATCGTGATTGCTGTACCTTATACCACGAATTTACTTTAACAGCAAACTAAAAGATGACAAGGATCAAAACTTAAACAAGGGGGAGCTGAGCTGCAGAGCCAAAAGTCATATGCTGATTTCAGGATACCTGTGACCCGGTTTCCCGGCGTGAGGAGAAACTTGGCGGGGTGAGAGCAAAGCACCGGTGGGCTCGTGGGGGGAAGCCTGTAGTCCGCGGCGGGCTGCACTGGCGACTCTCGGCCCGGCCGTCGGGGCTTCCCGGGCGGGCGGCAGAGAAGGTAGAGCCGGTATCCGGCTGCCTCGCATAGAAAAGCGTCGTCGCTGCCTTGTGGCAGTGTACACCTTCCAGTACTGGGAGCAGAAACAAAGAAGCTCACTGAGAAGCCAGGGGTAAAGGACAGAGCACGGGGAGCCGCCGCGCCTCTCGAAGGCGCCGCCCGCCCGGCCGGGCGCTGTTGCGGAACAAGGATCGCGGTCCTGGAGGGCATGGCCGCGTGGCGAGATCTCTTCACGCCGCTGGGCTCCGTGTGCCGCGGTGGGTGGCGGCACCCGCAGGTGAGCGCGGCTGCCGAGGGGACGGGCGCGGGTGGCGGCGCGTCCACGGCCGCCCCACGGCAGCGGGCACGGCTGCTCTCCTCCCTGGAGCGGGCGGCCACGGGGCCCATGGAGGGCGGCTGCCGGTGGAGCAGGGACTGTGGGGACCAATGCTCTTCGCCCTCACCTGCGCCACGGTCCCTTCAGCTCCAGAAAACGCGTCTCCGCCAGGAGCGGGTAGTGGGCGGCTCGCTCGGAGCTAAAGCTCTTGTTTCTAGGGGCATACACAACCCTGACCGTGTCATGAGTGGCGTCTAAGCGAATCCGTAAATTGTATCGTGGTTCGTCTGAAAGTCCAGGTGACTTGAGGAGATAGCAGATCTGTTAGCTGTTGGCAAATAGAAACCCCCGGGTTACAGGGACATGTTTCGCCAGGGATTTGATGTTCTGCTGCCGACACTGCTCAACTCCCTGTGCTTCTGCAAACGGCGACTTGAGTGATTTCACGCACGCACATCTGCATGTTTCTAGTACCCATGAAAGGCTTATAGCAAAAAAGATTGCCCACGCTACGAAGAGGAGATCGCATGGCATGTGCTAGTGTTGTTTGAATACCTTGAGGTTATGTGTATCATGCAATAAAAATGCCTCTGGCTTTGGTAAATTTTCACTTCTTTTTACCATGATCCGTGATGCTGACTGGAAGGGCATTTTTGTTTTGTTTGTATTTGCTTTTGTTTGGTTGGGGTTTTTTTGTTTGTTTGTTTTTGTTTGTTTTGTTTGTTTGTTTGTTTGTTTGTTTTTTGGGGGTTTTTGTTTGTTTTTTTTTTTTTTCTTTCTTGGTTTGGATTGTTTGGTTTGTTGGATTTTGGGGTTTTCTTTTTTTCTGTGTGTGTGTGGGTTTTTTTGTTTTGTTTTTATTTCTTCAGTTTGTTTTTGGTTTGTTTTATTTTTTAATTTAAAGATGGAACATTTGTGATTCAGATGTTGGGGCTTTAAGAACAGAGCTCAGCTACTATACATAACATTGTGAGAATGGATGGTATTTCACGCAGATCATCCTTTAGCAACATAAATACTGTATTAATTTCTGATATACTTGCTGAAAAAATATGTTTAAAGTGGAATATTCATTAATATAATTTTCAAAATACACAGCATCTGCTTGTACACCAAGAAAAAGGCAAGCTAGTGGTTTAAGTTGTGAACATTGGAAGTTAAACTACAAACTCCTGTTACCAAAACAGAGTGGCAAGTTTTTAAAGGTTAATGTATTTTGGATCTTCCAGAGGAGTTGCAATGTTACCTATAAGCTGACACTGGTATTAGCCTGAAATATGTTTAAGGAAATATAATCAGTGTTTTGACTTCTTTTAAGATTTTTATTTATTTTAAATTAAAAGCATGCTCTGAAGTGAAATCAGTTTACAGACTTTGGTAAGTTTATATTATAGCCTAGCAACCTTATTTAGAGTAGTAACAGGCTTATATAGTAGTATAAAACCTCACCATAAACAGAAAATAGATCTTGTTTGTACCCCTTTCCTTAATTCTTTTATGGCTTGATAAGGAAGAAATGCTGAAGCTTTCTTGACTGTTGCAAGGTCTGGGGTGCAGAGATTACCCAGTAGTGAATGTGCTGAACTGTGCTGTCCCAAGAAGTAACCAGAATCAGGAAAAAAACAAGAATCATACAGAACTGTACCAGAGCAAGACATTTCTTTCTGAGCTCCACTGTTACTTCTTTTTTTTTGGCTCAATGTTGTTGAAACAGGGAGCAGATAATTGTTACTTGTTACCGCTTCCGCCTCCTCCCCTTTGTGACCACCTAAAGGTAAAAGTAATGGTAGTTTTAAAAGACCAGAAGGTGGGTGAGTTTAAAATTTCTACAGCTCATAAAGGAAAATGTAGTTTCAATAAATATGTCTGTCTGTGAATACACACAATTATGCAGTGCACACAGTACTCCACTCTGGGCTACAGGTAATGTTTTCGAAAACATCTAAATTATTTATGTGCCTGGATTTCAGTTTCCAAAAATGTTGTTGGCACCTAAGAGTGTAGGTCTCTCTGGAGCCAATGAAAATTTGTGTACCTTGTGACTGGCTTTGTGGACAACGGGCCTAGCATCTTCAGCATGTCATCCCAAGGAGTTCTTACTGGCTTCTGCATAACTGCAGTGGAAGATGCCCCAAATAATAGAAAACAGATTTTATTGGTCACAAGGCCAGAATTGTCCTTGATATACAGTATTGCCTTTAAAGTGGGATTGAAGTACAGGATAGCATGTCAGGGGAAAGCTTCAGCAGTAAGAAAGGAAGGTCAGTCTCTTCATATTGCTGTCAGCACTATGTTGAACATGACTAGTGTTACAAACAGTATGGCACAGACCATGCTGGATTGCTGTAACCTGTCTATAGTGTTCATTCATCAGTGTGTCTCTAATCTGGTCTGCTGAAACTGAATAGAATCTCTGGACGAAAATCAATGGGACCTGTGTGCAATAGTCTTCGTACTTCTTTTCCTAAATAAATTCACCCCTCCTTTTTGTGGTTTAGATTATAAATTATTTAAAATATTTTTTTAGATTATAGATTTATTTTTCACTTAATAGCACTATGTTAACTGGAGATGTGGGTCTCCCTGCATGTGTGCCCCAACATTCTGATCTGTAGATTTTTGTATGCTGTCCAGGGAGGTTGTAGGTCCAAGCAGGTAATCCAAGTTTTTGAGAATTGTAGTAATGAGTTTGAGAGTCCTCAGTCAGTTCACAGGACAACAGGAAGCTTAGATGGCCACAAAGTGGCAAGTTGTGATCTTCCCTCTGTATTGTTTTCAGACTTAGTCCATTAATGGCTGTGTAAACCTTCCCTGATCCTTGTAACACATAAACCTATTTTTGTGTAACATGCATACTAGGAAAACCCTTATGATTCACTCTATATACTTTGAATGAAAAGTTCTTTTGCTTTACATTCTCATCTCTAACATTTTACCTCAGTTTTTGAGCTGGTCATACTTTACCCTCCCAAACCTAAAATAAGAGAGACCCCTCTGAGGAACCATAATGTTTATCCTGCAAGAAAAGCAGCATGTATTAAGTACTTGTCTCCATCCTTTCCTTGGAACTGTCATTGTTTTTCATATTTGCCATAGTGCAGTTGCTGGTACATGTTGTTTTGAGTTGCACAGTTCCCTCTGTCCATCATATGACAGGAGATACCCAAAAACAGTTGCTGGAGTTTCTTCCTCTTCTTTTCACTATGACAGAAGCCGAGTGCTGCCATGCTGTACATTGACAAAAACAAGTCAGAAAAAGGGGATACCCAAAAGCAGTTGCTGGAGTTTCTAGCTGTACTTTTTACTAGGACCAAAGCTGGTTGCTGCCGTGCTGTACATTGATAAAAACAAGTCAGAAAAAGTTTTTTTTAAAACCCATTTTTGGGTGTGGCATCTTATTGTCGCTACTTCCAAATCAAAAATCCTTGGTTTGCTAATTAAATTGGTGCTTGTGCTTTCTCCTAATTATTAAGTCTTAGTGTTGTCAGTAATGAAAAACTCTGCACAGGAACTGTGTCTGGGCAGATGCTTGCCTCCCAGCCTTTGGTGATTTCAGGTCTTGAACTTGGTAAACACCATGGCTGCACCTTGGTGTCAACATTATGGAATTAAAAAATTAATGTGTTTTCATTATAAAAATGGCTTCCAAACTACCATGTAGTGCTAGGGATTACACATTGGCAATGAGGGACTCAATTATATCTCTGAAGGGTTAGTGGCCTGTTGTGACTGTAATGTCAGTTGGTCTAAACTTTATTGCTGAGGTCAGGTTATGGTTATAAATATTTTACCAGCCTGGCTGGGGTAGAATGGTCCCAGGTTTGATCAGTCGTACTTCTATAAGCCAGTGCAATTAATTACATTATATTGGTGCAATTTAGCCCCCAAAGAGGTATATCAGAATTTTACTTAGTGCATCCCAAGTGCCAGCCAACAAGTGTTTCAGAAAGGTTGTGTGACAGTGCTGTGCAGTCTCAGCCCTGTCAGGTTAAACTATCCATTCTCTTTGTAGTACCCCCCCTTGCCCATGCTCTGGCCCTTCCCTCATCCCTTGTGCAAGCACAGCTCATGAGACCATCTGAACACAGATACAGACAGGCATCTTGGTGAGCAGAGAGTGGTGCTGGAAAGTTGGATGCCATTTGAAACTGTGACCTGAGGGACAGGAGCTGCCATCATGGTGGAGGAGACAGGTGTGAGTGCTTTGGAACATAGCCCAGTCTGTTGGCAGCCAGGGGCTGCAGCCCAGCTTTGTGCACAGAGGGCGGTTGTGATGGCTGTCAAGTCATCCTGTGTAGCCTGGCATAAAATGCAACCACAGCTGCTCCTCACTACCTGGCCACAGTGAAATCAAGCCTTTGGAGGTGCCTGTGGCTGCTGTTGCAACCTCCAGTGCAATATACAAGGGGATGAGCCTGGCATCACAGAATGTGTCTTGTTCACGAGGCTGAAGCTGCAAGTAAGACCTCATCGAGAGCTCAAGGGTGTGTTTAGATGGTGTGTGGGGCAAAGAGGTGATCTTGCAATCCCTGGTGGCTGCTCCCAGGCTGTGGCTGGCTCTTCCTGCATCTGGTTTGAGGTGACTGCTTGTGAGTCTGTGATATTTGATGGGTTAGTGACATGACTTACATTTAACAGTGAACCAGCACTGAAAGGGAAACCTTTTTTGTTTGCAAGGTGTTTTGGAGGGCAGAGCTGAGGAGAGTGGTGAGACACATCCAGGTGGGAAATGCAGAGGTGAGATGCCATAACTTCAGTCTCTTCAGAAACCACCTGAGCTTTGTCTTTCTTTGGAAAATGGAACTTCAGCCCTGTCTTGTAGTGTGTGCAAGGGCTGCTGTCAAGCCCATGAAGATTTTGTTACTGTGTGGGATAAGCAGTGGAGCAAAAACAAGAATGCTGAGTGACAGTTAACCATCATATGGCTCTGGGTGTATGAGTCACTAATATCATGCAATCATAGAAGTATGGAATGGTTTGGGTTGGAATGGACTATAAGGTCATCTACTTCCAACCTCCCAGACACAGGCAGGGACACTTTCCTCTAGACTGGGTTGCAGACTGCTGTCAAACTGTGGCTTACTGGGACTCTTCCTGCTTCCCCTTGCTGAGTCTTGCAAACTGCATTTGTTTTCCATGTTAGGTACTTTAGATATGGCTCTTCTTCAGATAGTCATCTCTCTAGTCAATATTAAACCCTGTGCTGTGAAAATATGAAAAAGCAAAAGAAGGATCTGAAATTTACTATCAGATAATTTTCTTCTTTTCCTTCTCCTGGTTTAAACTAGGAAAGCCTTTGTGCTGTATGATTTTGGATCCGTTGATGAAGGAATGCATTTGTGACAGCAGTTCGTTGTTGATCTTTGTGGATACTCAGTGCTAAGTAGGTGAGACATAGTTTCCAAAAGAGCAAGCTGATCAGCGTTTTGCTAAGACCAAGTGCTGAAAGGAAGAGCCACCTTTCAATGATCTCAAAGTGGAAATCTGAACAATACTTTAAGTATTGTATTGACCCTCTGAATAATATACCTGAAACATCATTTGCTTATGGCTGCCTGGATTTTCACTTCTTTAAAATGACTTACAATAAGATCATTTCATATGGGATATGTAACTTGCCTTGAATATTTGCAATTTTCTGATCATATTGCATTAGTTAATAAAAGAAGACCAAATGCTTGATTTTGTTTGCGTCAGGCCTCCAAAATACCATCAGTGAGATAGGTAGGAGTGTCCATTACAAAAACCAGGCAAATTTGTCTCCAAGAGAGATATGATAAAACAGGGCCAATCATTTAAAGATTTATAATAGTTTGCAAATATAGTTTGAAGTAATTTACTATTTCTTACTCTATTACTGGTGCCTGCTCTGGGCTGTTTTGGGTATCTCTTATAATTTAATCTACAATTTGAACAGTTTTCAATCAACTAAAATCTTTAGATGATGTCTTTCTTCTCTTGCTGTATGACTACCTTCCTTAATAATCTATATTTTATGCTGGTAATTGGTTTTCTAATAGATGATATATGGTATTATGCTGTATTTTAATTCTGCCAATGTAACACAAATGTCAGTTTTTAGCAATTAGCCATACACTCAGATTTTTTTCATTGCCTGTATGGGCCACAGTTATGAAATAGTGAGATCCAAACTTTCTCAACAGTTAGCATGCTTCTAGAGCAGTGGGGTTTGGAGCAGTCTGCTTTAGGTTAGCTACTTTAGGCTGAATTATGTGTAATGTTACAGAGTCTTTTTGCATTTCCAGTTGAGGAATGGACCAGGAAACCTGTTTTTCAGTAATTTGCAGATGTATAATGCCAATATAGGATTTCTAGCAATGTTTTTGGGACCTGTTTCAGGGATAGAGATGAGGAATTAAATTGTGATTTGAGATTTCTTGTGATTAGCTCCTTTGTAGAAGCTATTGGCAAAAGTGTTAAGGCCTATGTGACCTTTCTGACCTAGTCCAGTGCCATGGGCTCTGCAGTGGGACAGGATAGTCTGGTCAGATCCACCAGTGGCAAACCAGGGGTCCTCTATGAGCACATGCATCTTGAGTTTGGTGTGCTCCTGGTAAAGTGCTGTTTGATGTGTTTTTCTAAAATAAGGCATGTTCAGAGATAGCAGAAAGCCTTAGCTGATTACTGAATAAACTTAAAAAGTAAAAGGTAATAATTAAAGGTTTAGTATTTCAGATTGGGCAAAGTTTTCCATCAGTTCTCTAGCACTGTGTTCCAGGAGTTAAGCTGGAGCTGCTTTGACAAGGAGATTTCTGGGTTTAGTATTTCCTGTATTTTGTTGTCATTGCTCCACTGATATTTGCATTCAGAAATATTCTCCCAATTGTGTTGTGTGGTTTACTCTGGGATCAGAAACACAATGTTGTAAAGCCCATTAAAGTCAACGAGTTTTTGTTTCACTGGCTACGCTTGGAATCAAAATATTTGAAATAGTTTTATGAGCCTTTGATGTCAAAGACCCCAATCCAGAAAAGCACTTCACTTTTAAGTGCAGTTGATTAATTGTCAAAGAAAATGTTGTAGCATTCTGTGGATTGAAGACTGAATTTATATGTTTCTGAGAAGCTGACCTGCTACATTTTTTTCTGAGGACAAAGAAAGTCTAAAATCCCTCTTTAGCTCTCTGGAGCTATGAAGAGTTTTAAGAAGTTCTGTTATCCCTCTCTGACTTAGGTCTGCATTTATCCTGCTAGCACAGGTGACTTTTTTCAGACTATGCAGTTTATTTGTGAACATCTGAGACTGTGTTTATAGTGGATGAGTTTGAATTAGTCATGAGGAAACAGTCACAGAAATTCTGCTGTGACCTGAAATGTTATCTGTTTTTAAAAGGGGAAAATGTTTCAGAATGTTCAGTCTGCCTGCAAGGGCGGTTTGAGATTGGCTGATAATTGCTTTATAATTGGACATGGTGAACAGGTGAAAAGTGGAAGCATACAAATGAAGTTATTAGCACAATATTCTCTTAAGCCTCTTTGAAATACAGTGAATGAAATTTTCTAACAAATTCAATTACTTATAATTCTGAATTTCCGCACATGTGTAGGGTCTTGAACATTGGGGCAAAGAAGTAGGTAAGAAAGACTATAAAAGCAAAAGCAAACAGTTAGCAACAGATGTACTGATGTATTGTAGTGATGGACATAAGAGGAACCATGGCATACCTGTGTTACAAAGCCAGGTGGTTGCCCTATGGCAGGGTAGCCTAAACACAAGGAAATTCCAGAAGACCTGAGAGTTTGTGGAAAACCTCATATGGGTTAATATTTTACTGCATGTGACCCTGAAATTTTACAAGGTACTTCTATGCTATGTGGATCCAAAGTAGTGTTATTTCTTTAATGATCAATTTTTATATTACTTCATATCATAAGCATGCTGTCCTGGTTGTAGTAGCCAGGATCAGTTTGTCACTGTGTGGGAGTGTATTCTAAAGCCTCTATGTCATTTTTCTCAGGAACTGCTCACAATGGACCATTAACAGCAGCTGTCCAGGGCACACCCAACCCCTCAGGCTACAAGATGGGTGTTTAGGAACTTCTATGTGATAAGGAAGTTTTCCTGTCTTCACACCTATGACTCAGATGTGATAACTCCCCTCCAGGGAGCCACTAGTGCCTTGACCCCCACCTGAGGGGTCATGTCTGCTAATGGGCCATCAGGGATTGCAAAAATATGCCATGATTCACCTCACAGAATAAATCACCCATTGTGAAACTCTCCACCCTGGGGGAGGAACTGGGCGTTCCTGTCTGAGTCCAAGCTGATAAAAGCTTGGGGTTTTGGGACTAGGATCTCTCATCAGATCCAGAGGAGGACCAGAGCCTTGACAGGACTGAGACTGCCACCAGACTGCAACCATCATTTTCACCAGAAGGTTTCTTCCTTTCTTCTTAGTCTGAACTCAGGGAGGGTATGTGGTGTTTGGCACAGGGGTTGGTGAACTCCATTCTCCTTGTGCCCTGCTGGGCTGGGCTGTACATCTGTTTTTGTGGCACAAACAAATTTTCCTACTGTATCAGTGTATTTTGTGATCTTTTATTAAATTGTTATTCTGACTTGCAATCCCATTCTGGGTTGTATTCATTTCTCCTTCTGGTTTAAGTCTAAACCAGCACACAGGCATATAATGGATGCAGAACCAGAAAGTTCCTGCCCTGGAAAGTTTATGCAAGACAACCTGTTAGGTTGGAAACCTCTTTAATGCTGCCAGTAATTTACCAGTTGCCGTGAAATGTTTCCAGGAGAAAGGGTCGAAGAGATACCAATGTGTTTATACCCTGAGCTCTTGTGAAATAGTCTTGAGTGTTAGCTTGGATGAAATCTGGCTGTGTTTGAGGTATCTAATGTTACTGCAAGTAATTTGATCTATGTGTAGTTAATTTTAAAAGGGTTTAATATTTTAGGACACTGTTCTTGCAGTGGATTCCTGCAGTAGCTGTAATAAAGTTCTTACTCTGGTGAGTATGAGTTGGTCACAGGCTCCAGTACACTGATTCTCACAGGTATGCTTTCACCTGAAAATAGTACCTCCCTCCTTCCATGGTACTGAAAGTCAGTTTGGATCTTTCAACTATTTCTGATTATTGGCATCATCAGTAAAGGTTCTTTACAGATACTGTATACTTGAGAGAGTTCTATTGGCCCCCAGACTAGTTGTTTTTAAAAGAATATTTGTTTTCATCTAATAATTCTGAGGGTAACAAAAAATTTCTAAAGTAGAAGAAATTGTATATGATGTGTAAAGTTTTTTTTGGTTATTGTTAAAATTTTGACAAACCTGTTCAACAATGCAGAAATACTGGCTCTACTAGTTACGCCTTTAGAAAGCCCAAGTTCTTTGAAAGTGAAGTTGTGTACTGGTTTCACTACACACACAGTATATGCAGAACTGAGGAATGGTCTTTTCAGCACTTTTCAGGTCTTGAAGTAGTGTTTTGGCTAAGAAACTCTTTGTCTATTATCAGTACAAATTGCAGTTGCGGTAAGCTATTTACAACTTGATTGTTCTGGCTAGTTTCCAGCTCGACTGTACTTTGCCTAAGTGGACTAACCTGTTTCTTAAACTAGCTAGTCATTATGTGATTTTTCATTATCTTCACCAGCCTGGAGCTGTGATGTGTTATTGGGGGCAGTTGCTGATATTTTGTCCTGTAATTGATCATATTGCACTAATCAATGAAATTATTCTGACAGAGAGATGAGTGCCTTTTAATTTCCTTTTGCAGGGAATTAAAACAGTGTCCAGACTGCATGCTGTTTTATTAGAAAATGTGTGTATCTGTGCCCTTCACCCTAAAACAGACATAGGTACAGCAAATTATATTAAAAATTTGTTATTTAGTATTAACACTGGAACCTAGCTTTCCTAAATTTAGTACTCAGCCAGTGAACGGTGTTTATTGTCTGGTTTTGTAGGAGCTGAATGTTTCTTGCAGCTCTTGATTTAGTAAAGTTAATTCTGGAGCAGGATGAATGCACATTAACCCCTTACTTATCAGTGTTTAATTGGTGCAGTATGTCTACAGACTTTGGCAAGTCCTTTACAGGGGTGAAGGTGGATTTTTGTATGGGCAGGGGGAGAAGAAAGCAGAAGCAAAAATCAAAGCATTGACCCATTTTTACTGGATGGGTGCGTGATGAAATCAGTGCAGGGAGCAGTACAACAGCTGGACATCACAGGACTGCATTGGCCTGTCCCCTGAGACTGGTGAGCCAAGCGTTACATACCTGATCCCAGCATTGTCACCTGCCTTGCTGGTGGCACCCCTGGATTTTGAAGGACAGATTACCTCTGTGCTAGGCTTGATTTTTAGGTTTTGTCTGCTCTCACTGCCCATTAGCAAGGATTTGAAAAAAATGAGTGGTGCAAGTGTTCCCTAAATTTTGCACTCTGACCTCTTTCTTTTCCTCTGGAAACCTTAATTTTTGATCATTAGTTGTGTTTAACTAAACTTGACCTGACAGTGTCCCTTTAATACCATATTATGCAAGGATCTCAAACATTAAAGATATCGGAGAAGTGATTTAAAGCAATTTTCTAAAAACGACTCACGTGCCTTAAATTTCAGAGCCAAACTCTTGCCACTCCATTGATTAAATCAGTCTAGAAATCTCCAAAGCCTCTTCTGTGGCAGGGAAGTATAAGCAGCAATCCTAATCCTCAGACTGGCAGGAAATGAGAAGCCAAAACTTCCAAATAAAGGTCTCAAGACCTCCTTAGAGAAAAATTGGAAGGAGGGTTGCAATATAAATTTGGCTTCAGGTCTTTGGTATATCAGAACAGGACTTTTCGAGTCAGAACGTATTTGTGTCTCCATTAGGGTTTGGTGGGAAAAAAGATGTATGTTCATGCTGACTGAGGTATATGTACCTCACTGTAGTGATAGGAGAAATTTCCATTTATTGTTGAAATTTAATTAAATTATTACACTTTCAGAATGTTAGAGTTTTATGAAATGAGGTAAACATGTTACAGAGTCTCTTACAAAACTAGGAACCAAGAGCAAACAAATTGTAGTTCTGAAGTCTCATTGTTATTTATTTACTTGTCCAATCCTGAAGTAATGTATGACTGTAAAAAACATGAAATTTTAAAACCCTCCCCTGATCATACAATTAGCTTAAAAACCTAAGTAAAGCCTTAGGTTAAGAAATTGATGTATTGTTATGCTACAAATATTGTGTGCTGAAGATTTTACCTGTATTAAATTAAGAATAATGATGTGTGTAGATCCCACTGGTTTGTTGTTTTTTTTTTTTAATTTTATAAGTTATGTTTCACAAGATGAAATACAGTAATACGGTCTTGCGTTTTACTTTTTCCTGTTGTTTTTCTATGGTTGATTGGAATTTCAATATATGTATTTTTCAGTGGTACAATCTGTTCACAAACTTTCTTGAAAAAAATTGTGGACTTTGCAAATGATACTTTTTGTTATATTCACATGTCTATCATTTGAGATGAAAATAAATGTTAAAGTTAGAGGCTTCATGAGGTTCATATGCAGGTGATATGCTATCTAAGTACTCCTTTTTAAAATGTGAAAAATACAGGAATCAAGGTGGTGAAGGAGTGTAGCATAGACAGTAATCTGGAAAACTCTAAATAAGCAAAGATTAGTGGTGAAATATATGTAAGTATTATGTGTATTTGCCAGGCAGGGCGAAAACTCCCAATGTTGTATCAATTGCACTTTGAAATGTTTTTGGTGTGGTTTTCTTTTGTTTTGGTTTGGGTTCTGTTTGGTTTTTTTTCTGTCTTTTTTTTTTTTTTTTGTTTTTTTTTTGGTTTTTGTTTTGTTTTGTTTTGTTTTTGTTTGGTTTTTTTTGTTTTGTATTTGTTTTTGTTTTGTTTTTTGTTTTTCATTTGTTTGGTTTTGTTTGTTTGTTTGTTTTTCATTAATATTTACTGAGAATCCTGAAGTGGAGTTAGCTGTTGTATTGTGCTAGGGCAGTATTTGTGTGACGGGGTGAGGAGTATCCTTTGTGCCTTGAGATTCAAAGGTTAAATAAATTTTATAATGGCCTTATTGATTTGCAATAATTGGGAATTTTTTTCAATTACTTGTGTGTCGTCGTCGAAGTTGGTCATACGACAAAGTTTCTTCCAAAACAGAATCCTTTATTGAACAGAAGACTGCGATTTATATACATTTTATCACTTACACATGTCAGTGATCCATTGGCCTTTAATAACATAAATAATTCTCAATTGGACATTGTTAGTGCGCATGTTAAACAACTATGACTCAGCACTTTATACAGGAAATCCATTCTGTGTTACTTTCCTGTACCGTGCTCGACACCTGACTGCAGTAATATAGTTCCTTCTTCAATTCCAACTGTTTTACAAAGACCCCAGTCCAGCTGGGGCCCCCCACACTTGTGTAGTAGCAAGGACAAATTCATGACGTGGTTCAAAGCTATAGAGTTCTTTTTCCATTGGCTTTGTTGAATCTTGAGCCTGAACCATTGTGACCAGAGTGGCCTGATCAGTTGTGGTGTGTGTTGGTCAGTGCCCTTACTGCCTCAGTTGCAGAAAAGCACAGGGGCTTTTGAATCAGATTGAAAAAGGACACACAAAACATCCAGAATTTTAAGCATTGTTGTTTTCATCTTAAGCCCAAATCACCCTCCAAAATCTAGGAAATGGAAATTTTTTAAAGTACAATATCTTTTAGGGGACAGTTTAGCTGATATCAAAAAGCTGATAGTAGAAGAGATGTCTTTTCATCTCCCATATTGCAGATTATAACATCAACTCACACACGGTATTGCCATTGCTGTGGACTGTAAGTCGTATTTTGGTTTAAAATAACCACACTTAACAGCTGGTATATACTAGAAGACTTTGTTGAAAATACTTGATTTCCAGTATGTATCATACTGGAGGTAAAGTAGCAGTGGGAGTTACCTGAGACTCTGAAATGCCACTGGCTTTCTCAAAGTTTCTTTGAACTTAGTGCTCTTACTAAATTAAAGTGACAGCAGTTGGATGTTGTTCTTCTCTCACAAGGCCTCAACAAATGCTGTAAGGCTTATCAACCTCCATGCCATTCTGTCACACACTTTCCTTGATGAAAAGTTTAATGAGTTATTCTTATGCAAGGCATCCCATAACAAAACCATTTTTGTTCCTTAGTTCTGGTGGAAAACAAGTTACTAGAAACTGTAATGGGTTTCAGAAAAAAATCAGAGACCTGTGGTATTGTAGTATTAGAAGCATTTTGTTGTTTATTTGATAATAAACTAAGTGGTTTGGGAAGCACAAAACAATACTGATTATTAAGGAGAATACTACCTAAAGCCCTGCCCCCAAGTAACAAAATTTTGTTTCACTGCTTCCAGTGTTTTTCTCCTGATTTAGTTTTTTGCACTTTGTCTTATGTACATGTTTTTCAAGGTTAATCAGGGTTTTTTTTTTTATGCCAATGCTCTGTCCAGTCCAGAGAATCCTCCTCACTGTTCCCCTTCATTCAAAGCTCAACCAGACACAATTCAATTAATTGCTCCCAGAAGAATACACATACACAATAATACCAGCAAACTATTTTTGATTATCTCTTTCATCTTTGTCAGTGGGGGTCTGTTTCAGCATACATTAAAACAAAGGTGGGATGTCATTAATCTTGGTGGAAGGTGGATACCAGTGTGCAAACAAGTATGTTCAAGTAACTCATAGCCCTCATTAGGAGTGAATAAGAAGTTAATGTTTATTATTTGATTACTGTTTGCCTTGTATACCTAACCATAAACCAGGACAGTACTCTGCCCTGTCAAAACAATAGGGCAATAATGGTCAGTATAACTGTATTTCATTGTGGGGTTAGTTCCCTTTGATGACAAAAACAAAAAAACAAACAAACAAACAAACAAACAAAAAAATATCCCCTGCCTCCAGTCTTTACCAAATTCAGACCCAAGGATTCCTAAGTTTATCATCCAAAAGCTGTCATTCCTTTCAGAGTATTTGATCTTGATAGACCTGAAAAGAAAGGTTCAAAGATTCCTGATGAGATTCTTTGGAAAAAAAAAAAAATCTGTGTACCGTAGTGACTATTCAGTTTATTCACAGTGTGCCAGGAGGCCAGTGGAAAAAACCCACCTGTCATACACTCTAAGTGCCAGGTCTAGGTCCCTGCTTTTGTATTTCACTGTAGTCCTAGTCCAGAAAACATTTGACCAGGATGAATCTGGTGTTTGTTAAGAAAAATAAAAGAAGGGCTCAACCATGGTAAAATTAAAATCTTGCCTTTTTTAACACAGCTCTAGTAAGATGGTTGTTTGCTAGTCTTCCAGCAGGACAGTACAGCCCTTAAAGTAATTCTGATTCATCCTTTTCTATTGTACATATGTTTGGTAGAACTTCTAAATAATTTTAATAGTGACAATAAATTTTAATATTGATCTTTCTGTGGAATTATTTAAAGCTTGGGGGTGAAGGGCTAGGACTCTTTAGAGCTGTAGTTTCAATGTACTGTGTTTCACCCAACATGATGGGAATTGTTCTCAGTTATATTATTTGTGTATAGCAAAGATAGAGTGTATATTGTCATTACAGTGCAATTTTTTGTGTCACATTCCAAAGCTCAGGAATACAATTATATTTGAATTGTCTTTTTAGTCTCCCAAATCTTGGATTGAAGAGGTCTTTAGTAAAAGAGAATGTGCACATATTGTTCCCAGCTCCAAAGATCCACACAGGTAACACAATGGATTTCACTTTCTTTCTTTTACATTTAGAAATAACCAAAATAATATTTTATGGGCATTGTGTGTGGTTTTGATGGTGTTTTTCAGTCCCAGTTGGTGATTGCTGATCTATGGGTTTTCATGGATCCCATTATCAGTACATTTTAAATAAGGCTGTTCATTTGAATTAGAAATTGGCAGCAGTTAACCTTTCTAGGCTTCTTAGATTTGTTGCTCTCAGTCTAGTAACCAAAACTGCTATGGTATCCTATTGAGAGATTGATTTGTACAGATTTATTCCTGTACTGTTTTCTCCCTTCTGAGAGAGAAGTTTCTGCTCAAACTGGTATAGAGTATGAAAAGAGGAAGGAAGATATCAAATCCTCAACTGTGTTTTGGAACCTAGGAAAACAAACTTAACATTCCAGATTGTGTATCTAGTGAATGGTGTTGCTTAAATAAACTCAATGAGAACATTTTCTCAGTATCTGAAATTGTGATTTTGATCCTATGGTTTTGAGCACGTAGTTAAGCATAACATAGATAAGATAGTTCATCTATGAAATGGGTAGCTGACATACAGTCAGAGATGTGAAATGCAAAACAAATCGCTGAAGTTATCCAGTACATCTTCCAGAGCTTAGCGCAGAAGATAACAGCCTGTAATGCTGTTGATGAGGTTTTTTTCACAATTGAGTTGATACTTTGAGGATATCATTACAGATGTTTTATTTTATACAAACATGTATTAATTATCCACCTTTTGTCACAGATGTCCTGGAGGATGTCAAGTGTGTCAGAATTTAATCAGGTAAGACTACATAAATATATATCTATGATTTTTGTAATGACTAAGTAATAGGCATTCCTAGTCAAGGAACTAATGACAAGAGAAATAGTCTTCCTTTTATATGGTCAGAGCACCATTTCTAAGGGTGTGCTGAAGAATGCTTAGCATAAATATAAGTAGAATAAAATGTGTGATAGCCCTTAAATTATTTTAAATAGAAAATGTTATCCAAACACCTTGTGTGGAAGAGTTTGTCTTAATCTCCCGAGAAGTGAAAGGTTCAACCAGAGATGATTCCAGCTATATCCTGGATGATATGAAGGAGAGTGAGACAAAAACAATGGATGGCAGTAAGAATTATGAAAGGAAGAAGAAAATGTAGAAGAAAGGGCGTAATAGAAACATCCCTCACAAAAGGTTTTCTGAAGATTTTTTCAACTTCTCTGGTTTAAGCATTCTGAGTCCCTGCATTTGGAAAAGCAAGCAACAAAAATAGCATCACTTTGATACTTTTTAGTAGTTTGTGGGTTTTTTGTTTGTTTCTTTTGTTTGTTTGGGTTTTTTTTTGTTTTGGTTTGGTTTTTTTTGTTTGGTTTGTTTTTTTGGGGGTTTTTTGTTTTGTTTTGTTTTGTTTTTTGTTTTGTTTGTTTGTTTGTTTTTTGTTTTGTGTTTTTTNTTTGTGGCTTGTCTTAATTAGTTGTTTTCAACCCAACATTTGTCATTCAGGTGGTGATAACCAAAGTTTTGGTACTGTATATTTATGATAAGAAATTATCAGTTGTTTTAACAAAAATTTGAACTTTGCTTGACATTCCTTTTGAGTTGAAGGCCTCTGAAGGCTGAAGCAACAGGAAACAATGAGTTTCCAATACCTGATGACTAGAAAGCTGGTGCCAAATAGTCCTGTCATGTGCATGAGCAGGATTATCTGACTTTTCATTATGCTTCACATTTTGTTGTTTTCTGTGAAATGAGAATCATGTTTTGCAAAATTAAATAAAATACTCCTTAAAATCAGATAACTGTAAAGAGCTGATACGCAGTATGGTGCTGGCCTTGTAAGACAAATTATTTTTGAGGCATCTGTTTAGAAAGTTTCAGCTCTGTCTAGGAGAATGGTCTCATGTATATTTTGCTTTAGAGCAGAAGAATAGAGATTCAAAGATTTTTACAGGTTTTCTGGAAGGAGTTATACAGGGGGAATTTTAATGCTTCCTGTTAACCTGCAGATACCCAGTTGGGTATCTAGAGTTAACTTGTCCTTCAAAATATAGTAGTTCAATTCCATCTAAATCAAAACTTCAGCAGTTCTGTAATTCTCCCCCCTTTATCCCCACAAAATGACCATATTGTAAATTGGTCTGGAAAGCTCATTAGTATGAAAATTAACCTGAGGAGGTGGAAAACCAAACGAAGATTGCCTTCCACCAAATCAGCCTAATCACAGTTTAGGTGCATGACTGTGAATACTACAATGGAGAGGGAGGAAAAGAAACAGAAAATGTGTACACCAGTAGATGGGTTTGCTTTTCTTTCCCCTTTCTCTGTCAAGACACATTGAACCTTTGTGTGTTTTTAACTTTTTTTTTTCTTTTTCCTAAGTATTTCATGTTGCTTAGATTTATATGAATCTAATTTGTCAGTTTATGTTTGCAGAAGGTCTGTGGATGTCTGATGTCCATTTCAGTCAGCCATTATATTGCAAGTATATTTTCCCAAATATTAACTGTTCTTGTCTTCTTCTATAACTCAATGTGTACACAGAACTTTGTTCTAGGAGAATGTTTCTGTTCCTAAGAAGGTAAAATAATTTTCACATGATGGTTTTGATGGGTTGCACCGTATTTACTAGCTCAGCCATGAAACAGGTTTTGGGCCTCCTGAGAACTATAGTTTTCCTCAACAGTCGAAAAATCATGTGAATGTACTTGATGCCTACTATAATTTGACCTGATATTGTAGGCAAATGAAATCTGATAATGATTTGTTACTTGCGGAGAACTTCCAAGATTTGCTAACAGTTTATGAATGGGTTATGCAAGTATTTGCTAATTCTAAGTAGAATGACTCCATTTAGTAGTTGCTAATCAAATTTGAGTAATTTACTGGCACCTTTGTCCATGTTCCCCTGCTTGTTTGAATAGCTTCTATCTACTTTTCTGTGTGACACTCACACATTTCAGAGAGCAGTTAGACTGATCTCACTATATGAATATTCAGAAATGCTATGCCAGATCCTTATTCATCGGAGGTATTCTCACAAATTGTCTATATATCGGACCTTTAAGGCATAATTTTTTGACACAACTTCTAAATTGATGCCTACTAGGGCACTGGATATTGTAGTCTGACTACTGTAGTTATTTTCATCTCAGTGCTGACTCTCTGGGTTTCTTCTTGTTGCTCAAAGTGTGACTTTTCTAGTAGATGGTTTTCATGTTTCTGACAAAGCCTCCACCTTCTCCAGCAGGTTGATGAGCCTTTGAGGCAAAGAAGGCAAAGTCATTGCAAAGATGCTTTGTATCAATGTGTATCATAATATCTGTGGGATCATAGGGTAGCTCAGGCTGGCAGGAACATGTTTGTTGGTCTCAGCTCCTGCGCAGAGCATGCTCAGACAGTGGGGTCAGAGAAGGATGCTCAGGGCTTCACCCAGTTACGGTGTCAAACCCCATGGATGGAGAGAGTCCACCCTCCCCAAGCCCCAACTCCACTACTGGGTAGTCCTCCTAGGATAAAAAAGGCTTCTTTTTGTTTCCAGCCTCAGCCTTCCATGTTTCAGCTGTGCTGTTGCCATTTACCCTCCTGTTATGTACATTGAAGAGTGAATCGACATCTTCTGTGTCCACTCTCATCTGTGCCAGGTGTGTTGTTGGAGTCCCTGAAGCCATTTCTCCTCCCAGCTGAACCACTTGCAGTCTCACAGCCTCTTCTCTGAGAGCAAGGCCTCCAGCCTCACCATCTGTCACCAGGATAGTTTACTCACCAGTGTGCTGGTGTCTCTTCTATGCTGGGGATGAAAACTGGAGGTGGTACCCAGATAGAGGCTAACAAGCACTCAGCAGAGCATACAGTCCTTGCTGTCCCCTGACTCTCAGGCCATGTCCTGCTCACACCACCCCAGGCATCATCAGCCCCTGTTTTTGCCTAGGCACATGGATGGCCCGGGCTCAGTCCATTGTCCACCAGCACCCACAACTATGCCCCAGAGCTAGCCCCTCCCCAGGGCTGCATGTTATTTACATCCCCTCCTCCTCATTGCTGGTGGAGAGGCTGTACAGGACAGGGCCTGTACAAACCCTGTGGGCCCTGCTTGATACAGGCCCAGTACCCAACCAAGTCCTCGCCTGCCAGCATATCATCCCTCACAGATTGTAATGTCACAGACCAGCTACTAAAGCCTGGCTAGAGCTGGAGGTAAGGTTATCAACGCGGTGGGCAATAAAAGCTAGCTCACAGAGGGTTTGAACAAGTGCTTGAGTTGAAGTAAAGTGAGCCTTTATTGAAAGGAAAGCTCCCTCTTTTATAGAGGGAGCTGTGGAATATTCAGGAAAAAGGAGTGGAGTTTAACAAACAAGGAAAAGATAGGAGGGTGTTATACAAACTTGGGTATAAGGAGGAGGATACAAAACCATACAGGGAACATAGGGGTGGAACACGTACAAATAAGGAAATACTGCAATGCAGCAAACAACATCCAGTCAGAAAATTGGAATAAAATCTATAATAATATGAAGAGATAATACTTTTAAAACCATTTTTTAAAACCATTAACTAAATAAATGAACAGTTCTGCATTTTATATTAAAATCTCTGGCTTGATTGTGAGGTAGATCTTCCTGCTTCATCAAGGATTTGAACAGTATACTTCTTTCCACCTTTCAAAGTCTCTCCACTGTATTTCACAACTCTCGACATAAGGTGGTATCTGCTGCTCTTCTCTTATCCCCACAGTTATGTTGCAGAAGGTAGTGGGGTGGGTCAGGTATAACTAACCCTTGGTAAATTCTTGCTCGCTTCTTCCTGTGTCTGTGCCCTCATCTGCCAAGATGTGGGCTCCAGGAGGTCTTGTTCCTTAGTTTAAGTTGAAACTGGTGGCCAGCTGAGTGGCCTGTGGTTCCCCAGGATGGCTTTTGATCTTTTTTGAAGGCAGGTGCGACCTTTGCCTTTCTCCATTTTTTGGGGACATCCTTGATCTCCAAAGCATTTGAGGCCTGATGGAAACTGGCTGTACAAAGACATCAGCCACCTGCCTGAGCACCCTGGGGTGCAGTCTGACAGCTCGCAGGGTCATGTGCAATCCTAACTTAGCCATCACCTCAGGCTGTAGTGCCACTCTCTCTTGCACTCTGTTACTGTGCACACAGCAGAAAATGTCACAAAAAAACCTGCCAAGCAGCTGTATGTAATGTTTTTCTATAGGTTCCTCAACCTTCCTGAGAGCCAGTTAGTCTGGGCTTTTGACATTTCAGGCAACTCAGGAATCTTTACCATTTTCTTCCTTCCTGCTAGATTGGTAGAGAGACCAAGCATGCCTCACTGGAGTAAAGCATGAATTATTTGGGATATACCATTCCCTTTGACTTCATACCTCTTGCTATGGTAATCTCTGAGGCAAGAACAGCTGCACGTACCTCATACACCTGTGTGTTAGGTTTATGTGTGGCTCCTCCACTTCCTGATCTACTAAACAGCTGTTCTGAGCGCAGTTCACCTCTGAGTACATTTGCATGTGAATGTTAAGTTTATAGTGCAAATGATGTTATCTAATAAAATAGTTCAGTCTTCACTGGGCCTCTCAGTTTCATAGTTACTGTACTGATTTTTCCTGTGAGATGGTTGGTTCTTTTCCACATGTCATAGGTTTCTGTAGCTGAATTTTAGTAGAAGGGGGGCTTCCAGGATGGTTTCTGTTAGAAGCTGCTAGAAGCTTCCCCTGTCCTGTGAAGCCAATGACAGTCAGGTACAGAAGGGACTTCCTGCTGGTGGCCAAAGTTAAACCAATTAAGAATCACAGTCACACCTCTGTGATAACATAATTAAGAATTTAGGAGTGTTGTGAAGTTAGAAATTCCAGCCATGAGATAACAATGCAGAGTCCAAGGTCAGAGCAGGAGAATGAGAAGGAGGGGACCCCATGCTGGAGCAGGGGGGGGAAGAACTCAAAGCTATTCCTTCCCCCCTGCAGCCCATGGAGGAGCAGGTGGATGCAGGAAGGAGCTGTTGCCCTGTGGGAGGCCCAGGATGGAGCGAAATCCTGGAAGAGACTTGTGATTGTGACTTGTGGAGAAGAAGATCCATGCTGGAGCAGGTTTTCCCCTGGTAGAAATGTTGCCAGGGGGTGCACTCACTTTGGAGAAGTCTATTGAGGACTGTCTCCCATGAGAGGGACCCCATGGAAGCAGGGGAAGGACTAAGAGCTGTGGCCCCCCTGCAGACTGTGGTGAAGACCATGGTGGAGCAGGTGTCCCCCTGCAGCCCACGGAGGACCATGGGGGTGCAGAGACCCGACTGCATCCCATGGAGTGACCCACAGGACAAGAGCAATGGCAGAAACAACAACCACCTGCAAAACCCCCATTCCCTGCTCTCTTGAACTGCTGGAAAGAGGGAAGAGTGGGAGGAGTGTTTTTAAGACTGATTTATTTCTTCTTTTTTTTGTTTTGTTTCAGTTCTTATGTTTTTAGTAATAAATGTAAGTATTTAGCCACTCTGAGTTTGTTTTGCCATTATCTCTCAGCTGTTTTTTGCCTTTTCTCCTTTTCCTTTCCCATTGGGAAAGGTGGGGGGGGCCTGGAGGTTTGGGTGGACACCAGGTGAAAACCACCACACCACAGAATGTCTGCTTTGAAAAGAAAGATTGTTCTGGCTCTTATTGCTCTAGGAGGAGCTCCTAATGTGACCCTGTATTGATCAGTAATGTATAAGATACTTATGCTGTGCTAACATTTTGATGATGGGCTGTAATTTTAAAACAAATTTTAAAAACTCTAATCCACTAATGATGAGACTGATTGCTTTTCAGTACCATCCTTCCAACTGGTGATATTTGCTGAACCAGAATCAGACTGTGTAATGTGGTATTTAAATGAGTAACATAATTAATGATTTGGTTGGAACTGCTATTCTTTACTGGAATGACTCTTGAATGAAATCTGTAACTGAATGAGTGTCACTGGTTTATCTATGAGGAGAAAAATTACAATAGGTTTTGCTTTTGCTGTCATCAAAATGAGGTCCTTAGATTACAAAATTACAGAATATGCCAAATTGGAGGGGACCCCCAAGGACCATTGAGGCCAACTGACCCTGCACAGCACCCTCCCCAAGGGTCACACCATGTCCCTGAGATCTCTGGTTATTTCAGCGGCTCCTGTGTATCCTCTGCTAATGCTTGAGCTTTTTTCCTGTCACTACCACAGTACAAACTACTGTGGAGTCATGTATTGAGCCAGATGGAACAATACTTCTGTCTAGAGTAACTTGACAAAAAAACTCCTCTCGGTGGTGCTTTCCCCTGCACCCTACCCCCACACTCCCCACCCACTGCATGCATGCGAGATACTTCCTTGCCATTTTTTTGAGGACTCATTTGTAAGCACATGCCAGACTTCTCTCTGGTGAGTGCCCAAAGTTCTGTGAAATCCTACTATTTGTCTCAGCCAGAAAAAAGGTGTAGGTGATATAGATTAGCTAATCTTCATTGAAGACTCAATTTCAGTGGGTTATTAATTTTCCAAGAGCATGGGAGGTTTTTATCTCCAGTCTACTTTCACAGAGCATTGCATCAACCAAATGTAATTTGCCTGTGTTAAAAAACAAATATAATTTCATGGCTTCTGGGCATCAAAAAATGCCTTACTAAAGTAGCTTGCTTGCTACATTTCCTTGGGGTTGTTTTGGAGTTTGTTTTTGTTTGTTTGGTTATTAAAAATCTATTTCTTTTTCGCCAGATAGTTCTCAGTCACTTCCACTAAAAACTCTCTGTTTGAATGTACACCTTCAGAGTTTTGCAGATGTTTAAATTTAGCCTGTCCCTAAAGGGGGAGTCCAGAGGCAGTCACTGAGTTTGGGTTGTTGGAGGATGTTCAATTTCTTAAAAGAGGAAAAGTGAAGAATTTATCTCCATTTCCAGGGGTTTATTATTTTCTGAAATATCTAAAGGAAAAGTGGACTGTCAGATATCTCTATAAATTACACTGAAGTTAATCTTGTAGAAGAGACTGGAGCCTGTCAAAACCTGTATGATAGAAATACTGATTGAATTTGGAATATGGGTTATTTTTCCAGTCCTTTATTGCTAACAGGATGTTTGCTCTTTTTGAGCCAGGATAGGGTTAATCCTAGCAGCAGTCAGCAGGGGGCATGACTGAGACCTGGAGGTTATTCTGTATCTCCTCATGTCATTGCAGCCAGCAGGGAGAAGGAAATATCTTCTAGGGAGGAGGCTTCCCTTCTGGGTCAGTGTAGATGGCAAAGGGAGCAGTCAGGTTTTGTGTATTGTGTGAGGATTTTCCATGTGAATCATTCATGTCTTGCACCCTCTGTCATAAGTCCTGTTGGTGTTACTGTTTGTTTTCTTATTTCATTGCTGTTTCCAGTAAGTAGTTCTTACCTCAAGCCACAGTCTTTACCTTTTGTGCCTTCAGTTTTCCTCTCTAGCCTGCCAGAGGAGGGGGAGGGAGCAAGGGGGAGAGAGTGAACAGTTCATGGTTTGTAGAGTGTCACTGGGAGCACTGAACTGGGGAATACCATTCCTAAGCTATGGCAACCTTATTTGGCACATGACCGTGGTCACAAAAGGTTGAGATAACAATGTATCTGCCCAGAGGAGGTTGAAAACAATTTGATCTAAGCATTTGTTGTGTTACGTCCACAACTACTGGTTACAATATTGCTTGGTCTGTTCATGTAGTTGTGATAGTTAATGCTCTATATATTCCTGTATGTACTCTTCACATTGTTCTTTCTCAGAGCAGAGAGAGGGATCATCATTGCTTTGTTGCCGTACTGGGGGATGAGGTTTTGCCATGATAACATCAAAGGTCATTTGGGTTGTGTACTCAGTATTACCCACCTACCCTTACCTCAGGAGCTACCCAGTATGTGTGGGGAATATGGGAGGATGATTTTTCCCACCTTTTCACCCCCTTTTCCTCCTTCAGGCCCATTGCAACAGCTTTTAAGAAATTTTAATTCCCTTAGGATCTTAAGGAAAGCATGTGCTTGTTACTAGGTTTGCCAGGTCTCCTCAGTGTCATCCACAGCATGTTTAGAATTATGAAAGAGGTTTTTAAGAAGGCTTGGCAGAGATCTACTTGGAGGGTAGATAGTCATGAGTGGTACAGAAGGTGGGAGGACATGGGCAAGTATTGTGAGGACTTCTGTCCTCTAATGCTTTGGAAGTTCACCCTTCAACAACTGTAGGACACTGTTAAAGTGGGAAAATACGTGAAGGAAAAGTGCTGTGGCAGCTCCAGAAAGGTGTGAAATTATGCAATGTGATGGGCCCTGGCTGCTCTTTACTTGTCATGTGTTTCTGTGGCTACAAGGATGGTTTCTGTTAGAAGCTGCTAGAAACTTCCCCTGCCCTATAGAGCCAATGATAACCAGGTCCAGGAGGGACTTCCTGCTTACTGGCCAAGGTCGAGCCAAGTAGGAATCATAGTCATACCTCTGTGTGCTGGTTTAGGTTTAAACCAGTAGGAGAAATGAATCCAACTCAGAAAGGGATTGCAAGTCAGAATAACAATTTATTAAAAGATCACAAAAATACGCTGAAACAGAAAAGAAAATTTGTTTGTGCCACGAAAAACACCAGATGTGCAGCCCAACACAGTGGGGCACAAGCAGAGTGGAGCTCACCAACTCTGTGCTGAGCACCACATGGCCCTCCTCTGAGTTCAAAGTAAAAAGAAAACAAGGTACCTGCTGGTGAAAGTGATGGTTGCAGTCTGGTGGCAGTCTCAGTCTGCTCGCAGCTCTGGTTCTCCTCTGGAGCTGAAGAAAACTCCCAGGCCCAAAGCCACAGCTTATATCCACTTAGGCTCCGTCCAGTCCCTCGCCCAGGGCGGAGACTTAAACAGTGGGTGATTTACTCTATGAGGTGAACAATGGCATATTTTTGGCACCCCTGATGGCCCATTAACAGACATGACCCTTCAGGTGGGTGTGGAGACAGGAGAATTCCTTATCTCACAGAAGTTCCTAAACACCCATCTTGTAACCTGAGGGGTGTGCTGTGCCTTAGACAATAGCTGCTAATAGCCTATTGTGAGCAGTTCGTGGGAAAAAAATGGCATAGAGGCCTTAGAATACACACCCACACAGTGACAAACTAATCCTGGCTACTAAAACCAGGACACTGTGATAACATATTTAAGAATTTAGAAGTTTTACACAGATGAAAATTCCAGTTGTGGGATAACGCAGAGACCAAAGTCAGAGCAGGAGGAGGAGGGACCCCATGGGAGCAGGAGGGGAAGGACTCAGAGCTATGCCCTCCTCTAGCCTATGGTGAAAATCATAGTGGACAGGCTGTCCCTCTGCAGCCCATAGAGAAGCATTGAGGGGCAGAGATGCCCCTGCAACCCATGGAGGAGCCCATGCTGGAGCAGGTGGATGCATGAAGGAGGTTGTTACCCCATGGGAGGCCCAGGATGGAGCGAGGTCCTGCAAGAGACTTGTGGTTGTGACCCTTGGAGGAGGAAACCCATGCTGGAGCAAGTTTTTTCTCAGGTAGAACTAATTCCTGGGGTGTGGACTCACGGTGGAGAGGTCTATCAAGGACTGCCTCCCGTGGAAGGGATCTCATGGAAGCAGGGGAAGGACTCAGAGCTGAGGCCCCTCTGTAGCCCGTGGTGAGGTCCGTGATGGAGCAGGCTGTCCCCCTGCAGCCCATGGAGGACCATTGTGGCACAGAGACTCGACTGCACCCCATGGGTGACACACAGAACAGCAAATTGGAAAGAACTGCTTCCTAAGGGTGGATTCACATTAGCAGTGGCAGAAACAACAACGGACTGCAAACTCCCCATTCCCTGTTCCCCCGCACCACTGGGAGGAGGGAGACCAAGGATCATGAAGGAAGGGAGGAGTGGGAGAAAGGTTTTATTTCTTACCCTTTAGCTTTTAGCTCTTATCTTGTTAGTAATAGTCAAAACTGGGATATTACTGGACACAGTTCAATGCTAGACAGCACCCTCGGTGGAAGGAGAAGAAAAACAGACCAACAGTCACCTTGACCACTCAATCTAGTGTTGGACCAGAGGAACAACTCATGCTGGTAGCAATTGCCCCAAGAATCAGAATAAATCGAAGACAAAATCAGTTTGCTCAGTACAGGATGAAGAGGAAGTAGGGCCCTCACAAGAGGAGGAAGAGGCAGGGCCAGAGATAATCACCTCATCCCTTTGGAAGATTTTCACATTGGGAAGAGAACAGAAACTCTCAGCCTCTGGAAGCAACTCTTGTCAAGTGTGAGGGAAAAGGTAGTCTCTCAAGGATGTTCTAGTAGTTCCCCCAAGCAGATGAAATGCCATGGAGAAAGATAACCAATACCTGAGAGAGTTAGCTGTGCTGGAGGTAATCTATAGGGATTCAAATAGCAAGCAGCCCCCTGTAGATCAGGATGAGGTCTGATGTGTATGTGAGAGAAGTTTGTATGGAGTGTGCCATCACTGTACATCAACTCATTGACATTGATGTCAATGAAAGAAGGAGAACTAATAGTGTTTCAGGTGACTACCTGACTCCAGCAATATGAAGATTATCCTTTTTCCTCCTTGTCGACCTGAACCTCAGCTATGGAAAGACAGTCCAGGACTGCAGAGAGATTGAAAGATTCAAGCAAGATAGAGAGGCAGTGTCTCCTTTCCTGGCAGTGTGGATTGCAGTCTCTGCTCTTGGAAGTAAGCACTGCCCTACTTGAGAGAAAGGATTCACACCACAAGGTAACCTCTGGTTTTACCTGGTATGACCATGGAGAACACACGAGGAAGAGGGATGAAAATCCCACCTCTGCCCTAGCAACATGCCTACCTGAGTTGAGAGGAAGAACAACCACTGCAAGAAATACTTCAAGGTTAAATGCTGCTCCAGTTTCCAGTGAGCAAGTCCTCAGACAGTATAGAAGGGCTGGTGTTACTTCCAATCCTTTGAAGAGACTTCCAGTTCACATTAACATGAAGTGAGCAATGAGCATGATGACCTGAACTAGAGGGACCCGTCCTCCAGCCAGGCGAGGGAAAGGGATGACTGGATCTACTGGACTGTGTGGACCTGAAGGCCTGGCACGTCAGACCCACAAGGATATAAGATTTTAGGTGACATCAATGAACAATGTACCCTGACACTATCAGGATATGTAGAGGCAGAATCCATCTCAATTTCTGCACCATTACAGGGGGATCCCAACAGCTGACTGTACTGGGAGATGAAGTGAGCTTGATTGGGAATGAATGGCAAAAACACCCCATTGTGACTGCTCCAGAGGCTCTGTGCATCCTTGGCATAGAATATCTCAGGAGAGGATATTTCAGGGACCCAAAAGGGCATAAATGGTCTTTTGGGATTACTGCTGTGAAGCCATATAAATTAGACAGCTGAATACCTTGCCTGGACTCTCAGATGACAGCTACTGATCACTACCACACTAGTGCCATGGACAACACCACACCAGGTAGGACTGTGACCCCCATCTGTGAGATGATTTGTGAACTGGAGA
>VXAU01005122.1:23609-59735 GCA_013399695.1 Formicarius rufipectus | reverse complement strand
AACTTATGCAAACATAGGCTGGCGATGCTTTTATAGCATTCTGACTGGTGCTTCAAAGGCTATAGGCAATACAATGTAGTTATAGCAATTCATACCACAGTCATTTTCAAGAACATAAATGTACCAATAAATGTACCTTGGACTTATACCTGAGAGAGTGAAGTGAGTCTGAAGCCATTTTATAGTATGAGTAATCCTTCCAATGGTAGGGAAGGTAGTATAAATGCATTAAGATTTGTTTGGAATGATAATGCAAGAGGTTAATTTTCAATGTTCTCAAGATGCAACTTCCAGGGTTGGTTTTCTCTTCATCTTAATGAACCCAAGTTGGTAATTGGTGTCTTGATATATTTTTCATTAGTTTCCTAACAGCATAATGGTTAGGAACAGGTTGATTTTGCTTGTTTAGTAATTGATTTACTTAATTTAATTCCACTTGTCTTACATGGTTGATAGATTTGGAGAAATGAACACAAGTACAATAAAGCAATTATACTTCTAATCTTTGGTGCTCATCTCTAAACTCTGAAGAGAGTCAATGTCAGAAAAAAATCCTGGAGATAGGTGTACTGTGCTTAATCCCATGTGTTCTGAGAAACATTTGATACTTTCAGCTGTTTGCAAATGAGGTGCCACTGTTTTCCTTACTTCAATACCAATAATTAGAGTTATTTAGATGAGTACTTTTTGTCACATCAAAATGGGTTAATACAGTCACACTCTATACTTTTAGGATACATTAGAAATTAATTATGCTGTACTTGACTTGTTAGCAGTTTTCTGCTGAAAACAACATCAGATATTTTATGATATCAAAAAATATTTTTAAATGATGACTTTTATGCTAAGGAATTATTTAGCAGAGAGGGACATTGTTAATAATCTTGTCTCTCTTATTGAATATCCTTTCTTTTTTGTTTGATTGTCTCAATAGCCTAGATTGATAAAGGTATCATAAGAAACAAAGATTTGCAAAACTAGAAGAGAAAAACGTGATATTTCCCTTATATCCAGTAGCTCAGCAGCATACACTGCACAAAAGGGGAAAACTTCCTTTTTGATTTCCTTTTCCTAACATGAGTCTGCAGTGGTAGATCTCAAATACAAGCCGTAATGTATGTTCCTGGGATTAAAAAGAAGAAAAAAAAAAAGAGGTTATTGTCCTTGTTAAAATGCATCCATTCTGTTCCTATAATAATTTTTTGCTCTAGAGAGCAAAAAAATGTTTGCTGAAAATGGCAGTCATATGGAAGAATATCTAAGTCTGAATTCTACTGAAATATTTGCCTAATTTTTTGCAAGGTAGGACATACATTATTAAAAAAACCCACCAAATTCAACAAGATACATCAATGAAGAAGGAAAGAAGGAACTACACAGAAGTAGCTGATATGAGCAAGATATTTCAATTTATTGAATTTACTTAGAAATTTCCTTATATGGGTAAACATGTAACAAAAAAATGAGTGTGGGTTTTTTCTTCACACGTATATATTTTAATTAGTACACAATCTTGGTAGTGAGATGTCCAGACTTTTGGCTTTCAGAGGTTTTCTGAAGTTCCCATTGTTGTTGCTCTACTAGAAAATATCCTTTCTACAAGGTTACAAGGTGAGACTTGGTGCATGAAGGCTAGAAAAAGAATAAAATATAGAGACCTTGTATCTGCATTAATCTGAGAAGGTTTCCTCTGAGAATGGAAATTCTTTGATTCCTTCATGTCTGTGTAAACTTCTGTCTTCTAACTTTGCCTTGTAAAACAGTAATTCCTTGGATGTAAGAAAAGAAATCAGGCCTTCCTAATGCTAGAGGGCTCTCCCAGCTATGAGACATTAAGAAAAACAGAAACCATGAGTCAATTCTGAAAACCTGATAGCCTGAAATTCCTACTGTTTAAATGAGTGTGATAGTTGCCCCAAACAAGTCTGAGTCAGAAGCTCTAATTACTATAGGAATATCTAGAAATAAATAACCTAGGTTTCCTGAACCTAAACCTGAGGTTCCTCAGAGGACGACCAGATATCAATTTGTCAATGCTCTCAAGATTTAGTGATGTAAGGGGGAAAAAAAAAAAAAGAAGAGAGAGAAGAGTCTTCCTTACTTCTGAGAGGACTTTCTGAGAGGATCTTTAGCCATTCATGATGGTTAATGTGTAAATGACACACTCAGAATATAATCAGAAATATGAAAAATATTCTCCTTCATGTAACTTTCAATAATTATATTCTTTGCAATTTTAGAAACAATCAGAGTGTTCTTGTTACAATGAGTTGAATTTTCAACAATATATTTCTTTTCAAGAGAGAAGAACTAAACATGTCTTCAATGCTGAGCTGTCAGAAGTATATAATTAAATTAGAATCAGAATGAATAGAAGTAGGTCTGTTAGCACTATGTGTTTATCAGCTCACTAACAGCTTATTTTTCATTAAAAATATCCTTTAAATATGAATTATTATTCTAGTTAAAAGTAGAATGTATGACTTAGTTGTCCAGAATATTTCATACATAGTGTCACCACACTCAGTAACTGCAAGCATAGTTTCCCTCATCCTCCCCCTACTTGTTTTTCTAATCAAGGACATGCTTTCTCCCCTGTGGCATGTGGGAGTTTAACAATTACTTGCAGCTCTAACACCAAGCAATTTCTTCTGGGACTGCAATCTGTTAGAGTTCAATTTTCTCAGCCATAGATGAAATGATCAGAATGAATTTGTTCCTTCAGACTGAAACAGAATGAATAAAGTAAATGTGATTGAAATGAACTTCTGTAGCACTCATACCTAAACCAGCAGACTTCTTTTGCATGTAAACATATTGTTACACACAAATACAAGGCCTGGAGTTTCAAATAGCTGCCAATACTGACTCTTTCCTTCTGGTGCTTTTTATTTTAGACATGGCTTTTAAACAGTTACCTTTTTTCTATTACTTACAGAAATCATTATGAATAGTTTGTATTTAATCACCTCTTGGTTTTTCTCTCAAGCCAGGTACAAATTTAGATGAACTGTCAGAGACTTCCTGATTGAGACATGTAATACGTGGCATTATAAGGTGTAAAGAAAACCACTCTGAAATTATTCACTGTTTTGCAGTAGTTGTTGAGATTTCAGTACTCTGAACTATTTAATTTTCTAAGTCAGTTTTTTGCAGGATAAAATCTCAAAAACACAACCAATAATTCTAACTTTTCTGGAGGGGGTTCAAATGTTACATGTGGCTGCATGTGTGTGGTGAGCAGCTAGTGAAGCAGCATGCTCATGGTCTCACTGTAGCAGCCCTCTGCAAAGGGGCCTCAGTCCTAATTTAGGTGGTGAAAGTGAGCCTACCAGAGTGGCTCCTGCATGGACAGACAGGAAAGTTTCCTTAACACAAGGTTGGATGATAGTGAAGTAGCAGGGACCTCTGCACTGAGTCAATATAAATAAATAATTAATGTAAATAAATAAAAGCAAATACTTCTTGTTAAACAATGAACAAATTTTCAAATTGCACCTTATTTTTAATCTGCTTTACAGTACTGCAAAACACTTGTGGTAGGTGATGAATTACAGAGTCTTTTTCTGTCTAAGGGCCTGAGGTGACATGCACTTCAGAGTCTGCATGTAAATTCTAATAAAATATAGGCCTTTATATACTGTAAGAAAAGTGAAAAATAATATGTTAGCTACTTTTCTTTTTGTGTCAAGCATTATAAAATGTGAATTACTTTTAAAGTGGTTGCATTTCAGAGGCTGCCTTTTGTGACACAAGTAGGGTATCCTTTAGCACACGTATGCTAGTCATGCTAGTGCTAATAATTCTCCCTTATATGTGAGTAGGAGACTGACTGACTTTTAAAATGGCTGCAGCAATCACTGTTCTAGTACCTCATATATTTCTATTCGGCACTTTTTCCTTAGGACAGTATATAGGTCCAAATCCTTGAAATCTTTAAAATAAAAGAGTCAAACAGATTGGGAATGCAGAAAACCAATTTGAATTTAAATGGAAAATAAGATGGATCTGTCACTTACTATAAGTTTGTCTCTTTGGATTGGAGAAGTGCAAGTATCCATAGATATGTGGAAATATTCATTGTTCGTACCTCATGACACCATCTTCTAGATTTTTTCTCTATGCTTTCAGGGTAGCTGAGCAGCTGTGGTACCTCTTTGTGTGTTAATGGAGCTATTTTTCATGTGCACGTAGTCTGAGTAAGACTCTAAGAGTGATTTTTCTGCTGTTCAAGATGGGATTCACTTTAGGATGCTCATGTGGACAATACAAAACATAGGCAGCGTCTCTGTTTTCCCTCCTCCCCTTTGCTCTTCTAGACCACAATTCCCATCTTACCACTCTTTAAAACAGGTCTGTAAACAAACAAACAAAAAAACATACTGTGGTAAGGAAAAAGATTTAGAAGTGCTACAAAAAGAAGAAGGGGGAAGGTTAGGGTACAAGACATCATAACTGATATCTATTAAATTATAGGAAGACTATAAGTTTCCCTTACTGGTTCATTTGTGCATATACTTGCACTCTTGTTAAAACTCAGGATTTATTTTTTTTTTGAAACAAATAACCCACTGTATTAAGCATGAAAACTTCCAGCTAGAAGCAAAATATCTAAAAGTAATAAATAATCTGAAGTTGGCATTTTCTAAAAAAAGTTGTGAAGAAAGTGTTACCTTATTGGTATAATCAAACTATTGAATGGATATATAATTTCTGAATTGAAGGTTGAAGACTTCTATCAGTAGGATATTTTGAGAATAAAGAAACATTTATTTTCAGTAAAATGATATTCACCTTCTCTGGAGATTTTGCAGGTCTCTAAGTCAACCTTGTTGAACTCACTTCTGTTAATTGTGACAAAGAACTGTTTTTTTTTTTTCCTAAACAGTATTCTAATTTGCTTGTTAAATGGTTTTGCAGCTTGAGACTCGAAAGCAAATGGAATAAAAATGTAGGGAATTTTTTTTTAATTTAAAATTTTATGTTATTAGTAAAGATTACAGGGCAAGGATGAAAATAACGAGATTGCCTGAAAGCCTTGAAATATCTGTGTAACTAAATCATTTTCTGCATCTTCACAGTGGTGTTGTTTCACCATTTCAAATGTTGCAGTGATAGACTTTTATTTAAGTGGTAAATAGATGTGAGATTAAAATAAATATTTTTATTACACTGAAAGTTCTGTGGAGTGTTTACCACCTCTTCCCATTTAAAATGGAAGAAGTTACTTATATTTTCCTTTAAGAGTACTGTGAAATTTTGGGTTGTAAACACTGAGACAAAGCTTTCCTTCACTATATGGGTTTTATAATTGCCGGACTTTTTTTTATGTACCAGATGGTGTATGTGCATTTGTATATGTATATATGGAGAAGTAAAATGGAAACATTTCATGCATATATGTATACAAAAAGTTAAAGATGACGCATACAGAAGTTAATGAAGAATTTTCCATCAAGTACTTCTGATGCTCATCTGATCACATGGGGAAAGCATTCAAGCCATAATAGAAGTAATGTAAATTCCATATCAAATTCAAGAAGGTGGAATCACATAGGTGGGGTGAGGAACAGGAGAGGCAAGAGACCAACATGGCAGAGTAGAAACCACTCCCTATGCATATAGTGAAAGCATGCATTTTCAGAGATTCTAGAGTATGTACAGTAGAGTTAAAAATAATCATAAAATATTGTTGTATCCTTTAATTAGATACACATGTATTAAATGTGTAGTGTTTCTATGTCACTGTGTTTACAGCAAAAATGTTCTTGAGGATAATTACCTTCTGAGACACATCTCAATGATACACAGCAAGTATAAGTTCAAGAGTGAACATAAAAACAAAATAAAATATTCAATTAAAACCATCCATCCTGTACTTCAGTTGGGAAAGGGCTGCTGGGAANNTAAAGCTATTCTCTACATACACAGTCACTAGTTCTAACCTCTCTGTACCTGGGGGGATTTTTTGTTTGTTTGTGAAGGTTTTTGTTGCATAGAATGCTCATATCTCATGGCTTAATCAGATCATATTGATAACAGAAGGATTATCTTAATTCTTCAATGTGGATATTTGTTTTGGCACAGGCTTTTTTGTTTTTCCTATTTGCAGAGTTATTTCTAAATGAAGCTGTCTGTCACTTTTAATTAGGAGCTTCTGAGGAAATATTCTGTGTCTACTTCCTTGAAAATGTTTCATGAGGGAAAGATAACTCTGATTTGCCAAACAGCTAGGTGGATGACATCTAGTTCTGTAAACACAATAATATGGTTATATATTCCTTCGCAGAATATTTTTATTCAATATTTTCCTTATTTTTCTAGACACTTGGCTACAGCTCTTATCCTAGAAAGAAAGAGAGAAATTGAACCCTCCTGTGCTTTCATGAAGATACTTTAAAAATTGGAATTTCTTTCATTGGAGGAATTTCCCATGAAATTCAATAATCATCTTCAGTTAATCTGTGTTCACATTTTAAACACAGAGTAAGAAAGTATAAGTTTCATACTCATCCCAATTATTAACTAAATTCCTGGAATGTTTGCATTGTTTGACTGACTAATAATGAAATTAAGACCTTTATACTACAAATTAATAATATTTTTTTAAAGCAAAATTGCTGCTGTAGATATAAAGATCCTTCCAAGTCTGATTGTGCAGTGTTCAACAGTAACAGTGCTTTTCACTCCAGAGTTTTGGAACAGATCTTAAAACTATATGCTTTACATATTTAAAAGAATGACTATTAGCTACTGGATATATAGGTGTATTCTGTTTCTGTATGGAAAAGAAAAAAGTAAGACAAAACACAACTCATATTTTGAAAGGTTTGGATCAACTGCACATCTCAAAAGGATGCTTGTAATACTCCCCTAAAGGTTTTGTTTGGGTTTTTTTGTTTGTTTGTTTTGTTTTTTATTTCTAGAAGGATGAATGAATCATAGATATGTATTAAATTTGCAGATACTTAGTAGACCATCTGCTTCACTGTTCACAGTGATCTAACGTGCTGACTGCCATAACAATTTAGTAGATATTGACCCAAAATGCAAGAGTTTAAAAAATGGAAGAAATTAACACTAAACTGAGCCAAAAGTCAAGTTACTGAGGTGTTAGCATAAAACCAGGTTATGAATAATACTGATTAATTGAGACAACTAAAAAGAAAAAGAGGAGGAATTCTTAATTGCATATGTACATGTTCTGGAAGCTTGGAGAATGTAAGGGTTGCTTATTTGTGAATATGGAATTTAAAATTAATTAGTATTCCTAAAATTTGCTGCAAAAAATTGCATGGCTGGAAAGTGAAAATTAATGGATTTTAATTAAGGTAGAACTGAGAAGGAATGTATGCAGATTGGAAGATGAGGATTGGGGTTTATTTCATATTTTTTAATGGATTAAAAAGGACGACTTCTGTGACTGGATAAACCTCCACATATACACACATCTCTATTTCATATGTGTTTTCATTATATATAACAAATTTTTTTTATATAATTTAGACATTTATAAGACACTGAATGCATATAAGCATTACTCAAGAATTTTGGAATTCCAAGTCTTCCTGTATTAGTATCTGTAAATTGTAGAATAGCAGAGAAAATCAACAGAAATGGAGCAAAAAGATACCATTTTTTAAAAGAAGCAGAGAAATAATGTCTGATATAGACACTGAGTAATCTTCTGAAGAAGTAATAATGACCAGATTAAAGAAAAGGGAAAAACAAACAGATGTTCAAAATAATCTCTATTAATACAAATGTGTGAAGTATAATTTTTGCAACTTTCATTTTTTATTAATAAAAACTTTCTACAAATTTGTTTATAGACATTTATTTAAGCTGCTATAAGGCAATGGAATTCACATGGTAAAGCATTTCAAGAAGCAAAACATATTAAACTCACAATTCTGAGAGCATCTGATACACCTTAACATGTTTTTTATATGTTTTTTACACCTTAACATTTTTATATGTTTTTTACACCTTAACATGTTTTTTATACAGGAATTACTCATAGCTTTGGTGGTATTCACCCAGTTTTTATCTGTTTCTCAATAGGGACCACAGAAGTGTCACTGATGGAATTTGAATGTGGGATGAAGATTGGGATATGTGTAGTCAATATAGAAGGGATTAACATGCCAGTAATATGAATTGTTAAACAGAGCATTAATATAAACAGCAATATATCATTACATCCTAGAGTAAACTGACTAGTGTAGAAATTAAGAATTCTAAGGATGTGCACAGTTCAGTCTGGAAGAAGTGAATGAGAAAAAAAACAGACTATGGAGGATAAGCAATAGACTAAAAAGAATTCCATTACATGTGTTATATATATATATATTCCCAGTGAAGAATATGGCCCAAAAAATGCTGCACTTGCTATTTAATTTCTGCTGTATTCCTTTGTCCAGCTCTGGCACTCACACAGTTCAAAAAGGAGGCTTAAACAATGGAGAGTATTCAGAAGAGCCATGGAAAAGAAAAGGGTTAGAAAATGTACTTCAGTAAAAGATAGCCAAGCTTTTTTTTTTTTTATTATTTGTACATAAAACAATTACTTAAAAATTACTTTAAGCTAGTGGTAGGTAATTTAGAATTAAGAACTTGACCTAGACTGAAAAAACAGTGTTTCAAGATAAAATTAATTAACGAATCCTTCCACATCTAAATTCCAAATTATTGCTGTAGATTCAGGTGCCTAGAGAATATCTAATTTCCATGATAACATATTAATCTACTGTTTATGAAGCACATAACTAAAGAAAGTAAATTTGGTGGATGAAATCTGTTTACTTTTCCCCATGTAAAAGTATTTATGAATAGTTCAAAGAGATTGTTCAAGTAAAATATTTGTTCTTACTGTGTGAATTTTTTTAAGTTATTCCCTTGTTTTCAACTGCCAGATATAAGTGAGGAATAGTTCCTTGTAAGCAGAAGGTGCAGAGTGGAATACAAGGAGTTTCTTTATAATGTTAGTGCAAGAGTCTTTTTCAGAGTCTGAAATTCTATGAGGTTTTTTGTTTTTGTTTTTGTTTTTGTTTTTAATATTTTCATTAGTGTTTCATGGCCATATCAGCATTATCTAGTTATTCACCTGTTTTTCGTATGCATGATTTCTTTTGCATATTGAAAAGCTTCAATTTGAAAAGCGGACAATTAGATCTCATACATGTTTAGATTATTTGGATCAGTAAGCATTGGCTTGAAATTGAATTTAGTCTAAATAATTTTGTTCAATCATATGTTAGAATTTCAAGACTTTTTCTTTCAGACTCATATGTTTCATGCCGCATTTATGTGACAGGAAAAAGGAATTGGGCAAAAGAGACAGAAAAATTGACCAAATCTTTTACATGAAAGTTATCTTTTCAGAGAAAAACACAGCAAGAAAGTATGATGTGCATGCTTATTTATTGCAAAATATACCAAAATAATATTAACTGCTGATTTTTATGATTAATTTTCAGTCTGTACCAAAATTATTAAAAAAAATAATAATAAAAAGAAGTTATAACTAAGGTATTTTGTTTTCTTTGTGTGAAAGGGATTATCAAGGTTTAGGATATAGTTTCATTTTATAATGCCCTTGAAAAAATGGTGTTTTGTTCATATTAATTCCAATGAAAAGCAAAGGCAAGTGTCTGAGAATAAAAAGTGATTTTTATTGGGGTCATTGAAAGTGAATCTGACAGCTCATGAGCATAAGGAGAAAGCTGTTGAGTCAGGAAGAAGTCATTTTGTCCCAGTTTCAGCTAGGGTGGAGAATTTCCTGTCAGCTGCTGTTACAGTGCTGTACTTTGGATTCAGAATGAGAACAGTCTTGATAACGCAGTGATGTTTTGGGGTTTTGCAAAATCGTGTTTATCCTAAGTGAAGGGTGTTTTTTGACATGTCTCATCCTCTGCCATAACACAAACTTGTTGAGATCAGTTGGTCTCTTTTTTTTGGGCTAACATTCAGAGGAGAACAAGATCTCAAGCTACTAAACAAAGTGTTCCGGTAGTCTGGTCTTATATTTGAATTCTCATTTTAAAGTGATTTGTTTTAAAAAAATGTGCCACAAGTGTAATTTGAATGCACTTCAGGGTGATTACACAACATAATGATTTTTTTTTTTTCATATGTATTTGAGATGAGGCTTTTCTCACTCCTCTGTCTGTTTTTGTCTATAATATTTCTGTTGTTTTGGGTTTTATTTTTTTTCCCTACTCATTTCTAATTTTTCGCTTCTCCAGCTGCCATCACTGTGTGTACAAATGACATTTGCCTTACTGATTCAGAGCATCAGTGTCATTGTGAAACATTTAAACAGACTGTAGAGCTTTCTTTCAAAATCCTTGGCTATCTCAGAGCATTTATTCCAGAACTAGTTTTATGGAAAAAAAAATAAAAATAACCATTATCTGTGAAGTTAAAGCTTTTATACTGATTGCCATGCTAAGTGAATTTGCTCTTGCTTAAATTCAATTACAAATGAAATAATGAAACTTATTTTTACTTACCTCTATCCCCAAAAAGATTTGGATTTTAATACTAACTTTGCTTTACAAATTATCAGGCTTAAACTTTGCCTAAGAAACAACAATGAAAAACTTCAGTGGAGATTGAAAAAACTTTAATGGAACCTCTTGTTCGCGTTGGGTTTATTTTTAATTTCAAGTCTATAACTTTGATTTCCGTAGTGGGAAAAGAAAGAATGTAAAGTGTAGTTTAGAATTACTGTCAAGCATTTAGTTAATTAACAAATGTATATAGAAGTGTTCCACTGCCAAGCCAAAGAAGTGCCAAGAGAAAACTGATTAATGCCAGACAAGTATAGGATTAATATCTGCTTAAAAACAAATTTGGGATTTAAATTGAAAACAAACATAGCTTAATATCCATTTATCAGAAACTGACAGGCTTATTGCTAATTCCAGAGAGCACCAAAGTGTCAAGCAATGCAATATTGTCTATGATTTTGGGGGGACGTAACCCAATGAAAATATATTCTTCTGACCTTAAAATTTAATAACAGTTTCTGTTCTTTTGTTTACATGGTGTAAATTGGTAGACTGAAAGAAATCATTTGTCAAACAAGCAAATTATCTGTGAGACAGATGTTCTCCTTTAGGTCATTCTCCTGGCCAAGGTGCTGTGGGAAGTGCTGTATCAGTGGAGGCAAGTCATTTAATTTCTGTGGGCCTGAGCCATAGCACGCTCAATGACTATGGAAGGAAAGGCAATACCACTGAGAGTTTTACCTCTTTTGAGGTAAATCCAGAGATTTGAAAGAGTAAATAGGAACTTCCTGGAATACAGATCAGTAAATAGTTCTTTAGTTTATCTTTGTACAATGAATATGGGCAAATAGTTCCAGTTATTAACAAAGTTTGCTGGCATTTAGAAGTGATGAAGTGCAGCTACATAACAGCTCATTTTTTCTTGTTTCTTTCTTTGAGTTTGTAGAAACCTAAGTATTATTTCTAGGAATGATTTTATTGCCAGAAATTATTATATCTTTTTGGATCATGTTTGTCTCAATAAATGAAAATGCATGAATTTTTGTTCATTTAAATATTTTGAGTAGTGTGGGTTATTTTACTTTGAAAAGCAAAATCTATCCTGAAGAATTTAGTGTCATAATTTTTTTACTGTTGATAAATGTATTTTTAATAATGCTAGTTTCATATCTAGCTTTTGAAGACAGTGATGCATTGCTTGCAGATTTCTTGTGAAAGGATTGGAATGATATGCTGTTCCTGTCTAATATTCTGTAAGAAAATCTAAGTGAAAATCTATGAAAGCTAAAGAAATTCTGACTTTATCTATTCAGTATAAATGTCTTATATTAATTAACTATTCTTTTAATAAAATAAGAATTCTAGATTTTAGTGATATATGTTTTTTCAGTGGAAAAATGTGAAAAAATATATCTCTGCCCCAGCAAAATTGGTTTTTATAAGCTTAAATTGAATGTACCTCAGTTACTCAAAGCCAATGACTAGTCACTATTAATTCACTACTGTTATTAATGACTTGTTATTCTTAATTTACAAATATTCTGTTGTCAGATATTTTAAAGACATAAAGTTAGCAATTAATAATGCAACATCTCTGGTGCTCTTGCAAGAGGCAGAACATATCTGATCTTCCTGACAGAGATCTTGGACAGATACAGCAATGCTGTGTGCAGTTAATTCTGGTTTCTAACATTCTGTGTTTTCCTTATACTGACAAATATTTTTTAATGAGAAAGAAAAGGTAAACAGAAGTATGTGCTTTGGCGACAGACCAAGCATCAGGCTAGGATTCCAAAGTACCCTTAATTTTCATTCAAATTAAGTCTTGATGTGAATTGTTTGAAATTTTTCAGCTGCTTAACCAAATAATGTAATGACCATCTTAACTACTTATCTTTAATCTTCTATAGACAGATCTGTAATTTAGTATAAAGTATTCTGTAATTAGAATTGCTTTCAAAAAGTAATTAATTTAGAATCTTTGACAAATCGGGAGGAAAAAAGAATCTCCACTCAAACTAAAATTCTTACATGTATTCACACAGATACAGTGTGGAGAAAATTTCAGTTTTGCAGTTCCCGGAATGCCAGGAAGATGATCTGAATAATGTCTAGGTGACATTATTATAACTAAGGGTGACATTATTATAACTAAGTGTGAACACTAAGTTCTATAAGCCAATTAAGAGCAAACTTTTTAAAAGTTCCAAATGTAGCTTCATAAAAGGTCAGAATTAAATAAGTCTTCAGATGCGTGGTTTGTTGTTGAGGTGGTTGGTTGGTTGATTTGGTGTGGGTTTTGTAGCTATTTTTTGGCTTCTATTGTTTTTGTTGTTGTTGCTGTTTTGTTTTGGTTGGTTTGGTTTGTTGTTTTTTGTGGTTTTGTTTGTTTGTTTTAATGTCTGATGAAACAATTTAATCTTTGGTCCCATTTGCCTGCTTTCCTCTGAAGCAACCTTTCCTAGAAGTTACATCACTTTTGCCTATAATTCAGGACTTTTACAAATTTTTGCCTGGAGTCAGAGTTATTAGATTACATGGATCTGATGTGTCATTTGATCTGATTAATATGAATATTGTTTGATGCCCAACCATTGTTTGTCCAATGGCTGTTTTAGAAAACTTTTTTGACGTTTTCTGTATATATATCACCTCTGCATGAGGAAAAGGGAGTAGCTGTTGCTTATTTTCTGTTTATATCTGAGTGCAATTGTTGGTGAAACCTTCTGACAGGACAAAATACTTTTCTAAATGTAAACAAATTATAAATAAAGTCATTATTATACAGCAACTCCTCAGTAAGCAGTAGTTGCTTGTGAGCATATGTGTATAACACATAAAAAAGTTTATTAAACAAATGTCTAAAGTCTAGCTGTAAAGAGATATGTTCATAGAAGACCAATTTTTTTTTTTTCCATTTTTTATCATAGCTATACAGTTAATCTCTTCTGAAGAAATAAGGAGTACAGGTAGCAAGCAAAGCTTTCTTCCACTTACACCTTGAGGTTACAAAATAGAATGCTAGAGTAGCTGACATTATTTTTAGTTTCTCTTTTCCTTGCTCTCCCATGTGCATAACTCAGGCTAAAAAGATGTCAATAAAGAATAAAGTAGCATTTAATGCATAAGAAGAAGAATTTTTTGTTTCTTCAGTAACCTTGTAATTTTAGTCATAGCATTTATAAAATTGAATTATAAAAAATAGGTTTTTAGAAGGCTGCTACACTGGTAGATGTGTCATGGAGAAGAAAAGTAACTTCATGTGATTGGTTGACTATGACTGCACTCCAAGTGCCCATCAAATCTATCCCTCCTCTCCTCAGCTGGGCAAGTGACACCAGTAAATTATGCTGAAAATTAAAGGCTAAATAACACATCTAGTTGCCTCATTGTTTTACAAATTCACCTCAAACAAATAAACATCTAACTAAATTCTGAAATGAGCACGGGCAGCCAGCAACAATACTCTTATGTCTCTGTTCCAGGTAAGTCAATTCTTTCTTTTTTCCACTGCATAACTAGGCAGTACATGAAAAATAATAATTTATGTGGCTTTTGTTTGTTTGTTGTTTGAAATAATATATTATACTCAGTTAAAAACATTACCTCTGACAGCTTGAGTCTCCAAAGCAGGATGTACCACAAGCAGGAATTCCATGAGCTGTGCAGGAGCACTAGATGAGTTGATATGACTCTTTTCTAGTAAACTACTTTCCTCTTTGACTCATCTATAACCACTGCTGGCTGCTCTATTAGCACTGATTCTTTGTCTGATTGGATGTTAGCCACCTCAGCAGCTGTCTATCCTTGAAACGAGGTAAATATCCACAGCTCAAAGGAAAAACAGGTGTCTGTTCTAATGAAGATCAATTTACCTCAGGATTAAGGTTATGAAAAACAGTACTAAGTTCACCTTCCTCCAGTCAAGACCTTTGGAAATATAACAGACATTTCATCTGACAGGAAGAGTGTTGAGAAAAACAAAAGATTTACTTGGCAGGCAGAAAGTCTTGTCTCTCTACAAAACAGAAACAGACCCAGCACTACACACTGCATAAACTTTGTACATCATGATAGCTTTATTCTAAACACAAAGATTTTCAAGAAAAAAATTAGGCAAACTTATCTTTGGAGGGAGTAATGTAATTGTTGCTGCTTCTGTGGAAATCAAAATTTAAAATAAAAACCAAAACAAAAATGAATAATAAATTTGCTCAATTTTTCTTCTATAAAACAAATAATAACATTTCCTAGGACAAGCATAAAGAGGGCTTTATCTAATTCAGATTCAGAAATTTCTTATAGATTAAAATCACTTTCATTAGGGTAGGTTTTATAGTAGACCCAAGATTTTTTATAAGGGCAAGTTGATGTTGCAACATTTCCCTTTACAAAGGGATGAGGTTTTGTAAAATACAAACAGGTCAGGGACCATAATTTATTAATATTGGTTGCCTTTCTACACTTTGTAGTTTCAGTGCCTTACTTAATATTTCATTGTATTTAAGAGAGAATTAGTTGCCTAAAATGTAACTCTTTTCACTTCCCACTCCTTACGGCTTCTAACTGAATTTTAGTTTTCTGTCACCTTAATACTGCAGACTAAATGGAAAGTGTACCTAATCTACTTCCAGCAAAACATCAAAAGCCGATTCAGTTAATAATATTCTACTTCTCAAAATTCCCTAAATGTCCAGTGTTTCTTGTAACCTCCTTAGCAAAATACAAGCAATCCACTTAAAATGGTTTTGAGAGTTCTCCTGTAGATAGCAGAAACTTACAGTGATATTAAATCAACCTTTTTATTCCAAGTGTCAAAAGTCTGCAGGTTTTACTGGTTTTTGTTGGTTGATTGGTTGGTTGATTTTTTTTTTTTCTGTTTAGTTGGTTTTGGTTTTTGTTTTGTTTTAGTTAGTTTGTTTGTTTGTTTGTTTGTTGGCCGGGGGGGGCTGTTTGGTTTTTTTTGTGATGAAATCTTACACGGATTTTGTTTGAGCTAAAAGGAGAGTCTCCGAGCAGTGTCTGGTATTAGAAATTTAATCTGTTGCAAGGTTGTCAGGCACTAAAAGCAGGGCCATAATTCCATGGAAGTATCTAATTGTATGTGGGTGATTCTACACAGACTACTAGATTTGAGTCTTTCTTAGTGATATTTGTAGAGTTTTTTGCTCCAGAGCTGACATAGTAAGGTTGTTAACAATTTTAAAATTACTTGAAATGTTGTCAAAGTGTATTCATGAAAGTCCTGCAAATACTCTTTCAGTTCCAGTAAATCCCATTTGCTACAGAAATGGATCAATCTCTGGCTCTTATTTTCTAAATGGAAAGTGTAATTAATCAGATTTGCTTCAGTGTTAGTGCTTGGTGTTAAGAAATTCTTACCTTTGTCATTGTTGAGAAGGTAACTTAAAAAATTGATTTTCATCAGATCTCTGTGCAGAATTCTAAAATACAAAACACTGGAAGTATATTTTAATGTTTAAAGCTGAAGAGTTTAATTAAAATTGTGTCCTCAGATATAGTTCTTATCAGAGCTTGCCTTTTTCAATTTTCCAGTCTGATGACTGAGGAGCAGATGGGCAAATCCTGTGACACTGACTTAAAAATATTTTCAATTTTTAGTATATTTCAACAGTTTTGTATGTTATATTTTATTTTAATGTCTTGGAGATCTGCCTCTATAAATCCTGATGACTATACTGGAGTTTGATTTTTGGGACTTGTTGAGTTCTTCTACCAGCATTAAGAGTCAAAAGAATTGCTCAGTTTCCTGCAGAAACTTTTGAATAATGTGGAAGAGAGGTCGGGTAAATAATAGCAAGAAACTAATCCACTCTTCATTATAGTTGATTATTTTTCAGAGTGGCAATAAGATTTCATAATTTATACCCAATGAAGTTCTCTGGAAGGTAGAGAAAGGAAACTACAGAATTTCATGTAGCTTCTCCACTAAACTTTCCTTGCTATGGATGTTCCATATTATCTACATGACAAAATGCTTTGGGAGCTACAACAAGGGCACTTTAAAGTGGATTTTGTTTGATGTTGGATCTTTCCCTAATTTTCAGGAAACAGACCAATTTGTTTCTTTTGAAGATGTTACTACTGTGACTGGAGTCAATCACTGAATGTAGTGGGGTTTAAGAATCTGCCACTCTAGATGGTGACTGCTGCTCTATTCCCAAGTCACTCAGAAAGCCAACAGATGTCCACAATCATCCCAAAATTGTTCTCGGGACTGTTTTCTTCTAGATCATTCTAATAATTATGGACTGTTATTTCAGTGGTTTCACACATCAAGAACAACCTGAAAGAGATTTAGAGCAATTTAAGAGGTTTAGGGTTAGGTTTTAGGTATTTCTGAAATAAGGTTGGAGTTTTATTTTATTTTAAGGAAAAATGACCTACAGATCTATGAAAAGCAGCTATACACTGAACTCAGTCTTTAGAGTAACCTCCATTTTGTGTATGCCTATGTTTGGTTGAGATCTTTGAAAAAACTGTTAAATCCTCCTGACACTACCCAAACCATTCTTTCTACAGTGGCCTACTCAGGGTTCACAAACTGCTGTCTTTCTTCCTCTTTTTTTCCATAATCTCAGCAGCAACTTAAATTAGGTCTTCACCATACCAGGCTCCTGAATACATGTCACTGTTATACTTTGTATGGAGCATGGTTGTCACTACTCAGTGAATTGTCCTTCGTAGATCTCCTGTAAATAATTTGTCTGAGAAGTGGTCTGTAGAACCATGAGGGGAATCCATACTCCCTTCTCATTGCTACAAATTGTAGTTTGGGATTTCTAATGTCTTGTAAAGGGGATTCACATGGACAGGATTGCACCATGTTTCGAAACACTTTCAGAGTGCCTCTCTCTCTGCCAGACACAGCTGATGGAACAGCTCAGCCTCATCTGCTATTAAACAACTCCACAACTGGGGACATACACCAAAGAGTTATGTCTTTTAATTTTTATTATTTTTAGTTAAAAAATAAAGTTTTTTAAATAATATTTTATTTGTTTTCTCAGTATGGAAGAACATAAAAGTCTTTTTTTTTTTCCTTGTTTTTTGACACAATACTGAAAAATTAACTTGAAAGCAAAATAGCATGATGTTGTTTGTCTTTTGGGAAGCTTCAGTGGCACTGCACATTTTTTATCTCCAGATCCTGATGCAACGAGAGAACCTGTGAGCCCAAACCAGGAGTACACTGATGAAAACCCTTCCCTGATATAAAGAAGTTTCAAAATTTTGGAACTGTTTCTGGTTTCAGCTTTATGATTAATCTGTACCCCCTCAACTTATCAGCTCTGAGATTTTTGACAGAAATCCAGGATTTAATGAACTGTGAGAACTACTGAAATTGTGATACAGATTTTACCAAAGCTTTGAGTCAGTCCATTCAAATTTCACCTATGATATGACTCACTTTGTTCTCAGGGTATTCATGATTTCAATTAAAACACCAAAACACAGACTATTCAAAAAGTCAGCACACAAGAGAGAAATATGCCTAAAGGTATCAGCCACCAGTAACCTGGCAGTAACTTTGGGTTGATGAAGCTTCACAGCTTTGAAATTATTCTAAACATAACAAAAAGGTTCACCAATAGTATGTTTGCTAGCAAGAAGTTGCTTATAGATAACTAGAATTTGATGAAAAATTCAATTGTTTGCTTCTTTTCCCAATCTTCTTAAACATGTTTGTTTACATGATCTTTAAATATGCATATTCTTCTACATATAAATGTTAAGACGAATGTATAAAATTGCACTTCTATGAAACCACCAATCACTTTTTATTTTGTCACTTAAGAAAACCCCATACACATTTGCATGTTGAAGAACACTTTTTTTTTCCCCCGTACTTGTACTTGGAAGAGTTTAAATTGTGTAATGTTTCCAGAAACATGAAAACCTGAAAACCTTAATCTGGCTAGTCTTGATTTTGAAAAAAGAAAAAAAAAAAGTGGTAACATTAAGGTTATTACCATAAATATTTTCTGGGACTGCACAGACAAGAATTTATCATTATCTAGTATATGAGTTTGTCCTAAAAACAGGAGGACTTGTGATATTATTTAGACAGTGAAATTCAGACTTCTTCCAAAGACTTTTAGATTTGTTTTGATTTCTAATAAATATAAAATTCTGCCAATCGTATAATTTAGGACATGAAGACATGAGCAAATAAATGTTTCAAGTGATGAATATTTAACTAACATTGAAATAATTATTGCAGTTTATCTAAGTGTTAAGATAGCAATCCTCTGTCCTTTAACAATTTTATATCCTTTTTAGTTTTCCTAGAGATGTCACTGAATCTAGTTTTGTTCTGGTGTCATTGTCTTTTGTCATGTCCCATTTTCTCTAATTTCACATCTCACAGCCTGTGTGGCATAGTGAATGGCAAGGATTCTTTAGTTTGCCTGTTTAGTAACTGCTTTCTTAAGTAGTCTGTGATTTGTAATTGATATTTACAAAAATAGCTGCTTAAGCATTTGTTTATTTGTTTCATTACACTACAGTATAGATTCTTAGGATAATGGAAATTTCTCAGCATGCTCCTTCAGTGATCTATTTTCATTATATGCCAATGTTTATGCATAAAGCATCCTGTTTACTTGTTGTTGGACGACAAGCAGCTTGTCAAGTATGCATGACTGACTTTTGTCAAATAATATTTAAAATTCTTTATCTGAAGTTCCTTACCTGAATAGAAGTAACTCAGTGAGGGGAAAAAGCACCTTTACTGAGTTGTTTTTTCTCTTTGATGGCCTAAGCACTTTATTATATTTTCTGAGTTGTTTTTTTTTTTTTTTCAGTTCTTCTTCACACTCCTACTAAAAAATTGCTACTTGAAGCTAATAACTTAATTCAAGCAATATATTTTTCTGCTTTTTAAGTAATTAAGTCTTTCTTATACAGTAATGATAAAATGAAACCAATATTCAACTCCTGGAAAAGCACGGTTAGACCTTAAAATGATAATGAGTCAGAGATTAAAAAACTTGAAACTTCTGAGCTCAAGTTGTTTCACAGTACTTAGTAATTAGTCAAATTATTTTGGTGCAAAAAATGTTGTACTTGTGCAATACTTGAATGTAAGGTATTATAACTTGCAGCAGATTATTGCAGTTATTTCTCCTGTTTTCGTTGCATTAATCTGTGCTACATTAGGCATGGGACCATGAAACAGCTAAAAAGAGTTAACTGTAGATCTTTATGAAAAGTTATCTATCTGAATACATAATGAAAACTAAAAAGCTTTCTACAGGCTCACTATGGTCAGTTCCTCAGCAACTGTCATCACGGCTAGACTTCACGAACGAAGATTTGGGAGGGTTTTACCCACGCTTGCTGCAAGCGCACTGATGGCTGATAAGGCCAATGTGAGATAGGCAAGTCCGGTTGCAAAAGGCACAGCAGAAAGTTTCCGTAGGTGGCACCTACGGAAACTCGGCAATTGTAAAGCACAAAGACTGATTTGGCTGAGTAAACCAATCTTATTTGTGAGATGGTTTGTTTACACCCACCTGTTTATACTCCCCCTCCAGTATCATTTTGGTTTGGACATATTCATGTCACATGTACTGAAGTCAAAGCAAAAATCAAACTTTAACTACAAGTACATAATACTTATATATAAGTATTATACTTATATATACTNCAGAGACTAGATACAATACTTATTATATATATATAATATATATATACTACTTATATATAAGTATACTTATAATAAGTTATATTTTGACAATGTTCACTCTTTTAAACCATATTACTCCAGTTCTAAAAGCCACCCAGAGTTATCAGTGTTTTAGGATATAAGATTTCAATTTTTGCTGGTAAGGGCCTTTGTCTTTTGTTTGCTTACAAAACAAATCAAGCTGTTAAATAAATTTCAGAATAGTCAGGTCCTGAAGGACTCTTATTTATTATCAAGTTCAGTCCTTTACTGTTGTTGGTAGCTACTGACTTTTTCTCTAATTATGTTAAACCCTATTTCACTATTTCTTTAATAAATTGCATCTCTTAAGCTGTCTATTTTCAATAAGAGAGTCTCATATATTCTTCTAAGGTTAATTTTTAAAGGTTTAAAAATATTCATGTATACAAACAGAAAAAATTCATTTTTCTATGTGCATAATTTCTGTTTTCTGTTTTGATATGCATTTTTATTTTAACATAATTTAATTACCTAATATAGCTAATCAAGAGTGTAGATATAGATAAATGTTTTGTTATTGCTGACTGGAAATCAGTTTGGTGAAAGATATATTAGCATTGCTGATGCAACATGGACAATCAATTAATGGTGAGGTGGCTTTCTTGTTTCTTTCTAAAGTTGCCATTCAGTACTGCATCTCTAATGATCATCTAGGGTTCCTGAGAGCCTCTACTAAAAAAAAGTATTGTCATCTCCTATGAACATACTGGTGGCTGAAGTAGAGTTTTTGATAAATGAATGCCTTTAATCAGCCTTGCTCTCTGGGACCCATTAGGAAAGATTTCACATTGTACATCATTTAGGGAGCTTAAGATGTAGAAAGACACTGAAATAAAGATAACACTGATCTCCAACCTGAATTATAGGAACATCTTTTTCCATATAATGATAATATGATATAAAACAGTCAAAAGCAAACAAATAATGTTTCTGTATGTAGTGCTCAGAATGCACTTTAGCATAAATTCCACTTGGAGGCCTGCAACCAGTGGTGTTTCCCAGGGATTGGTACTTGTTTATCACTGACCTGGATGGAAGAGGTAGTGTGTACCCTCAACAAGACTGCTGATGATACAAAACTGGTGGGAAGAGGGTGGCTGGTACAGCTGAAGGCTGTGTTGCCATTCATTGAGACCTTTCCAAGCTGGAGAGTTTGGCAGAGAGAAGCCTAATGAGATTCAACAAGGGCAAGTTTAGGGTCCTGTACCTGGGTAGGAATAATCCCAAGTATCAGTACAAGTTGGGGGCTGATTTAGAAGAGAACAGCTGTGCAGAGAAGGACTGGGGAGTCATGATGTTGGTTATGAGTCAGTAGTCTGTCCTTGTGGCCGGGAGAGCTGTATCCCAGGTTGTATTTGGGAAGTGTGGCCAGAAGGCTGAGGGAGGTGATCTCCCTCTACTTTGCCCTAGTGAGGTCACACGTGGAGTGTTATGTCTGGTTCTGGGCTCCTCAGTACAAGAAAGACAAGTGACTACTGCAGAGGGTACAGTGATGATTAGGAGTCTGAAACATCTCTCTCATGAGGAGAGACTGTGGGAGCTAGTCCTGTTTAGAGAAGACTGAGAGGGGATCTCATTAATTCATAAAAATATTTCAAAGTAAGGTGTGAGGAGGATGATGCCAGACTCTTTTCAGCAGTATCCAATGACAGGATGAGAAACAATGGCAATAAACTAAACCACAAGTTTTTACCTCAACATGAGAAAGAAGTCCTCATTAATGATGGCAGAGTACTGGAACAGGATGCACAGGGAGGTTGTGGAGTCTCCCTCTCTGTAGACTTTCAAAACCTATCTGGCTGAGTTCCAATGTAATCCACTGTAGGAGTCCCTGCCTTGGCAAAGTGGTTGGACTTGATGATCTCCAGTGGTCCCTTCCAACCCTATAAATTCTGTGATGCTGTGACTGTGACATGCGGTGAATTGACAAAGGAACTTAGTCATTTCAACCTGCAGTAGTTTCAGTGAAGAGTGAGGTAAGGTGTCACTGTGCTTCTCGAAGCCCCTTTATCTTAACCACAAAAGGTAGAAAATGCACTTATTCTCAGGGTGCACATGTCATTTAGACGTGTATTATAAATACAGCATCTTTATTTTTGTGATCCACATTAACATTTTCATACATTTGACAGAACCCTCATGAATAACAGACAAATTGGTGTTTTGACGCCCAAATATCTATCTGCAATATTTTTTTGGTCTACAACGTGATAAGAAGACCTGTAAAAAATTTGTATAGAATTTAAACGAGGAATTTTGTCAATTTTCTGCAGGAAATTTGAAAGTATTCTCCCAGGCTCAGAGAGGAGAACTGCATTATAGGAGGTGGCTGAGGTTCAAAGTCTTATTGGAGCACTACTATCAAAATGGGGAGGTTATGGGCCTCTTAGAAACATTTAACAGAAGCTAAATATTTTATCTCAGAACTTTTCATGAAACACAAAAAGATCTACAAGATAAGTGAAGGATACAACATAAAGCTGACCTGTAACAGAGTTGCAAGTATATAAAAAGAAAGATAGTAGGAGTCACTGGACAGGGAACAACTAAGTGCTCTTGCTGCCTCTTATCATTACTCAAGAATTTTGAGGGAGAAAAAGAAAGAAACTGAGAGGAGAATGATGAAAGGCAAGTGATACATATCTTTTCTTAGAGGTCTGACATTAATGAGCCTGTAATAGGCTTATTAGACTGAGTTATCTTTTGCTGAAATATGTAAAGTTAAGCGGTTATACTAATAAGAAAAGGAGCATCAAGAGAGATTGAAAAGGGAAGAACTGAAAGTAAAATATGGAACTCTCCATTGCTAGTCATTTACAAGCAGTTTGACTGTGAAACAGGTGTAATTTAGGATTATAGGACCTTGGTATTTTCACTTATGTAGTTTGAAAACTAAATTATCTCCTACAGCATGATGTATTTCTTACACAAACATTACACAAAAAAATATTGGTTCTATATGAGCACACACATTCACATAAACTTCTGTGAAACATTTCTGGCTTTTGTAGTGAGTAGTACATGAATACATAGAAAAAGTACATGAATAGCATGAAGGTCAGCAAGGTGAGGGTTCAAACATACCTTTTCCATGATTTGTCTCCTAGAGAGAACTCTTTTTGTAGTCACAGTTTAATTTGTCTTCAGCTTTGTTTTCCTAAAGAAGTCAATTGATTGCAATCTTTAAGAGGATTTTTCAGTTTCTATGACCCGTTAGAGAATCGTCATCCTACATTGCAACCTTTCACGTCTCCTTGCAACTAAAATTTTTTGGTAGGTCAACAGGAATGACAACTACTTCTTTAAAATATCAGGAATGCTTCTCATTAGAAGTTTGGGGTTTTTTTCTCTAACTTTTGAAGAAGAATATACATTAGAATACGTAATTAATAGTATAATTATGTATATAGAACTGTATAGAACTGATGTGAAGAAATACGTAAAAAGGTGTTGGATTTCTTTAATTTATAATTCTCTTGTCTATAGGTCTGAAGGAATCAAAGCAAATTTTACTTCTTCAAGTATAGAAATCAGTAGGACCTTGATGTAAATACGTTTAAGAGCAGAATGCTAGCTATGCTATAAGCTAATTGGGCTTGTGTACGTACATAAAAATAAATACTCCACTAAAACATAATTTATTTACTTTGAAACATCTTAGAACTCAGTTTTTTAAGGTTTCTAGTTGCTTTTTAAAGCAAAGAAACTTACAGGATCCGGATACTATGAAGAGTTTTATTTACAACAATTTTTATGAACAGCAAATAGATCTGACTGCAATTTTTTAAAAAATAATTATTCAAAAAATAGTTATACATTTTTCCACAAGAAAGCAACACCTGAATTTTTTGTAGTATTTTGATTTTAAATGTAACTTTTATTTTTAAAGTGAATTCTTTGGAGACTTGTAATTGATGCCAAAAAAGTATCATTTAAAGTACAATTAGTTCTACTGGAATGATTCATGTCATAAATATTGTCCTTTCTCTCGATGCTACAGGCACTCCACCACCATGAGAGATCATCTTGGGTGGTTTTCTTTGCCTCAGTTGAACACATATCCCTAAAGATTCTTATGTAGTCTTAAAAAACTAAGTGTGACTTCTCAGAGGTTAAAAGCATTTTCAATAAAGTTGTTTAGTCGTGGGAACTTTTATTGCTAAAATGTACTTATGCACTGAATGACAAATGTGGAAGAAGATTTGTGAATGGAATAAGTTATAAGTCATAGCTGAGTTGTTCGGGGCTTTATTTAAACTGTTTAGTTCTGGGTTTTTCTTTCCTTATTAGTAGGATTGCAGTGTCTACCATTTTGTTTCTAATAAATTTATTAATTTGGGCTTGTAGTTTAAGACAGTGAAGATTTATAGCTGTATTTGCAAAGTAACTATGTTGATTCAGAGCTCAGCTACATTTTGTATTTGAATGCTGATAAGCATGATGTTATATTTTCATATTATTGCTCTCCTTTCCTTTTAATTTTATTGGATATCAGTGAAAGTCATAGATATATTTTGCTTCACTCCCAAAACTATAGTGAACTCTTAGTATTCAGGAGGTTTTGTTTTGGCACTGAAAACATTTGTGTTTATGGAATATAATTTATAATAAAACATATTTATTTACATTTTAATGAATATTTATCAATTTTTTTTTCAAATTTGGGATATATTTCCTGCAATAACTTTGGGTCAGTGCTAATAACTGTACCATATGTCTGTATATTTCTGAACCAGGTGGCTGGCAATCATGTCTCCAGATGAGCAGTAGTTCAGTGACAGCAAGAAAAAACCCTCTTATGCATATCTTCATATGCATACGAAATGCATATATTTCTATAAACAATCCCTGTTTTCTTCTTTGACTCTTTGCTTATTTCTGAATGTCATTTTATATCAAACATCCTATTTTTAGATGATCACTCAGTATTGGATAGCTGGAATTTCTTTAGTTTATGATTGAAAGGCAGACGTTACTAAATAAAACCATCAATACGAGCATTATCCTCTCTGCAGTGCTGTTTAAATTCCTAGCATGAGTATTTGGCTTAGTAGATGCTGTATCACGTATTTCCCTAAACTTATATATGTCTGTAGTCTGAAAAAAACCTATGTAATTTTTGTCACAGAAGAAACAAAAGTCTGAAGTTCTTTGCTTGTTCCAGAAGTTCAGCAAGCTCTATGTCAGAGACAGTGACTCAGGGATTTTATGCATGCTTAAACAGGAAGCAAACAACTGAATTATGCACACCTTCTGTTAGTGTGTTGCAGTAATAAATGTTTGCCTTTGATAAATATCTTCACAATCAATTATTTTGCCCTGTTTTCTGAGAATATGTTCCTGAATTAGAAAAGTAACTTTATATTCCTCACCCTGAGTAGGAGTATAAGGGACTAAGCACAGGAATATCTAGAAAATAATAATTCTTGCTAATTTATCAAAGTATTCAGGAGTGCTTGCAACATCTCTTCTGTAAAACAAAATGCCAAATACAGTCTGAGCAAGGGGCGTAACAGAAGTACAGAAAGCAAACATATAATTTAGGTTGCTTTGTTACATGTATAGTGAGATTTCTGTAAAAATGCTCCTGTCTGGTGTGTATATTGTATCAATTGTCAGCTCTAACATGAAATAAGAGTTTCAAGTTCTCCCTTAAAATTCTTTCTCTTGTTTCCTGTGAGAAATCCGAATTCAAAATTCCCAAGAACCTCTGAATTTATACACATTACTTGTCTTTTACAAGCTTTTAGATATTTTTTTCTAAAAATGTCTTGTTACACATAATAAAAGTCTTAATTAGACTTTAAATGCCAACCCAGAGCACCTTGTCACAGAGAACAGGACAGATTGACTAACACTAGACTATTCAGAATATTTTGTTAATTACTTCCTTTTATGGATTTTTTTTAATTATTATATGAATGGTAAATATTTGTCTCGTGAAAAAATATCTAAAGCGACATTTCCTGTATAAATTCTTTTTACAGGAATAGTTTTAATATACATTTTAAAAGTACATTTTTATATTTAATAAAAATTCAAGTTTGTCAGCATAAGGAGTTCTCAAAAGGAAAATTAAAACAAAATGTATCTTATCACTGGGAGTAGCAGTCTTGGCTGTAATATTTCAACTAAATATTTTTACTTGATTTGAGCTGCCAGAAAATAAATACATTTCTGCCTCAATAGCTTGTCATCTTATGGAATGAGATTTTTTTGTGTATTATGTCCCCCTTTTCCAATAAAAATAATTTTCAAACTCTGCAATTTAGAAAACGTTTATTAAAGAGAAGACAGTGGCACTTCATGGATTCTGTATGGCAGTATGTATGGTCTGCTTGCATGATATATTTAAAGTAAGGCACCTTGTTTTACTGGAAAGGCAACAGCTATTAGACGAGAAGTGATTAAGGGCAGCTTAGTTCATACATTTCTGTGGTTACTTTGTGATTCCATAACCTAAGTCCTTCCCTACTGTAGAGCAGAAGTATTTTTTTGTTCACAAGACCAACCTCAAATTTCACTTCTATTCTTGAAAACAAACTAAAACTTGGCAATGTCCCTAAAAAGAACTATAATATTTTTAGAAGTCCATTTCAAGGGAAACCATTTATAATTCAGAATCATAATTCTATCATTCTCTTTTCATTCCAAATGGACTTTGTGCAAAGTGTTTGGCTAGACTACTAAAACACTTCATCATATAGGTTAGAAAGAAGAAATAATATGCAAACATTGCTCTTCTCAATTCCAGTTTGGAAAAAGGATCATTTGAATGTGGCTTTGTGCTTTTACATATGGAAATGTCACTGTTCCACTGAAGCAATGAGACTATGTGTATGAATTCTCCCAGAACAGTCAGCACATATAAGGAATGCAAATTCTATGGTTCTGTTCCTGGAATATCCATTTACTCTCTGAAAACTTTTTCTTCTCATTAATTACTCATTCACAGTGTGTGGATCAATCTGTGTTAGCACCAGGAATGCTCTCCTGACCAAGTTTAGCTATTTTGTACAGAATGAAATGATTTTGTTATGTGAACTGCTGTTTGAAAGGAAAGAGGTAAAAAAGTATTCCGAAACATTTACCTGAATTTCTTTTTTCTCTGCAGATTTTTTTAAGTGAAGCAGCAGTACCTTGGATTTCATCGTGTGACCTTAACACTTACTGTCAAGCCCTTCAGATAGCTAATAGATTTGGCAAGATTAGAAGGTAAGTGAAATATTAAACATTAAAGTAAATCACTATGAGAACACCGAAACTATTGTATTTAGTAGGCATCGTTATTAATATTATGTTTAAAAAGGACTGACATTAAAAATGGGAGGGGCTCTGCAATTGCTTTCAAAATGTATTGCTTTGCTTTGTTTGTGGTAGTTTCTAAGTCATAAGTTAAAAAAAAATTAAAATAAACAGAATAACAGAACGCCTTACATAGAGGAAAGAGTAAAATGGAATTGCAAATAAATTGTTCTCTATATTATGGTATCATTAAAGCTAGAATTCAAGTTTTGAAATCTAGGTGTGACAGGAGAGCAAATGAGAAGAGGTCTAAAAAGTCTATTTTGTTTGTGGATTTACAAATCAGGCAAAGGTAGTTATTTGATTTTTTTGTTTGTTTGTCTGTTAGGAGATTTTAGTTGTTGTATTTGTTGGGTTTTTTTAAACAGAAAATGAAACTGGCTAACTTTAATTGAAATAATCAGGTGAAATAGAAAGAGGAAATGAAGCACAAGGCCAACACAGCTGTCTTGTCAAAGCTTGGTCATTTACCTGATGCTGAATGTCTTTTGTGACATAAGCCAGAGTAAAACCTGTGTCATTGAGTATAGCTATTTTGCTAGACAGATTAAAGAGGACAAATCTATTTAATCAGTCCTTTACACTAAACATAAAATGTAAAATGCTTACTTAAAACATTAATTGAAATCAAAGAGAATCAAATGAATGCTATATAAATTGGCATTTCTTTTTTCTCTAAGAGAGACATTTTTCATCTTTTACGTATTTGTGGGTCATATATTGCCTCAAGGAGAAAGAAAGTTTAGGAATAATTTAAAAATCACCATTTTTGCTTCAGATGAGAGCAGTAAGTAGAGCTTTCAGTACTGGTTACAATTTCCAAGGAGTATTGCTTATTAAAAGAAGACTTTTCTCTTGCGTTGAGGCCTCCAGTACAACAAAGACATGGATGTTTAGAGGGTCCAGAGTAGGGCCACAGAAATAGTCAGAGGACGGAAACACTGGTCCTATGGTGGCACACTAAGGGAGTTGGAGTTGTTCAGCCTGTAGAAGGAAAGCCTTAAGGAGGACCTTATCATAGCCTTTCCATATATATAGATATAGATGATATAGATATAGATATAGATATAGATATAGATATAGATATAGATATAGATATAGATATATAGGGAGGGTTATAAGAAAGGAGGAGAAAGTTTTTAACAGACTCCTGTACTGGTAAAACAAGAGGCAATGATTTTTCATTGAAAGAGGGTAGGTTTAGATTGGGCATACTGAAGAAATTTTTTATGATGAGGGTAGTGAGACACTGGAACAGGTTGCTCAAAGAAGTTTTATATATCCCATCCCTGGAAGTGTTCAAGGTCAGGTCGGAGGAGGCTTAAAACAATGAGATCTAGTGAAAAATACCCCTGTCCATGGCAGGTGGGTTGGACTAGAAAGTCTCCTAAGGTCCTTTCCAACCCCAACTGTTCTAGGAGTCTATTGTGTGTCTGTAATAAATACTTTCTGGGAACAGAGTTCATATTTGGAATGATGGGAAATATGACCTAGCAAGTTTTTGTCTGAATCTCATAAGAAGAGTAAAGATCATAATCATGAAACAATAAAACCTAGAATAATAAAAGTACTAATTGTGCATTAATATTACTGTAAAGAAATCAAAAGTCTCTGGAGGAAAAAAATTACCCCTACTGCATCAATCTATTAGGAAATTGTAACCACAGACATAAAATTATGATGGTGATAGTTATTCCATGCAGATTAAAGTAAATTAATTATTGCACTATTCTTTTATACCCTTTTAAAGTGCACGTTAATAACTCCTGTGAAAATTGAGGCCAGAACCTAATAAAGACTCTTAGGTCACTGTGTAAATTTACAGTCCAGATAAATAGATCAAATTAAAATATGAAAAATAATTTAGCAGAAGAAGAAAAGGTAAGGATTGCTTAGGAACCAAGCACACATTTAGAGTTAATAGTTATTCCACCTCTAGCAGTTGTGGCCCCCAATGCAGATAGTTTTTTAACGAGGTGATGGAGAAATGTTTCTGCTCTCTATTACTTTTCTCAGACCTTTCTTGATTATTATTAGTAGCTCTTTCTTCAGATAACATGGTTTTCCAATGCATTCTTAGTATTGTTAAAAATTTATTTTCTCCATTACTACAATTAAATGTCACTCTTAGCAATCTGCAGACATGTGGTTGTTTCTAGTCCGTTCAATTTCACTTTCATTTGATTTATTGTTTATGAATAGGAAAAAAAAAAGTAATTATAATTCAACAAAGAAAATAATTTTACTGAAATAATTGTCAGTACAAGAATCTTTTGGCAGTATCAGTTTAATACTTATTTGTCAGGAACACAAGACATACTTATCCAGGTGACATATTTTGCTATTCAGTCTGTGTGCCTGATAAAACTAATTCCAATTCATGCTCTCTGGTCACAAGAAGAAACACCTCATTTTGCATAAAGTAATGTATCTAATGTAACCATAACTTCATCTTTTTGTTGAACTCGGGAGTTAAATCCTTAACAAAGAGGATTTGATTTAGGAAATCACTTTTTGGTTCCTATTTTGATAGGCTTATATATAGTTGCCAATAAAATCATTGACATCTGTATCCATGTAATACAGTATACACCAGAGAGGAAGATATACAAAGTTGAAATGTATAATGTATTTTATTTGATTGGCTATAAACACTTGGATGCATTTCAGGAGGTGAAAATAGCATTTCTTGATGCATGTCAGGATAAATCCTTTATATCTGATTAAAATGGAGATGACCACCATAAACTATTGCAATCTGAAAGGAGTGGTCTCCTGATGCAACTTACTATCTGCTTCAGGTGTAGAGCTTAGAGGGAATTTGCTACAATTACTGAGTGCAATTTGGGTGCAGATGCAATCCCCCAACCTAAAACTTCCTTGGTAAAAGAAAACTCCTTTTTAATACTTTTGATACTATTGTCTAAAAAAATTCTACAACTTGATAATAAAATCATTGTTATGGATAATAACTTATGGAAATGCTACTGAAAATCTGCATGAGAAAAAATGGAAAATCTGAATGAGTCTGAGATTAAGATCTAATATATTGCAAATCTTAAAATATTAGTATTGCTACTTCAGTAATTTTTAGTTCTTAAGGTGTTTCCTTAATACATAAGAAGACATGTAACAAGCCAGAAATCAGCATAAGTGGCTTAAAGACTAATTTCTCTGTGTTTTGCAGATCATGTTTAGATTTTATTGATTCCTGATAAGGGTCTTGTATGACAGAATTGTCTTACAAGATTTCCTTATAGAAGTAAATTATTCCAAAAGCTCTTGTCTCTGAACATGGTTCTTTGTCTATAAGAACATAAGAGTAGTTTGTGGAGACTTCATCATATTAGAGCAGCCAATAAATGTAAACTTTATCATACCTACACTTATAAATTAGTAGGGAGGGCAAACATTTCTTGGAGAAATGGTCAATAGGTAAAACAGACTAGGAAGTGAAGAATTATGTCATTTAAAGTCTGTCAGAGAGAGAGGGAAATGTTATCAAAGAAGTAATTTTTGATTTAACAAATTGAACTGAAGAGAGCAAGAGTTAATATATATATATATATAAAAATCAGGTAGGAAGAATAAGAAGCCTTGCCTTTCAGTAAAATGTTATATGCAGTTTCTGTAAAATAAATAGTCTGTTTTGATAGCTGGCATGGAATGAAGGTACCAGCAATGGTTTGACATTGAGAAATTAAGTTCAGTTATTTAGTGGCAGGAAACTAGGAAACTGCACTCAATGAGCAGAGAAAAATAGATATAACACTCATTTTGCAAAGAACAATGTGGAATGGTTGCCTGTCAACAGGAACTTTCTTTATAACTTTTGATATGGAAAAAAGTAATTGCATATTCAAGTCACTCTCAGTTGATTTTTTGATCAGCTGAATGTCATCATATGGTAAAATAATTTCCAAAGAAAGTGTTATTTTTTTAAAGAATATTTGGATAAGTCCAAATCTGTCAGATGTTTTTGGGTTTGTTTTGTTGTTGTTGTTGTTGTTTTTGGTTTTGTTTTGGTTTTGTTTTGTTTTTGTTTTTTTCTCCATGGTCTCTGGAGTTACATGGCCATACTATGTTCTGATCAAAGACTCTTCTACAGAACAATACCCTTGAACACCAAACTGTCATGTCTTAGACTACTGGATTGAAGAGATAATGAACATGGAAGAACTGACAGTAGATAAAGACAGCAATAGCAAGATTCTTAAAGATGAAATAAATTAAAGATGGAGTGGTCATAGAAACTTGTTTTTTTAGAGTGCATTTCTTAGTCAGAATGTGCACCTTCTGTAGATACTTCAGTTACAGATAGTAACTAAAATCCGATACCTCTCCAAGAGGAAAGAGCATCAAGGAAAAACATCTATGTAGAAATAAACCCCCAAAGATCTAGAAAATAACTATTTTTTTTCCTCCTTAACAATGTAGAGAATAGGGTTGTGCTATTAATTTCTGTGACTATGGAGAAAGAACCTGATCTTCCTAACCTTTAATGATGACATATGAATGGTCAGTGGTTGTACTATTAGGTTGATGACTGACACTGTGTTGGAAATTGAGAGGGTGAAATGTAATGGGTAAATTGTAACAGAATAACTTTTGTTATGTTAGAAAGGTTTTTGCCTAAATAAGGCTAAATTTACCAAATCCTGAACATGGTAAAATAGCTGCCAGCATAATCGTCTAATAGCTATTTTTCCTGCTTTCTAATTTGGATGAAAAATATTCTCTCTTCATTTGATTCTTCATAATTGTCACAAGTTTGTCTTCCTGCTCTGTCTTTTAATACCTTTGTCACTTATTAATATTCTATGACTGTTACAGTTGGCTATGTACTCTCAGATTCTATAAAGCAGACAACAGTTCTGTGGAACTGTCTATTTCCTAGTTCATTGTGTGGAGCTGTACTAAAAGGCAAGAAATCAAGATGTTAAAGCTCCTTTTAGGAAAGAGGTGACTTGCAAACAATCATAACATGCATTTTGCCTGCTGAGGAAATTGGAGCTTTCCTGGTGGTATGTTAGAAAAGTTTCAAAATATGCAATAATAAAACATTCTTTTTCCTTTTAAAAAAAGAAAATGCCCCTTAAAAAGGATAAAAAATGTTGGTTATTTCTGCATCAGATATATAATTTGTATGCAAATGTAAGTATCTCTAATAAAGAACAATCTATTATTCTGGAATTGTTCTGCAAATTTTTGAGGTAATTGCTATTACTGTGTTTGGCCTACTGCATGCTTCTTGACCTCCATTGTTTTGAGTCATCTGGAAATGGGATATAACATTATGCAGATATTTTATTTAAATATTGAACAGAGCTACACCCACAACAAACTCTACTTGACACATCATCCAGTTCAAGAGGGTTCTTTTCAATGTGGGTTATACCAGGAAGCTGCACCTGACAAGAGCACTAGGAATATGTCCAGAGAAGTTTCAGTGTCCCTGGAAGTGTTCAAGGCCAGGTTGGATGGCACATTCAGCAGACTGGTCTCAGGGATGACATCCCTGCCTCCCCTAGGGAGGTTGGAACTAGATGAAAGTTCTGGGATTGAAATCCAGACAATACTTTGACTCTATCAGTAAGTATTACCATGTTTAATTTAATTCTGCTGATTATTTTCTACCACTTTCTTACCAAGAAGAGTTTCCTGTGAATGAGATTTGTCTTATAGAATTAGAGCCCTGGAACGTACAGTGCAACAGTCTTCATGTGGCAGCTCAGAGGAGCAAGGACAACCATCTTGCTTGATTCTTAGTCTGCTCTTAAAGTCTTAAAATTAATGGTTCAGTTCTGGTGTACATTTAAAATATGTTCAATCAATTTAAAAGATAAATAAGCATGACTTTTACTAGTTCTCTATTGCTACCTAATAATGAGGTACAGAAATTTTGGGAGGGGAAAACTCAAGCATTTTGGTTGGTTGTGTTTTGTTTGTTTGTTTGTTTTGTTTTTGTTGGTTTTTGTTTTTTTTGTTTGTTTGTTTGTTTGTTTTGGGTTTTGTATTGTTTTGGTTTTGTTTTGTTTTTGTTTTGTTTCATTTTTTTATTATTAGTGTTTTTGTTTGTTTGTTTGTTTTAGTGTTCTCTTACTTTGATCTTGTCTCGTGGAAAGTGATAAGTTAACCCAGCTAATGAAGTTGTTCATTGATAAATTGGTTAATGGTTCCTAATCAAGTTAATTAGTGGTTGCTTCTTCCAAAATTATCTGAGTTCAAAACATACAAAAATGCCTCAAGGTTTTTCTTTGATGAATGGACTAACTTTATCAGAATGTAAGTATTTAATTAAGGGAGAAATTATAATGTTTTCAGATATTAAGTGAAAGTGGTAAAGAATTATTAATTTTTCAATTATAATACATCTTTCTCCAAGATTTATTCTGGCTTTCAAAGGAAAAGTTTCTATTCCATTGTTTTAAAATGAAACAATATTACTTCTCCTTACTTGTAGTGCGATGTGTATAGGAAAAGAATAATTTTAGTTTCAAGTAGGCTGAAGAAATCTGATTTTCAAAAGGCACGATCATATGAGACCTGCACAAATGAAAACCCATTTTAAGAAATCTTTGAGGATGTACTATAAATAGTTTATATAACTGAAGTTGTAGATTAATACAAAAATACAGAATTATGATGATTAGGCTTTTATCAGTCAAACACACTTAGATAATGAAAACGTTATTCTCCATTAGCTTAAAATTTAGAGCACTCTTTCTTCTCTCTTCTTCACATGAAAGAAGACCATTTACAAAGGTTTCAAATGAAGCCAGTTTTAATGGCGAACGTAATTCAATATTTTAACACACCAAATATAATGCTCTAAGTAAAGTGATAGTTTAAAAAAATCCCAAACCTTTGAAAGCTGTGTGAGCTTAGAAGCCAGCAAAAGCAAAATGGTCAGATTATAGAGGAAGGGAACATGAACAGAGAAATTTTATTTCAAATTCTTAGGTCTTTACAAATAAGATCCACTGTAATTCAATGGCTGTACATTCACATAAGATCTGAAAAATAAAAGCAGTCAGTAGGAAAGAAAAGCTGTGTTTCTAATGCTTGTGTATTATAGTTTTTACTAAATGGTTACTGTCTACTAGACACAGAAGAAATAGTTTCATTAGTTTTTTTTCTTTTTTTTTTTAATATCATGAAAGATAGGTTTAATGCTTTGTACAATTTAAGGTCTTTAATATCTATTTGTTCTGCAACATGAATTAATATCAAAAGATATTTGTGACTAAGAATGGTCTGCCTAATAATGTAAGAAATCCTTTAATAGCTTTTTTTTTTCTATTTTATGTTGCATATTTAAGATTAATACAGTTTAGATTTTGTGACACATGCTCCAGGTGTGGTCTCATTAGTGTTTAGTGGAGAGGAAAGTTTGTGCACTTTAGGAAGGCACCTCAATCTGTTGATTTCCCAAAGGGTGTCTGGCTGATCCTTTTTCCATAATGGAGACATGTTGGCACTTTCTTGCATAAATGCAAGTGTTGCAGGTGAATCCTCTTAATCTCTATATTGTTGATTTTGCATTCCCCTTCATTCACATCATTGCAGACCCTTTGCTCATTAATCCTGTCCATCTCTCCCACACAGAGCTGCTTGACTCTATTTCCTTTCCCCATCATTCCTAGTTTAAAGACCTCCTTACTTTAAAACACTAAATTGTCTCTAAGTACTTTATTGAAATAAATTGAGTTTTATGAGAAGATTGAAAACAGGCATCAAAACAGGGGTAGGCCAACATGTTATGGCAATTTGTTACTGAGCATATAGGTGAGTTCTAGAGATATTAGCATAGAGGCTCCAGCTGTAATTTGAGAATATATTCATAAAGAATTCCATTGTTTGTATGGCTGTTGATTGACTTTAAAGTATTATATGTAATCAAAGAAAATGTAATAATTTGATGCAAAAGAACATAAAATTAAACTCCACGAATAAGAAAAAGGATGTATAATCTGAACAAATTCAGAATCTAGAAAATCCTATATGTATAACAATATTTTCTTGCCTATACATAGTATAGATATAACTTTCTTTGAAGTTTGTTTGGCCACCTTCCTTCCTCTAAAGATCTGGTTTGTTTCTAGATGCTATCCAAGTAGCACAAGGTAGTTCGTTTAGAACCCACATATTTATATAGGACTTATACTGGACTGTAATATTCTTTTTAGCTCTTAAGTACAAATTTTTCAAGCTTGACAGCAGAGAATAAACAAAAAAGAAATAGTTTGTGCTCATTAAATCTGGATCATGTTTGAAGAAAAGCTACAAATAATTAAGAAAAAGTCATCTAATTGAAGACAAAGGTGATGTACAGATCAATGTGTTTGTTCTTTAGCACAACTTCTCAGCCTACTTAAAATCAGAGGTTTGCAAAATCTAGTCTTTAATGCAATTATCTAAAAGACAAGATGATTTAGTTGAACTTTGCTTGTTCAATTATTTATAAGACTGTAAAGACACCTTATTGAGTTGAAAAATTACTTCTGGATTAAAAAAAAAAAAAACACCAAAACCAAACCAAACCAAACCAAACCAAACCAAAAAAAAAAAAAC
>VXAU01005122.1:1153-18900 GCA_013399695.1 Formicarius rufipectus | reverse complement strand
TTTTTTTTTTTTTAAGTTGTGAATCCCTCTCAGTCTCCTCCTATCAATAATCCCAATTCAAGGAGTTTAGAATTGGATAAAAAACATTTTTTTCACTTTCAAATTTAAACACTTTTATTTCTACTCTTTTCAATCCCCCACTGACACGATATGATGCATTTCCTTCAAAGCAGATGCTGCAGACACTCAGAATTTGTGCTTATGGCTATGCAAAACAGAATCTGATGAGATGTCTGTTTTGCTTTGACTCTATTCAACCCATTAGTTTTAAATGTAAATTTACTGATAATATATGAAGAGAGATTTAATCACAACAGTACAACTCCCTGCTTAAAAATAGTTTAATATTATTTACAAGTTTAGTGTGTTAGGAATTTAATTTTCTATCACTCTCTGTAAGATATGTGTCAGGAAGATTTGTCTCAATAAACACAAATAGTATAGATATTGGTTTTATTAATCATTTGGATAAATAAATGTATTTCATTGAGATAAAACATTATGAATATTTTCCAGCTATTCTCTTTCCCCCTCCAGCCTAGCTGCACTAAATTAATATTCTTATTATTAATATTTAATATTAATATTTTTAATATTTTCAGAAAATAACAGCTTCCAATAAGGGTTTCCATCTAGGCAGACAGAGGTTGTGTTTTTCACAATTGCACTAAAGTGACTCAAATCTTACCGTAGAGCAGCATCTCAGTCACCACAAGATACTAATAGAAAGTAGTGCAAAAATGGCAATAGAAATCTTACATTTGGTATGTAAAAGGATAAATGTTATTAATACCAATTGAAGTCTAAGATAAGTCAAGTCATAATAGTTAATGGGAGCTTCAAAAGTAAGAAATTGGCCTCAGAAATGTCATAAGCAGAAAGAGAAGTATCATTACCTCCATTTAAAAGTTATAGGGGGACAGAGAAGTTAAGTTGTTCGCTATTAAATTACAGTCATTTTTAGCCAAACTGATAAATGCATGGAGACTCATAACTACAAAATCATACTCTCCAATACATCTGTGGCTTTTGACACAGTCTCCCATGAGCTCCTCACAGAGAAGCTGTTAAACTATGGACTAGATGGACAGACAGTAAAATGGATTGAAAAGTGGCTGAATGGCTGGATCCAGCAGGTGGTAATCAGTCACAAAACATCTGCCTAGTGGCCATAACTAGTCTGTCCTGCCACACTGACTCTGACAGTGTTAGATCTCACTTTGTTCAAAGTCTTCATTTACTACATGGATGATGGGGCAGAGTGTATTTTCAGCCACTGCAGACAACATCAGACTAGAAGCCCCAGAGGATCATGCTGCCATCCAGAGACACCTCAATAAATTAGAGAAATGGGATGACAGAAAACTCATAAAAAGCCATTTGAACATGTGTACTGTGTACATGTTCCACCTCATGTATTTGAGGTGGAACAACCCCATGCCCCAGTAGGTTGGGGACTGACCAGCTGGAAGGCAGGTTGGCAGAAGAGGACCTAGTATCACCAATGACACTAGAGTGGCTGTGGAGTCTTCCTGTCCAAAGCTGCCTGAACGTGATTCTGGGCAACTGGGTGGCCATGCTTGAGCAGGGGGGTTAGACCAAATGACCTCCACAGATGCCTTCCAACATCAATCACTCTGTGATTCTGTGATTTTGTGATCTTGATTTTTTAGCAGTTTTCACTAAGTGGTATTTTTTTCTGCTAGAGAGGTAATTGCTTTGGAGAAAAATAAGTATTCAGGGTTTGGATTCTGTTTTATGAGTCTTTACAAATACAGCAAAATCCTCAATGTTCATGACCAGTGTTCTCTTCTAAGTACTTTTATTATCATTTTTGTTCCAACTCTTGCTGTAGTATATTGGAACTGATTAATTAGTCCATTGTGTTCTTACTGTTGATTTCTCATTTTGTCACTTTGGAAGAAAGCCATGTCTGACATTTCTCTTTCTTTTAAAAGTATCTTGTAAATGAAAAAAAAAAAAAGTTTAAACCTGAAAGCATTCAATGACATGCTACTGATATAATTCACACCTGAAGAAGTTTTATATTTTAACTTAAAAATGCATTAGTTAGAAACTTTTCCTGTTTATTTTGGTTAAAAAAAAAAAAAAAAGACAAACAATATTGTCATAAAATTGAAGGTCATTTGGTTTAATACTGAGTTCCACTAAATCACTGATACATGATTGTCCTATTGCACAAATCAATTATGATAGTAGCTCTTTAGTTTTCATAACATTTTTATGCTTCTTGTTCAAGTACATGACATAATAGAAAAAAAATAAAAAGGAAAAATATTTGTCTACAGTGTGACTTACATCAATTTCTTTTATGGCACTTTTTAGAGTACTTCTGATCTACCAAAAGGAGCATGGGGTGATTCAACAAAACCTGATTCCAAACTCTTTTGTGCTAACGTAACAGAGATTTTCTATGTTTTATTGTGATGCATATGTTGGTTACCTTTCTTATTCTTTGATGTGATTTATCTGAAAACAAACATGCAAAGGACTTTCTACCTGTCAGATAATAAGATGGGATCTAAACTGTTTTGTGATTACAGAGTAAAAAAAAACAAAATTAATCCATTTTTTTTACTTTCTTTTATGCTTCTAGTCATAGTTTGTAATACAAACAGGAAATAATTTGGTTGGCCTATGGGAAAAAAAAACCAAACAAACAACAAAATGAAACACAAAACAACACAGCCTGAAAATACCAATGTACACCATCCTCTCATGTTCTGGATCATTGATCTACTTAGTTGCCTGCACACTGAGAAACTGCTTTACAAGACTGTGACTTGAAATAATGTTCACTCAGAGGACTTGTCCATAACCTTTTGGCATTTCACATTCTTTACAAGCTGCAGCATAAATGTTTGCTTACCATTCCCCTTTATTTCCAATGCATTATTAATGCTAGAATATTACAGTTTGCTCTGTCCCTGTAGCAGAAACAAATACTGTTGCTTCACAGGTAACCAAATCAATAGCTACTCTCTGAAATTAAAACGCAATGTCTCTGAATATCTAAAATTCTCACATGATGTTATGTATTTTTTCTTTAACTGATTCTTGTCACTATGAATGACTTTTGACTGTTTCTTTATTAGAATGAAGACAATATTTTAGTGAATAGGAAATTATGTGAAAGAAGTAACTACACATGGTTTAGCAAAAAAATGCACTAACCTAAAGTGGAATATTCTCAGAGGATTTGTTTATGTATGTGCTTGCATTTCTTGATGCTTTAATAGCAACTTCAATGGAAAGCTTCCAAAGGATTAATTGCTTGGTTTTGCACAAGTTCTTCATTTATCATCATTAACAGGCTTGTTTGAAAGAGTTTTTTCATGGTGCAATGTATCATTTACTGAAATTCTCTTTCTGGCCAAAAGACAAAAAGAGTATATTAGATGTTATGCTGTCTAATTGCATGGCTTGATTTTAGCAATCATTTCCAATTTGTTCGTCTCAAGACACAGGCAACTAGAGGAGAATATTGTAGTTCAAAACTTCTGACTCTTCCTATCAGAGCTGTATCTAAAATAGAATAAAACTGTTGGGAGAGTGCATTTAGTACATAACATGTTGGAAATAATTAAGTCATTGGAGAGATTTCCTAGATTGCCCAGAGTGGAGGAGGAAATCATTGTAGAAATGAACATGCCACAGAATGTTTGCTTTGAATAATAGTAGTACTATGTCATAAATTCTAATCTATTCAAAATTGGTGTTGAGGGCAATTGAACTGTTCAAAAGTAGATCATTATGCATAGAATATTTTACAGAATACATTTCTTACCAATATTTATATCAAGATTTCCCTGAAAGTAGTAGCAACAATATGTTAACTGTAAGATAATTAGAGCCAGAATTAGTATGCAAAACACAGTCAGTGCACTGAATTTTTCCTATAAAATATGAAGCTAACACTTTTTTTTTTTCCTTGTATATGATGGAAATATTGATTTCATTCAGTACTTAAATTTCTGCTGTTTTCATAAAATTCTCACGTAATTTACTAAAATTGCTGCTGGCTTTAATCCTTTTTGAGGTTGTAACAAATAAAAGGTTAATTTTTAGTTTAATATGCTTCTCTGTAGAGATAATTATTTCTCACTACCAGTTTTTCTAGTGTGGAAACATTAACTAAAACATTAACTAAATTAAATAAAAAATAATTCACCCATGCAGCTGAACTATCAGTGACACTATTGTCACTTCAGGTTTTTTAATCTGAAAAAAATACATAGTTACCTATTTTCAAGAATTTTACATAGAATATAGTGAAGAAATTAGCAGAGTTAATTTTTGTTAAAGAGCAGAAGAGGAGGATTCCTCTTAATTTAATTTTTTTTTCTTATTTCTAGCCTTCACAAAACGTGTACTTTAGATAAACTAATATGAAGTTAGTTCATGTTCACAATCTTGTAAGTCCTTCAGTTCACACAGTTCATTGATGCATACTTTATGCTAACACAGTTTGTTGCCAAAAGCCTGTTTCTGGTCAATCTCTCCAATTTACTCCCCAGTAGGTTTGCTGGAATTTTTCAAATTCCTGTCTTCACTTGAATCATGGCTACTCTGGATAAAGGAAAAAGGGTGGTGTTTTGGTACCTGAAAGTAAGTTTTGAGTAGTCACAAGGACAATTTAAACTAAAGCACAGGAAATTTTTGAAGGAAAAAAAAAGTCTACGCTTTTAGAATGAAATAGGCAAATTCCTTAGAAAAAATGGAATCACCATAGTAGGTTAAAACAATCTAATTCGCTCCTCTCTACAACATTAATATATAATGAGAAGATTAGAAAACATTCTAGTTATGGAATGATACTTATGTAGCCTCCATATATAGCCACACAGAATGATTTGTGTTGAAAAGAAGCTTCAGAGTTTACCTAGATCAATCCACCTGCCACAGGCAGGGACACCTTCCACTAGAACTCATCATCCACTAGACAACTTCAACAACATTTTTTAGTCTGTTATTCACTTTTAATTTGAGTTAAATTAAGTTAACAGCCACATAAGAGCACTATGGCATCAAAATATATTTATAAAATACATGAAAACATAGGAGGAAAAGCACTCCGTCTATTTACATTTGATTTAAATCTGCAGAGCCTCATTCTCTTAAAGCAAACTAATTCACGATAAAGACTTTTCTGACACACATCTCACCATGGATGCTGTCTTTTTATGTATCCCATGGCTCAGATACATTTTTCTCCTACAGGAGGAAGTCAGTTTTCACAGCTCATGTACTTTTTGGAGTCCTCTTTAGAAACACAAAGATAGTTTCACACTTTGCTGCCAATCTAGTGTATTTCTTTTCTCCCCCAAGCATATTTTCTTCTATATCTTTTGGAAGAAAGATCCAATTAAGTCTTGTTTCATGCTTTTACGTATGAAAAAAAAATGTTCTTTTGTAAGAATGGGTGTCAGCTGCTGATCTTGATTTTAGTTTAACAATTTCTGGACTGAGTGGTCCTCCAGAATCAACTCATTATGTGCCTTTCAGTATAAAATGCCTACATTTAGTGTATTTTATATCTGTCTGTACATTAAGTGCATTTATAACAGCTTTTTTAATGGGTTTGATAAAGGTAGGCTATTCATACACAGCACATATTAAAATCAATACTTTGGATATTTGCTTATCCTGAGCCATATGCAGTATCTCTGTATTTAAGAAACATTAAAGCAGAAAAATCACTAAGTGCGTGGGGGAAAAAAAAATAAGAAATAGGTGCTTTTAAAAGACATCTAGTCACTGGCAGTGTTATAGATGACAGCTTTTAATTTCTATCCCTGTCAAGGTATGACTGTTTGCTAGTATCTGATTTTTAAAATAATCACAGACACAAACAGAATCCAAAAATTCAGTAAATTACTAAAATGGACTTTAGATGCCTATTTCCCTAGGCTTTTGAGAATGCATAATAGTTCCTGCTGGAAAAGGGAATGCTCATTCCTTTTCCCTAGGTCATTATAGATCTTTCTCCTTGAGCATAAGGAAAAACAATTTAACATCTGATTTTTATATTTTGTTATTTCTTCTTTCTGGAATGAGAATGAGTTCAAGTTCTGTTGTAAAATTGCTCTATAATGAGTGACTGTGCAAAAGAATTCTACTACTCCCTTTGCATAATATTGCAGCACATTCTTTGCAAGAATAATCTTGTTCCAAACAGAATAGTGCAGGTGAGATGGAGTGTACATACTGATCCCTCTACACTGTATCATGTATCCTTTCATAACCTTTTATTTTTCTGTCTCAGACATTTTTTAGGTAATATCTGAGACCATTCATTAAGAGTAGTGGCAACAGCACGCACAATGTTTCATCCATTTGCTTCTTTCATGCAAACATAAATAATCTTGTTATCTTTACATGTTGTGGGGAAAAAACTAGAAGATAGGCTGTCTGTTTCACTGGAAATTTAGGCAGAAATATCTTTGGGAAATGTTGTATTTAATAAACACGTAAATAAAATATTATTGTTCTTCTAAGATATCTTAGTGTTTTTCTCATAGATATCTTAGGTAAAGAGTGAAGGGTAATTTAACAAACTGAAGGCTTAATTTCATCTAGATCTCTATGTGTGCCTTCATTCCAAAGACTGTTTCAAAAATCTGAACTTCTTTCAGAAATTCAGGTACAAAAATATTCTGTTTTATTCCCATATACTATTTTATTTTTTTCTGAAATATGGATGATGCTACTGCTTGCAGCAATAACATCTTTCTCATATAGCTGCATCCGAGTAAAGCTCCTGGGCAGAGGTCAGCCAGGCTTGAGCACGCAGCACTGCCTCATGTGCAAACTCAATGTTTGGGAACTCATCTGTTTTTCCAAGGCCTTCAGAAACAATATCTGGACAACAGCATAAACATCATTCAAGCTGGCAAGGAAATGACTTTGCAAGGTTTTACTCAGGAAAATAAAGAGATTTTGCAAGGCAATGGCATTTTTTTTCTTTTTTTCCCTCATTTATAATCCATTCCCCTCAGACTTACTATGATCGTTCTGAACGGAAAGAGTAATGCATTAGATACCTAGTGGAAACCCAAAATGAGATGAGTTGAAAAGTGGTGTGATCTAAACTTGAAAAGGAAATTAAAGATACTTTATGTTTGATGCATTTAACCTTCCTGTTATTCCTGAAGAAAAAAGAAACTAAATAGGTGTTTTCTTCATCACTGTTGTAGAAACAAAAATGGGCAAGCTCTAACCCTAGTTCACAGACAAATCACAAAAGAGAAAAGCTAAATAGGTTAAAAGAATGGGTAAGCAGAGAAAAGCAGCTACTTCATGAGAGCCTCATGAAGTTCAAGTCCAAATGCAAGGTTCTTCATCTGGTTCAGGGCAATCCCAGAGGTTCACACAGAACTGGGAGGACTGAGGGCAGTCTTGCAGGGAAGAATTAGGGTTTTCTCATGGATAAAAACCTGAACATAATCCAAGAGTGTGTACTCTCAAGCCCAGAAAGCCAACTGTATCCTGGGCCGTACCAAAAGCAGAGTAGGCAGCAGGTCAAGGGAGGTGATTCTGCCTCTCGGTTCTGCCGTCATGAGATCCTATTTAGGGTATGGTGTCCTCAGAACGAGAAAGGCATGGACCTATTAGAGCAAGTCCAGAGGAGGACCTGAAGATGATCAGAGGGATGGAACACCTTTGTTATGCAAAGAGGCTGAAAGAATTGGGGTTGTTGAACTTGGAGAAGAGAATGCTTTGGGGAGACCTCACTGTGACCTTTCAGTACGTATAAAAGGATTACAGAAGAAGAGAGCAAATTTTTTACACAGGCAGATAGTGATAGGACAAGGGGGAATTAATTTGAAATAGGAGATATTTAGATTAGATTTTAAGAAGAAATTCTTTACTCAGAGGGTAGTAAGACACTGGAAGAGGTTGCCCAGAGAAGTTGTGGGTGTTCATCTCTGGAAGTGTTCAAGGCTAGGTTGGATGGGACACTGAACAATCTGATCTGGTGGGTGGCATCCCTGCCCACAACAGGATGGTTAGAACTAGATGATCTTTAAAGTCCCTTCCAAACCAAATCATTCTTTGATTCTATGATGTGAAGAATAAATTTGTATTTCCCTTCATTGAATATCTGTTATCTTTATCTGTTATTCTTAGAATGTTTCATAAAACTACCTTTGAATTTCACTCCCTAACTTTTTTCCACCACTACTACATTGGGCTTTTATGGGTCTCTGTCCAATTTAGCGACATAAGACACATATATAACAGGAAAACTAATGTTCTAGACAAAGAATAACTTTTTAAATATGCATTAATAGCATATGAAGAATTGCTGAAAAACTGAAGTACTGCTTGTATTTAAGTAAACAATAGTTTATTTTTCATCTAAAACCCCACCAGATCTTCCCAAGTCACGCACAAATTTCTGTTTCCACAGTGTTAATAATTAATTTGCCCCAGCAGAAAAAAATCACACAAACTACCAAACACTTGACATAAGACAAAAAATCATAAATTCTTTTTTATTGTGATTCATACCTACAGTTTTATTACTATTACTCACTGCAAGGAGGAATTTTTCTGCATTTTAAACATGATATTTAGACTTCCCTGTGCATTTTAAACCTGTTTTAATTCATCTGGCTGCACCACATATATATACTGCTTACATCACTAAACTAAAAATCTATCTATAAAGTGTTTTTAAAATTATTTCTTTCAAGTCAAGATACATTTTTTTAAGTTATACAAGGTTAATGTTTGTGAAAAATCAAAGAATGGAAAATATATTTGGTAATTGTATGCTATATTCTGGCTTAACCAGTATTTCTAAGTCAAATACTTTATATATATATATTCCTCATATACCATTTTAGTTCAGATTTTACATAAACCTCCTTGGTCCCAAAACTGAGTAAGAATCAGTTGCTAATTATTTGTGTGTTTGAAAGTATTGCCAATATTCATAAACTTCTTTTTCCATTTAGATTTTTAAAGATGAACGTATATGTGTTTTGTGAATTTTATGTGTAGCTAATGTGCCATTGGACTTTCTCTATATTTTGCTTTATATCATTTACTTTTATGTAAATATTTTCCTGATATGAAAAATTCCTGGCAATTATTGTCCTTGGTGTTAATTCAGCCCCTGAGTGCTCTTTTGTAGAGGATCAATTTTCATCTTCACTTATTAGGTTGCTCTTCATGAAGGGTCAGCTTTGTGCAGGTGAGCAGATTCCCTTTGAGTGAAACCAGATAGTAAGATCTGATCAAGAGCTTCTCTAAAGGGAAAAAAAAAAAAACCAACAGATCAATGACTGTGCACAAACTTCCAGAATATACTAGCACATATGTGCTAACAGAAAGGTTTGAAAACATCAGGCTGTCAGCCCACACTATGGAGAACCTCTTGCATGATATAAAACACAGCTCATACGTTTGACTATTTGCTATTGCTCTCGATTTCCATAGTGACTCCTCTTGTTCTTTCCTTATCAATCTTATCATTCTCTTGTCTCAGTACTTTTTTTGTCTTTACATGCCCTATGTTCAGTTGCACATTCTTTAAGGAGACAATTATACTTGATCTACTTTTTTGATGTCTCAGAAGACGCAGTGTGGCACCACTCAGAAGTCAAAGGATGGCACAGCTCATCAATCTTTATCAAAAGATTGACACAAACTAAAGGCACTTATGTGCAGTTACATTCATCTCATCCTATTTAATCTCCTCAAGATTGAGATTATTCCTTACAATGAAAGCACATCTGAGAGCTTTTGAAAATTGACTGACTCTTTGAAAATTATGTGGATATGTGAGGGTATAGATCTGGAGAAAACTGCATCCTTACTCTTCTAGTCTGTATAGAAAGTTTCATCACATCTTCACAGGGGCTGTGTATGAAACATCTGCCACCCACAATTAAGAAGATACTGAGAATGTTGGTGACTAATTGAAAAGAGTGGGGGAAATGGGTGTGTAAAGGGAACATGTGTGCCCACATTTACATGTATAATGTAGAAAGGAGGTGGAGGTGAGATAAACTGCAGTTAAAAATCTTTCTCTTTGACTTACAGTATGGTTTAGAGGTATAATAGAAAAAGGAAACAGAAGTATTTATACACATTTTTTCTTTTAGTTTTCTTTACAAAGGTAATGTAAAGGGCAGGAAAACAACTGACATAGCTGGCAATAGTTTGGGAACAGCTTTCTAGTCTGGATCAAAAAAAGGTACATCAGCCTTAGTAGAGAAAGATACAAACATTGCATGTTGTTACACTTGCCAAAATACATTACTGTAATGAAAAATAAAAATAATCAGTCTCATTACTGCATAAAAGACTTCTCTCAGTATGCACAAAGACCTGAAAGTAGTTACAGAATGAAGAGATAATACTTAACACTGGTATCACTTGGTTGTTTAAGAAACAAGTAAGGAGCACAGTGAGAAAATGAATGACAAAAATATGTATACCTGAAGGATATTTGTGCTGCAAAGGTTTCTCTGTTTTTGTTTTTGTTTTAATTCCTTAAATTATCCTTTCTAGCCTTCACTTAAATCGTAGTCCGCTCCTTTTGTCTAGTTCAATGGTTTACAAACTTTACAATAGAAAAAGCCATACTGGTGACTTTTCAGGAACCAGAGCTACAACTAATTTATATATTCATTTATATTAAAATATTTGAAGTTTGCATCAGTTTGTCTTCTTCCTTACTCGTGTTGGGAATAAATAATGTTTATATAAATCAACAAGCTCACTTTCTTGTGGTTTCTGAACAATCTTGAGTTTTAATTTATTTTTATTACGTATTTCTTAAAGACTGGACATACTTTTGGGCTTATATTGGGTCTTAACCATCATATTTCAAATCCCTGAGCATCCATACTTTGTTCTGACTGACTGAAAAGGAAGATATCTAATACCTTAGAAAATCCATTATAACCACCCTCTATCAGGTATTTTTATTATTACAAGTCTTCAATATTACCACTGTACTTCCAGCATGTATTCTTCTTTTCTTTCACTAACATACTGGAAGTTTTCTTTTCTTTTAAATTGGATCTACTCCATTCAGTGAAACTAATGTGAATAATTTAAATACACTAAATTAATCTCACTTACACTAATGCATTGTAAAAAGAATTTACTGTTCTTATGACACCTTTTTTTTACCTAAATATGAAAAGTTTACAAATAAGAAAATCCTTTTAAAGTTTTTATAGGAAAGCAAATAAAATGATATTGCAATGGCTGCCCTTTTATTAACAAGATTTTTTTTCTCATCTTAAAGAAATGAGACTCTATAGCTGCCAGTTTTATTTTTTGTTTTGCTTTGTTTTTTTTATTGTTATTGTTTTTGTTTTTGTTTGTTTGTTTTTTAATAGAAGTGAAAATACTCCCAAAAAAAAAAAGCCACAGTGAAATTTTCAAAATTGGATTTTAAGGCATACCAAAGCCTTTAGTGGGAGGCCAAGAACTTGATTTTGATTTGCAATCATAATTTCAATAGTTTTTTGTGTGCATGATAGGATTGCTTCTCTTCTTGTGTTATTGTTAAAAATTTGAAAAAATAATTTGTTTAGTTCCCCCCCACACCTTTGTTTCTTCTGATGTGAGTGTATTTTGGTTTTTGAGAAATATTCACATCACAAAAGCTTTAGAATATTATGCAACAGAAATAAAAATAGAATAGTATTTTAAAAAAATAAAAAAAACCAACAGAGTATTTATGTAGGTGCATATGTGACCAGGTATCTTTAAGCAAGAGTTAATCTTCAAGATGTAAACAACTGCAAGAATAATCCAGAGAATTTTAGCAATATAAGGAGAAATAAGCATAGCATGTTCTTAAGAACACATTTCTGTGTTACAAAAGCCTCCTTAGTTCCAGTCTATTAAAGTTTTTGTTCTTTTCCATCATCTAGGTTGCAGTGGGCAGCAGAGTGAATTTTACTGTTTGATGAGGTCATCTTTTGAACAACATACAGCCATGTTCCCTCTGTAAATGTATTTGAATAAGCTTTATGATCTGAAAAGGATTCCTAGAAAAGATTAATTTATAAATGTCGCATGAAAATATCTGTCTAGATGGGTACATGATTCATAGACATTCTTGTAATTTTTTTTTTATATGTTACCAAATGACTTAATCAAATCTTGGAATACGATTTCTCTGTGAGGGTGGGTGGGGAAAGAAAGGAAAGTAAGGAAGAAATTCATACTTTTCAAATACAGGCAGACTGAACTTTCCTGCTTTCATTTTATGCATGCAACACTCATGTAGTATGAATCATAATGGGTACATTGCTAACAGAAGACCTTACTGGATTATGTCAAATGATATAGGTCAATGACATTTTATTTTATTGTTGCTGTCATGCCTCACATTGTATTAGAAAGCCAAATGTCTTAAGGCAAACTAAAGTGCTCTAAGCAAAATAAATACCTACTTTTTCTGTCAGCTCTGTTTCATGCTTATTATAATTTATTTCTGCCTCTTGGTCACTCGTATTTCTTGGAGATCTACTTCTCTGAAACAGTTTCTGACTTTTTTTTGTTTTTTCCTCATTCTGACCTTTCCTTCACTGTTACCTTCCAGTACTTCACAATATATATGGGTATAATTGTGCTTTTTCCTCTGTTTTTCAAATGTTTTCTTTTGATTGAACTGGTGTTACACCAGCAATTGTCTTTCTGACAATGACACACTGATTCTTGATCCCACTTCATCTTTCAGTTTCCCTATCTCTCCTCAATGTCTATAAATATATTTTAATATCTCTTCTTTATAATTTTGAGTATTTAAATTTAAAGAAAAATCTTCTGTGTTATCTCATTAAAAAGCATTGTAGAAAACAATATTCTTCTACTCCTCAGTATTAAAAAATCCTATGTATTTTGACCCATTTTGCCCAACAAAATCTATGATTTTATTGCAATTTTATCCTAGTGAAGCTTCCTTGAATCCTGTGGGATTAAGTTTCTAAAATTAAAATAGAATGATAGGACAGCAACCTATAATACTATTATTGTGGAAGGCCAAGGCAACATCTAACACAGATCAATACATGTGCTTTGAAGAATTAGTAAAATTTAGGAAGACATGTTTGTGGCATCCATGCAACTCTTATTCCTGTGCTCTGATCTGGCAACCAGACTCTCACGCAAAAAAATCTCAATCTCATAGAATAGATGGCTCAGGCACATTTAGTCCTTTTTTTTTTGTCTTTTTTTTTTTTTTTTTTTTTTTTTTTTTACTTTGACCTTCAAATTTNTTGACCTTCAAATTTCATATATACCCTTTAATACAGGAAAGGTTTCCAAAAACAATATATATATTATTTATTTTTAAACATGAAGAGCATTCAGCTGCTCCACTTTCTTCTCTAGAATTTTTGAGACAGAGTATATCTTCATGTTTTTGGATGCTTATAAGTTAATATATGATGTCTTTAGTATGCATAAATAATTACTTCAACATTTTCATTATGTTTTTGTGGCCTGATATGCCATGACATATCACTGAAATCTGAGTCCTCTTCCCCTTTGGGTGTAACTATCTTGGGTTTGGACCACATCATAGTCATATTGTTTTTATATATATTGTACATGGCCATAAAAATAATGCTATCACAGTTACAATTTTCTATAACATTTGAAACGTTTTTGCCTGTGAAAACATTTGAGAACTTGATTTTCTCAGAAGCATTTTCATTGCCTCAAATTAAAAAGACTCACTGAATATAGGGCATAGATTCTTCCTGATTCTCAGTTCTTTTTTGTTTGATATCTTCCCTACAATTTCGTATTTCTAAATCCATTCAACAAGAACTCTCCCAGACCCTGGTATAACTGTTGTTATGAATAACTTATCATAGACTCATAGAATATCCTGATTTAGAAGGTATCCACTAGGATCATCAAGGCCCCGCTCCCACCACTGCGCAGAACAGCCCCAAGGATCTCACCATGTGCTTGAAAGCTCTGTCCAAGAACTTCTTGAGCTCTGACAGGCTTGGTGCTGTGATCACTTCCCTGGAGAATCAGTCCAGCCACCCTCTGTGTGAAGCACCTTTTTCTAATACCTCATCTAAACCTCTTCTGGTGCAATTTCTTGCCGTTTTTTGAAACCAATCACTGGAGCTGTTTCAAACCTGTCTATGGGTGCTGTTACTGTGCTTAAAGGGAGGAAGTAGATTTTCCAAAGAGCAGTATTCATACAGTATAAAAGGAGTTATGAGCTACTAGGAACTTGAAAACTCTTAGAGTGAACTAAAATTCTTACTTGTCTGGCAAAGCTAGTTCTAGGTGATTCCTGTTTTTCAACAGCTGTGGTACCAACAAAACTTATACACGTAACATTCCCTTTACTGTGGCTGTTTTTGTTTTTGTTAGTATTACTTGTAGGCAAGGTATTTTATTTCCTGGCTCCTGATGGAAATGTATTTCACCTAGATGTCATTAGTTTGATGCAATCATCCATAATATCTTACAAAAGAGTTAATTGTTCCTCTTTAATATTTTCCAATATATCTTGAATACTTGTTCATTGGCTTGGGTAGCACATTACTTCAACAATATATAAATTTTTAGCTTTGGTCTATGAATATGAACTTTCTTGCCACAGACTGAATAAAAAACTACTTTGAACTTCACACATTGCTCCTATATTACTTCTTACAGATTTTTCCTTTCTTTAGTAAATTTTCTTTCTGTAATATGAAGAATCAATTAAAATAGCTTGAACATTACGTATGTAGATTGCATTCCACACTTTTCAGTTTATTTCAGTTTTTAAAATGTCATGATATCAATTAAAATGCTTAATTTTAATTTTCATATGCTACCTCAGTTGTGCACACTATGTGAAATAATTTTAGAAATATATCAATAGAGCCAACTTCTATATAAGATTCATAGAAAGGATGAAAGATACGATTTTTTTCTCAAGATTTATGACTTAGTTTCCTCATGGCCACCTCTAATTTTATTTAGTTGCAACTTCCTGTTGACAAGGACCCTTATATTTCTTCTTCCCTGATATCTTAATCTAATTTTCTCTCTTTGGAGGAGTCATTGCTTCTTTTGGACAGCAAGCAGTCTCCAAAACTGACACATTCTATTCCCATTCTCTAATTCAACCTTCAATTTGCCTGCAAGTATCATACATTTTGGATTACTCTTCCTGCAATTTTGAAGGAATTTGAATAGACCTATTTAATATGGTGCCAATTATGATGTTCGACAAAAACAACAACAAACCCTTTATATTTTCAGGAACTGGTTGTATTTTGCAAGAGGTATGTTTTATGTTTTTTGGATCATGCAACTGCTCAGATGACTGAGGCTACATCCTAGTCTTGTAATGAAGCTCCACTCCAATGTTTTATCTTTTTAGGGGCAATACCTATGTATTTGCACTGTGTTCACATACACACATCTGCTAATGTTTTCCTACTGCTATTTGAAAAGTTGATTTGAAATAAGGGCTGTTTACACTTTAGTTCACAAGAGACTAGCAAACCCACTGTTCATTTAAAACATTTTGTTATTCAAAGTAAAAAAGGAATAGTTCGGGAGTAGTTGTTAAACAAGTGAAAAAACCCCAGAATCTTACAGGAAATATATGAAGACCCATTGTTTCACATTTCTTACAGGGAATAAGAATTGATTCAAAGAGTAAGCTGACTGGATTTCAGCTGAAGTTCCTCATCCATTTTTATCTAATACAACCCTTAAATGATGAGGGACAGTAAAATTCTGTGTATGGAGAAGCACTAGATATAGATCAGTAACTATCTGTGATTAAATGACTATCCAATAGTTTATGTGAAGCAAAGACTTACAAGCTAGTGTTAAAAACTATCACCTCAGAATAATTCTTGGATTTGTATAAGCATAACTTTCCAAAATCTGCATGGAGCATTATATGTTTTCTCCTGGGTGCAAAGGTATTAAGAGGTTCTTTCATGGAGTAGGATATTGTCTGATAAAACTTCTGTTGCTAAAGGGTTTTACCCCTCATTTTTCATGTAAGACAATTCAGTATTCCTCTTCATCATTTGTGTCTGTGTATACCTACATATATCACAGAGCCTTGGGAACAATTCTTGTTAATTAACTTCCTTTCCCTCTGCTGACTGCCAGTGTAAAATATAGACTACAGAAGAAATTAAACCCTGATTGGTTTTTTGCTCATGTGCTCATCATTGGTTTTAAATTTGTAAGTGTATGTTTTAGGTTTTAGAGAAAGTAAAATTGGAAGTTATATCTACACTGTTTACATAATTTGATAGCTTATTCCACATCTTGAAACTATCTAATAGGTGAACTGGGAACTTTCCTCTCTGCTCATCTTAAAATAGTAAGGTGTAAATTAATACCTTGCTTTATATTCCAATATATCATATAAAACATGAAAAGGTGTTTTTAAATGCATGGAAATACTACTTTTGCTATAAATGATTCCATACTATCTCTTCATCAGGCAGAGTTTTTGAATTAAAATTCAATCTGAAGTAATTAGATTTTCCTCAAAGTACTTGCAAGGTGGTCTACTTCAGCTCACTAGAATGACTTTTCAGAAGAAAATGGTGGTGAGGTCATCACTGCAAACATGTTGAGTGGCTTTAATTCACACTGTATTTTGTTTGCTCCACTGGACTAAATGAGAGGTTGGAAGCAATTAGCTGTGCTCTTAGAAAATATTGTTTGATTCTACATTATCAAAAGCAAACTCAAAATACAGTCCTTATGTCTGTGTCTGGCATTTGAACCAAAATGAAGTGGGCATGACTACTTCATATTTGTGGTATGAAATAAAGCACTAAATTCCTTGACACACAATGAAATTACAATGGGCTCTTGTCCAGCTTTCTTCCATACTATTTGGGGAGGAAGACAGGATATGGAGATTTCATATTCAAAGGTTTTCAGAAGATTTAAATATTTTCAAAGTTCTTACTTTAATGATTTAATTGCAACTTAAAAATGCACACAGTACTCATTAGCCTAGTGGAAAACAGAGGGATACAGAGGTAAGATGGAGGGTGATCCTAAAGAGAGCTGGTTCAGAAATTCTGTGATGCAAGGCGCACTGCACTTCTGCTTTACTTCTAAGGACCTTTTAATCTCTTTCTATGACTCTTGTCAAAAGTAGTTTGGCTGGTTCTATATCATCTTTATTTTACAATCAGTTCTTGATTAAGTAGACTATTTTCCCTGCAGCTTAGGAAAGCTCTCACTGGAATGCCAGAGAATCAAGGGCACAACAAGGGAGGAAACACAAGTCTAGATGGAGACATGTGGTGTTGGATCAAAATGCTCTGATTTATAGATCCATATCTCTGAATAGTTCTGAATACTAAGAACTAGAATTATGAACTTAAGAGTTCAGAGAACAGGGGATTACCTAGTAAATGGGACAGAAATAACCATGACAGAATTTGTGTCTCATTTTCCATTCATTGAAAAGCATGACTGAATAATAAAACCTGAGTGCTTTTAAGTTTAAAAAAAACCCATACTAATATGTGCTTTTTACTGCAAACTAGCTGGAGACAATTTTTCGTACCTACTTTAATGGTTTTCTCAGTTATTGGTTCTCTGAATTTATTTAGACATGAATGAGAGACAAAGTGTGATCACTGATAAGTCTCAAGCATGGACATCTTGGTAATTGGTTTGGAAGATGGATTACCTTTGTGTTGCTGTTTTCGTTGTCTCTGCATTAGAAGATTCAATTATTA
>VXAU01005121.1:159807-214179 GCA_013399695.1 Formicarius rufipectus | reverse complement strand
TATATATTATTATATATATTATATATCCCTATAATCCTTTATAAAAACTGCTAATATATAAAATATTATTAATTTTGTTTGGAATAACTAATGTAATACTTGCATAATGCCTCTGACAGTCTGGTTAAACAGAGCGCCTCATACCTGCTCTTGTGGCCACTTCTGTCTGTCCTCTGGGGTTCTTGACTTCGCTTTAAATCCTCGATTTGCATCTCCACTGTGCTTGGAGGCAGATGGGATATTCAGTGATTTTGGCCTCCCCTCATGCCTGTTAGCACTGTGAACAGCTTCTCCCTTGGAGCAAGTCTCTTTGTAGTCATGTGCCACGTTTTCAGTCCCCGTGTGCTCTGGACTCATTTCCGTTGTACTATTAATACTGCTCATGCTCATACTCATTTTGATTTCTGCTACAATCTGGTCAATGTCTTCTTCCTGCTCTTCCAGCTCTGCATCCTCTTTTCTAGAACGGTATGGTGATATTCCCTGGGAATTGCCATTAGCCTCTGCTGGGTAATAGTCCGGATAGTCACCTTCACTTTGACAGTACTGTATGTTTTCTTCTTGGTCTTGGATCTCCAAAGATGATGCTTCATCCTCCAAAACCTGAACGCCAGTATCTTGACCTTCCTGCCACTCTTGCCTGTCCATCACCGCGCTTTCATCTTGGTGCTGAATTTTACCTTCAGCCCATTCTTCTACAGCTTCCTGACATTCATCTGTTTCAACATGCTCCTCATGGGGAACATACTCCTCACCATTGCAGTCCATTCCTTCCAGGTAGCTGTCATCCTCTGGACAGTATCTAATGTAGTATGTGATCCCCTCCTCTTCTTCTGGCAAGCCTTCATCATAGTCCTCCTCCTCAGAGGTGTTATTTACATAGTCAGAGCTGGAGTCCCCATCTCCACTGTGATCATTGCACTCATGTTCCACAGCTGTAGGACTGCCTTGTCTGACAGTGGCTAGCTCTGCCTCCTTTACTGCATAATTTTCAATGGGAAGGTCACTTTCTTCATTTTCAGGCTCCCTGTTGTGAGATGAAGCAGGGCAAGCTCTCGCTCTGTGATCCAGCATGCTGGCTGTGGTGCTTTGATGTTTCCTGTTTGCCATAGCCAGTTCCTTACATGACAATCATTTCTAAGCAATTACTGTAGGGAAGATGGAAAAAGACACATTCAGGAAAAGGTCATCAGTAGACAACAGTGATGATAGTAGGAAGCAAACTGATAGATTCATTTGGTAATAAGCGTGTGTTTGTAGATATTTAAACCAGATGCAGACAGCTAACTTTTAAAATGCTTGTGCTGGGGAACCATGAAATCAACGTAATAACTTGCACACTGAAAGATACAGATAAAGAGAAGGTTCTACATTTTATGCTAAATGTATTCTAGTGTAGGCTCTCTTGTGTCAATTTGACAGAAAATTAATCCTGAACCTTGAAATTAGTTTTCAAATTCTTTTTCTTGCCAGTAAGGGAGCATGCTTTGATCGCTATGCAGCGAACGGAAGTTCTTTTCAATTTTTCAGCTCAGGCATTTCTTTAACGGGTACTGAAAGCAAACATTTAGAACCTGACCTTCTCTTGCCAAAACTAAAGGGTAATAATTCTATTAACTTGGTAGTCACCTAGGGCACTAAAAGATAATGCAGTGGTAATAAAAACACTTGCTATTAGCCCTTACTAGCTAGATGCCATGAAGTAGCTCTCATTGTTAAACCAAATGTCCTGGTTATGGTAGCCAGGATCAATTTGTCACTGGGTGGGGGTGTGCTCTGAACCCTCCATGTCATTTTTCTCATGAACTGCTCACAATGGGCCATTGGCAGCAGCTGCCCAGGGCACACCCCACCCCTCAGGGTACAAGCTGGGTGTTTAGGAACTTCTGTGGGATAAGGAAGTTTTCCTCTCTTCACACCCATGACTCAGGTGTGAGAACTCCCCTCCGGGGAGCCACCAGCACCTTCACACCCACCTGAGGGGTCATGTCTGCTCAGGGGCCAGCAGGGATGCCAAAAATATGCCAGAATTGACCTCACAGAGTAAATCACCCCTTCTGAAACTCTCCACCCTGGGGGAGGGACTGGGCGTTCCCATCTGAGCCTTATCATATATAAGCTTGGGGTTTTGGCACTGGGATCTCTCCTCAGATCCAGAGGAGGAGCAGAGCCTCGACCGGACTGAGACTGCCCCCAGACTGCCACCATCATTGTCACCAGCAGGTTTCTTCCTTTCTTCTTACTTTGAACTCAGGGGGCCCACGTGGTGCTCAGCAGAGGGGGTGGTGAGCTCCATCCTGCTCGTGCCCCACTGGGCTGGGCCGTACATCTGTTTTTTGTGGCACAAACAAATTTTTTCCTTATTGGTGTATTTTGTGATCTTTTATTAAATTGTTATTCTGACTTGCAATCCCATTCTGAGTTGGATTCATTTCTCCTGCCAGTTTAACTCTAAACCAGCACACCAAATACTGGTTTTAGAATAGATTATTTCAGTTGCAAGGCACCTACAGTGATTACCAAGTCCAATTGCCAGACCAATTCAGGACTGACCAAGTTAAAGCATGTTTTAAGGGCCTTGTCCAAATGCTTCATAAAACCCTGACAGGCTTGGCACTGCAAGCCATTTCCAGTGTCTGACCACTCTCCTAGTAAATGTCTTCCTCCTCCCAATATGCAGTCTGAAGCCATCCTGACACAGCTCCAAACTGGTCCCAGGCATCCTGTCACTGGATACCTTCTCTCCCAAGACGAGTTCATCACCTCCCTCTCCACTTCCCCTTCTCAGGATGCTGCAGAGAGCAGGGAGGTCACCTCTCAGCCTCCCTGGCTACAGGCCAGACAAGCCTCCAGCCACCCCTTAAAGGACACTCCTTGCAGCCCTTCCACCAGCCCTGCTGCCTTCCTTGGGACAAACACAAGAACCTCCCCATCCTTCTAAAACTGGGAGGCCAGAACTGCACACAGTGCCTCAGGGGAGGCCACATCAGTGCAGCAGGGGATTTTACTGACATGTAATGTCAGTAAATTACTGACTAATTCTTCCTGCTAAACACTTTACATTATCTATTTTTATCTACATACTGGGTTCTAAATAAATAAGGAGAGATTATATGTACTGTATCAAAACCAGTTAAAATAAAAACAAAACAAAACAAACAAACAAAAAAAAAACAAACACCAAAAAAAAAAAAAAAACCAAAAAACACAAAAAAGCTAATTCTAGACAGGCTTGACACATCTGATCTGCTGTGTCATTTGGATGGGAGAAACAATGCACTTTTAGTATATATTTCTCTGTGTTTCATTGTTGCATCCTTACCATAAGCTTGACCTGTACAGTTCCTTCACTGAGGTGAATTGAGCTCAGGCTGCTGACATGCACCACAAAACTTTGTGCTTTCCTTATGCACCAAACAATGACATATCAGCCAACCACATGAACATTTTGACATAACCAGTTTCCCAAGTCTTGTGTGCACACATAAAGCAATGGATTTAGAGGATTAGAGGAGCTATATAGAGACAAATTTCTTAGCTTTATGAAATTGTAAAAAAAAAAATCCTGTCACTGCAACCTAAAACATGCTAGATATTCCTGCAGAATTTATGATCTCACAAGAAAAATGACAGACTTTAGTTTGTGACAAATCCAGAGATCTGATATATCTATGGATTACTGCAGTGACATAATGTGGCAAATCTATTCTGGAACATGGATTCTAGATTCTGAGATACAAAGCAGAGGTGCATGTCAGTCACAGGAGGAGACATGAAAGGTACCCCGCATGTGAAGCTCTGTTTAGTCATTGATACCTTGCAGAATTAGTCTTGACAGAAAGCTTTGAAGTAAATAGTGTATCTGAAGAGAAGCTTTAAAGGAGAAAATCAAAGAAGGTAAAACTTTCTCAGTGATTATTTGCCCCTCCTCACTATTACAAGAACTAACAGATTTGCAAGGTTTCCCAATATGATCTGTATGCCCACTACAATCCATATAATAAACTAGTGATCTATTTTAACTTTGGAGTCAGTTATAAGAAACTCAGACCACTGAGCAATCCATCCACTAGGATTCCCTCTCATTTAGTCAGCTCCACTTACTGCAAAGTAAAGATGTTCCTACACTGTGACTGCAGTATAAAAAAAGCTTTTTTTACATTGGATTAAAACAGCAATCCAGGCACAACACTGCAATGCCCTGCACAACTACAGAAAACTGCCCACAAGCAAGATAATGTGTTTGTGGGACCAGATTAGGCAAGCACTCTACATAAACATGTCTAAAAGAGTGCTACAAATAGTATTTTTGAATGGCACTGTAAGAAAACAACAGAGATGTCATGTCTTAACCAAATATTATTTCTTGTCAAGAACAGAACAAATTAGGTGTCTCTTGGGGAGAGAACAGTTCTCATCTGCAAGGGCCTCAGGCTTGTAAAAATTGGAAATGTTCTCCATATTAAGGAGTACTTAGAGCTTTACAGTGAAGTAAACCCTGCACACAAGTCACTACAGTGCAGCTGAAGATACAGAAGCACAGAGCACGTAAAAAGCACAGTTTGAAACTCATGACTCAGATTTTCCTAAAGCATATGGAGATGAGAACCCTTTTTTTAGCCACTGTCATGGAGTTTTTCCACTCACATCTAAGAGGTTTCACTTAGTATCCAGGCTCTGGTACTGCTACAGTGATGGCCTTTTATAAATTCCAGTAGTGGATGCTCAGGGATGTTATTTACCCTCAGGAAAACGCACTGCCCTCTAAGTGTTGTGTAACAGTGCATGGCACTGGAAACCACCTGAACGTGCTCTGAGAGCCAAATGCAGGTGGACAAGATAGGGCAGGAGCCTGGGAAGAGAGGGATGGGTGGTGTGTGGCAGCCCCAGCAGCTGGGGGAAGGTGATGGTTGGGGGCTCTGGGCAAAGGATCCTCAGCTGGGCAGGATCTGAAGTTCTGCCCCAGCACTGGCCTTTAAACTGCATCACAGGCACCGTGGGAGGGAGTGCAAATGAGGAACTTGGGAACATAGTGTCAGACTGGAAACTTTTTAGAGCATAGGTGATAAGAAATAGAGAAAATAATTCCTCTCAAGCACTGACATCCTAGGATGTGGGAAATGGGTTTTCAGTTAATTCAGTCTGAGGCAATGACTGGAGACAGTGCTTTACCCCTGTGGGCTGGAATCAAGGCAAAATAAGGCTGATTATTTATTTTTTTTTAATGACAGGCAAGCCAGATCTTAATGCTATGGAAACTGAAGTTGCAAAGCAATCTCTGCACAACAATTACAATTCTAGTTGGCCTCCTCTGCAATCTTCTCAGTCAGGTGCCACTTTTTATGGAAGAAAATACTGAAATAAAAAGGCAGCATTTATTATTTCAAACCCATGAATTGCAGACTAAATGTGCACTGATTATACCATCTTCAACTATGTAACTTCTACAACTGTATGGACACACTGGAATTACTGAATGGAGTTTTGAAACACAAGCCTGAGAAATGCTCTTTATGGAGCTGCACGTATATTTCTGTCAAGGAAGCAAACAGCTGTATTTTAACTCAAGTATTAGAACAGGCAAGGTAACATAGTTTTCTTCAAAATATCTCTCAAGCTTCCTAGAAAAATATTTTAATAGTATTTTAGTCGTAGATTAGGTTTAGCATAATACAAGTATTTTAAAACCTCAAAGTGTTCTAGGAATTTTCTATGCTGTCTCATGTCACACAGCAAAGTTCCTGAGGCTCACAGGCCTGAACTTTCATGTCTCCACATGTAGAGAGATGTTAGTTTACCTAGTGGTGAGTGGACGGCACTTAACTGAACCCCACGTGTTCAGATTTTAAAACTAAAAGACGAGAACTTGGATTTTTTTCCCTAGAAATGCAACAGATGCCAAATTTTTGCCCTGTGTTCTGCTTTCCAGACTCCTGTGCAAAGCCTTCTGAGTCAGTGACTCGCAGAGATTAATACTTTTTCTAATTTTCTCAAGATACCTGTGCTGCTGAAAGTTTACATGATACTGATACGGAAATATTTGCTGATGATGTTCTTGAAATTGGAGAAAATACTAGATTTCTATCTAATACTACTCCAATGTCAAAGTGAAGAGAGGAGTAATGATTTGCTGGATCCAGAGGCACTTTATTAATAATGGCTCCAACAGAGTCAATAGATCATTTTCACTGCTTCACTTGCTTCACTCCCTCCTACTTCTTGTATCTCACCTTCTTCCTTGATAGTGGAGAGTTAGGTCAGACTTCTGTATCACTCCAAGTGCATTTTTTAGCTTCTGGCTAGGGGTAGGAAGAAGAATTCCTGGGAACATGGGAGGGTCACTGCTGTACCCTTCTTTATCTTCCTTGGGATTTAGAAACTTTATCTTGCTGAGACAAGCAAACCCCAGTTTCTGTTGTCAAGTACATGACTGAATTTCCATCAGTGTTGTCAAGATCAGGGATTAAGGGACTGTTACAAAGGGTTCTCAATAAAAATGTTTTTCTTTCAATAATATCTTTGCTTTATTTGTCTTAATTTTTCCTGCCTCAGCTCCATGTTGAAAAGAAAATCAATCTCCAGAATTTCTATGTGGCAGTAAAAAGGAGTATGCATAGGGGAGCCAATTTCACCTGCTCCCAGAAACAGGAGTGCTGGTTTACAGCTGGAATTTGTTCTAATCAGTGCTCCTTGTAGTCACTAGCTCTCTCCTGAGTTCCTTGCACCTAATCCCAGATAGCTGTGGTGAGGGTTTATGGACCTTAACGCTTCTACATCTTTTCACCTGTGTATAAAAATACCTTTATTTTCTTCTCAATGAAAGAGACCAATTAAACTAGCATTAAAAATGGGAAATGGGACACAATTGTAAACATGGTGATAAAGTGAAATACCCAACGTAGTATTCCTGTTTGTGTTTAAAGAACTGTTTTCCATCTATACTTGATTCACAAGCTGAATAGCATTTTAGTGGGAACTAAACAAGCACTGACAGTTTTTTACAGTTAACATGCATAGAGATCTGAGGTGGTGGGGAGCATTGTTAGGTACTTTTGGCAGCAAACATACTACTGCATCTTATCTACAGCTAAATGATGTTTGAGTCCTGGTGTGGCAACTTATAGGTGAACCTCTCAGTTTTCCTGGCCTCAATTTGATATAATCACTTTATTTTGCAAGGCCTGTTTAGCCTGTTTTCTCATCTCCAGGTTCCTTCCTTCATCTGCTCAGTCTCCTTTTCCCCACACTTCAAATATCTGTACCCTTTGTCAGTTCTGACATAATTCACAGTCCAGGTTTTCCTTCGGCAAAACTGTTCAAGACCTGCTGTTTTCCCCAGATAGCCAGTGCAATCTAGCTGCTATTTAGCTGCCTCTAGAAAGATATAACTCCGCTCTTCATAAGTCATCCTCAGGTACTGCACAATTTACAGTTGGGTGAGATCACAGCACGCAGGGCCTTCAGGCTGCTCCTCTGCTGCTGAGCTGTGGCTTTGCACTGCTGACTGAAGCTAGTCCATATGTCAGCCCTATACATTCATAATTCAGAAATGCTGTAAAAAAAAAAGGAAAAAACAACATCCAACTCTTTTAACACAGAGAGATGCTTAGAACTGTGACATTTATCAAGTTACTCAGTTCATCTGTAACTGATACTAACAGTACATTGCAACAGAACTGTATCAGAAAATTTATGATTACAGTGCTTTACATTAAATATACCCATCTCTTCTCCAATAAAGAGGTAAGTTAAAGTGGAAAAAAATCTATCTTCAATTCCCTCAGAACAATATCAAACCAACAGTATACCTCAGTTAGGCTTTCATTACAGAAGAAATACTTACTACTCTCATCTGCTAAGATAATCGAGAGGAATTCTGGCTGATCCTGGGCTGGCAACTAGAATTTTGAGTAAGCAGGTAACAGAACAAGAGTCTGTCATGACTGTCAGATCTGTAGTCATTTGATTCTCCAAGGCCAAACTACACTAATGTCATTTTTTCAGTACAGCTGACTCTCCAGACCATAAGAATTCATCTTGCAGAGTTCCAGGAGCAGAGTGAAGCATAACCTGCCAGCTCTTCTAAAAGCACCTAGAGATGGATCCTTACTCCCCTCGGAGCTCCAATCCACTGAGAGCAGACTAAGCATGACCGGAGTTTTCAGAGGGAGCACAGTGTCTCTGCAAAAGGAAAGGACACCCAGCACATTGGGGCACGTTGGTCCCCCATGCAGAGGGTGAGCCTGTGGAACACTGCTCTGGCATCTGGACATGGGAGGACTGAGTCTGTCCCCTCCAGTCGGCAGCACCACAGCGGAATTCAATCAGGGTTGTGGAGTGCCACTCTGAGTGCCATGCCAATGTCATTAAAGGTGGGGTGTGTTACTCTCAGTAAGCTTGGCACAACCTCACATTAATTATCAGCCAGGCCTGTTACAAAATGTCTATTCTTCCCCTCTGAAGCCTTTCTATTTAAAACAAAAAATAGTCTACAAAACCACAGCCTCTTATTTCAGGGAGGGGAAAGATCTGAGACAGAAGTTTCAGTTATTAGGACATATGTGAACTGGTATTTGTGCATCCAGGATATTAGATCAGCAAATGCAGTAAACATATGCAAATATAGTCAAATACATGCATGTCTTTTCCTCAGTGCAAGCTCAGCAGGTCCATCCAACACATCCCAAAACATGTATTTCTTTGGGGTTTTTGTAGCCATAGATGATTCAGGGGGGCTCTTCGAACCTTCATGTCTTAAACATGGACAAGTTTCTTAGTTCCCTCAAAAAAACCTCTTAGGGATGAAAAAAAAAATCACTAAAGCCATCTGAAAAATCCAGACAAGTGGCAGTGCTAAACTCTAGTCCTTGTGATTTGATGTCTCGCTTGGGAGTTGGTTTGTTATTTATAAAATGATGAAATGCCTTTGTTCACTTATTTGTGAAAATATACCATAAAAATTACTTTGAAGTAAGAAAGTGTCATTAATTTTTAGCAGCTTAGGTCTGATTTTTTTTCCTTTTACTGTGAAATTTGAGATTGAAAACTGAAGGGTAGCACTTGATTGCACAGAGATGTCAAATCTCAGTACTGACAACCTAAGCCAGCAGTGAAGTTGGTCTTGGGAATGTCACTTGTGCCTTTTACAGTGTCTGATGGTTGTCTCTGCTCAGAATGCTGATTCCCTGCATGCTTTATTAACACTGCCATGAAGTATTTAGGCAAGCACAGTAATGCAGCTTTGCAAACATATGCAACTGATCAATATTGCTATCAATGGTCTTAAAAATCAGACAAACTGAAGCACACTGAATTTATGGGAAATGTATTTCAAGGAGTTGTCATGCACAAGCAATACATCTGAGGAAGAATTTTTAGAGTATTAAGATGAAATTTTGCAAAAAGTCTGACTGAAAATAGCCTGAAGCCATTTAGAAACTGAGCCCCAACAAAGACATAGTGTGTATGAAATACACCTGAAGTGTCAGTGCTATTGACAATTTAGCACTTTTAGTCATTTCCAGGAAGTTTGAAGCTTAACTAGATAGGAATTTCCAGTTTGTTGGTTCTTCCTAAATGACCTAAATCATCCTTTCTATTTCTTCCTTCATCCAAGAGAATTTTCTTCTTAACCCACAACAGGAATGAGAGGGTTGACAGAAGCCAAACAAGTCTTACATGAGCTCTCTAGATATTTATTTTAAGATATTTCTACTGTCACATACTTGACCTCTTCTAGACAGTGGTATAAAAATAAGAGTTAGCAAACATAAAGTGTGGATAGAATTAAGAGCAACTTGCTATCTAGGTTTTTCATCCTTTTCTTTATTTAAAATCAAATCCAACAAGTTTCAAGTAAGAAAATACATTTTAAGACTGTTTGCACCAAGCAGAAGCCTCCTGGGATTCAGAAATGTGTTTTCTTTTGTCCTGTGAAATTCCATTCAAAATTATCCTGTTTTAATCTGACTCCTTCTCTTTTCCATGAGTTCCTTTAGAAAATTATGACAATTTGTCAAAAAACATAATAAAATCAATTCTGTAGTCAGATGTCTTTGGGTATCTCTTTTCTCCCATCTCCCTGATGGACTGATGTCAGGCTGGGGCTCCCTCAAGTCTAAAAGAAAGAAAGTACTTTACACACACTGAATAAATAAGCCAGAAAACCTCCAAACACATCTTTTGTGATGTGCAAGAAGATGGTGTGTGTTTCCTCAGTGCCTCTGGCTCCTGCAGGACCTGCTGTGAGTTTGATCCCAAGTCCACCTGCAGAGGCTGAAAGCAGTTGGGATTCATCCCACACTGACCCCATGTACAGTTGGTCACAATCCCTTGGGTTCAGGATGGACAGAAACAAAGCAGGAACTTATAAATCAAAAATAGCAATAACACTTAAATTTGTCTTTTAAATTTGTTAATGGTAGCAACAACATATTCAGTTCCAAATGCAAGAGCTTCCTTTTAACCTGAACTCCTCACACAGTGTACATATATGTTGTGATCTTATGATAGCACATTATTTTGTACCTCTCAATGAAGAAAACGGCATCTCCATCTGATGTGGTACCAATGGAAGTCTCTTCAACCTAAGGAGGCTGAAGGCCCACACCGAGACCCTAAACCACCTTGTCCACGAGCTGCTTTTTGCTGACGATGCTGCCCTCGTTGCCCACACAGAAACAGCTCTGCAGCACTTAACATCCTGCTTTGCAGAGGCTGCTGAGCTTTTTGGGCTGGAAGTCAGCCTGAAGAAGACAGAAGTTCTCTACCAACCTGCACCTCAGGAAGTTTTCCATCACCCCCACATCACCATAGGTGAATCAGAGCTTAAGTCAGTCCAGCAGTTCACTTATCTGGGAAGTATCATTTCCTCGGATGGTAAGATTGACAAAGAGATTGACAACAGGTTAGCAAAGGCAGACAGAGCTTTTGGAAATCTCCATAAAAGAGTCCGGCACAATAAACACCTGAAGAAAAGTACAAAGATCAGTGTCCACAGAGCCATCCCACTGTCTACTCTTCTCTGTGGGTCTGAATCTTGGGTCATCTACCGCCACCACCTGCGACTCCTCCAACGCTTCCACCAGCGCTGCCTCCGGACAATCCTAAACATCCCCTGGTCTGATTACGTGACTGAGGTGTCCGTTCTGGAACAGGCAGAGGTCACCAGTGTCGAGGCCGTGCTGCTGAGAACGCAGCTGTGCTGGGCAGGGCACGTCTCCAGGATGGAGGATCACCGCCTCCCTAAGATCGTGCTCTACGGTGAACTCGCCACCGGCTGCCGCAAAAGAGGAGCCCCAAAGAGGAGATACAAGGACTGCCTGAAACAACACCTCAGCCTTGGCCACACTGACCACCATCAATGGTCCACTCTGGCCTCCAATCGGGATTCGTGGAGACACACACTCTATAACGCTGCTGTCTCCTTTGAGAACACTCTCAGAATCAGCCTGGAGGAGAAAAGACACCGCAGACAGAGCCGTGCCTCAACAGCACCACCTACGGAGACTTTCTGCTGTGCCTTTTGCGACTGGACTTGTCTATCCCACATCAGCCCTTTGAGCCATCAGGGCAGTTGCAGTGAGCGTGGGGAGAGCCCTTCCCAAATCTTTGTTCGCAAAGCCCAGTCTTGATGATGATGATGACATTCTGAGTTGTGTTCTTGCATTTCTTTGCACGGTATATATTGTTCTGTTTAGTTTAATCTAATCTAATCAGCTTTTAAAATTCAGTTACTGCCTTCTAAAAGCCATTTTAAAAGTGCTCTGTAATTAGAACCCACCAACAAAAATTCAAAGTAGAGCAGACAAAGAAATGCTAAAGACAGGGTAAAATCCAAGACAGTGTTCTTGAATACACATCCCAACTGAATGTAGCTTTTGTAGTTAAAAAGATTAGCTGTTTCCTGCAATAGTAATAAAAATGTGTGGTCACATATTTAATTATCATTTATTGTTGATGTGGTTTTAATCTTTCCTTAGGGTTTAATTCCACAGCTCAAAGAGTAATACTAAACCTACTGTGTTGCATCGAATAGTTGCATGAGTAAGGATTTTAGGACTAGTCTGTTTTGCAGTGTTAAAACTGCTACAGAGAAAAAGCCACCAAAAATAGAACCTCATTAAAGATATCTCAAACAGGGGGAGGGACAGAAGTAGAATATTTGTATTCAGCAGAATAAGATGTGACTCCAAATTTAAGGCAGTGAGATTTTATGGCCTATTCTTGTGACTGCTCTGCTTCAAGAGATCAGTTTCAAATAATGAAAAAGTACCCCTCAGGTACTCAAATGTTCCTGTCATAGCTATATAGAGGCTTCAAGTTTAAATTTTACTCCATAATAAATATAAATTTCTGTATCTTCTTATGAGTATTCTGTTTCCTGATTCAGTCAGAGGAAAAGAAAAGTATAAAATGCATAGGAATAAGCAAAAAGTATAGTGTATATTAGCATCATCATGCATAAAGAATATATGACATTCAGTTAAAACACAGTCACTGTGAGACATCTTACAATCCACAAAGAGTTCTGGTAGAATTTTCAATCTGTCCTAGAATGGATTCTACCAGGTTGTGCAATGCTTCACAGAGTGTATGTTTCTGCTGACTATGGAGGCTACCTAAAGTCTGGCAAACTGCTTTTGATTGTTCACTGGAAACACTAAAGGAAAATTTACCCATTTGGCCTCTAATGTAGATTTAACTATTATTTTAGTAATAAAACTAAATGATTTCACCTAAAGTATCTGTTAATATATGAAATTTTTCCTTTTTGTCTACAATATTCAGTGTTTTGAAGAGTTTGAACAATGACTGGTAAGAGTATTGTGCAGTCAGGAATGTTGTACAAGGTTAAGACAAAATTCACTTTGTCTAAAAAACTGAAAGCTGGTAGTTCACCACGGCAAATTCCCAGAAGAACCTTTTCAGTCATCAAACCTATACAGTGACTATTGACTTGGAGGTATGAGTGATAGGATTTGGGGAGTTTCTTCAACATGAGGGATTAGTACCTCTGACAAGATGTCTAAATTCCAAATTTTCATGTTGTTGGAGGAAAAGGTGGTATTGGAAAAAAAAAGAAAGAGGGTCCTCACAGTGAGAAGAAACATAGTATCTCTTTATTCCTTGAGATTCTCTTTCACAAGAATCCAAATCTAAGCTGCATATGTGACCATTTGTCTGGAGTGGAGGAAGTCCCCCCTGTGGTGGTGCAGACTGCACTGGCTGCCCTGAGCCTGCCCATCTGCCCCACTCCCTGCACCGAGTTCCACACTCCTCATCGTGCTAAATTAGGCCTGATCCTGTTGGCTACAATGAAAACAGGGTTTATTGACCATGACAGAGAGTATGAAAGGAAAGAAAATTGGTGATATTTAAGCTGTTTGTGCAAACTGTGTGCTCTGCTGCCATCACACAGAAGTAAAACACCTCAATGGGTGTTTGCTAAGTAGGTTCACACACACGCAGGAATAATTTTAGCTCATCACGACTTGGAAACCTTCATCTGGAACTGCATGTCAGACACCCAGTTCTACCCTCCCACCTTCTTCAGATGGAAATAAGGCTTCTCTAGCAGGTCACGCTTCTTATACTTGCTGGTATATTTGCTGTGTGTCTCTTATATACATAGGCATAGTATTAGTATCTACATAGGTGTAAATAGTAAATCTGTAATTTCATCTCCTTCAGTCCCTGCTCCGACTAGAAAAAAGACTATGAATCTTTCTAGGAAAGATATTCTGATCTTAAAATAATTTTGAAAGATGTATTAGCTTACCAGAAAATATTTTTCTGGCTTTGAGGAATGCCAAGACAGTACTGTATGAACCCATAATCTTTCTTCAAAAATTGTGATCTTGCCATTTAAAAGTCATCATTTAAGTACTTTGAGGATTTATATAATGGAATTAACGTATATGTTAGTAATATCAGATAACTATAGACTTAGATAATTCAAGATCATCAAATATACATAACAAAAATGTGTTTTGGTTGCATCCATTTCCACCTGAAATACAGCAACTACATATATTCCTGTGACTTCTGTATCTGAAATCAGTTCTTTCTTTACAGCTTTTGAAAAATTATGGCTGCTTAAAAATTAGCTTCTTAGAGTGGATGCCACAACACAAAAGCATTGTGGCAACACTTTATATATTAGATATACATCTTATATGTAGACACATGGCTTTTAAGAGCTGCTGCCAGTTGCAGAGACATTTCCACACACACAAGAAGCCACAGCAGACTTTGGGCACATAAGCTACATATTAACAAAACATAACACTCTTCCAACATAGCTCTATTGCACTCCATCTATTCTTTGTTGTGTTTTCACAGAACTGCTGCTAACTCTCATCCTGGCTCATTTACAGAGAGGCTGCTTTCTTCTGTTAATAGTATAGAATTATGCCTTTGACATGTTTTTAACTGTTTTGGTTTTATTGTCATCAACTTTCTTCACTGAAATAACCTTTGTCTTTTTCCCATTCAGAAGGAACAGAAATTCTTAAACTTGTTACTTCTTTTAAAATACACAGTGTACAAGCAATTAATGTTTCAGAACTTACGTATTGGCATTTTATGCTTTAGTTTACAGTTGACCAGGAAAAGATCCTTTTTTTTCAACAAAATGGGAACTACTTTCCATAGGCAATTAATTAGTCATTGTAATACGATTTCAGGTATGTGATTCTCAAGTCTTGTAGGGAAAAAAAAATTAGTTTCCTTCAATAAATACTTGTTTCAGGTTAGGCAGGGGTACATTAAGAATACTATTTGAATAATAATGCAGAAGGGCCTGGGACAGAACAGATCACCTTAAATGAAGCCTGGAGATGCAGCAAAACATTTGAGTGGTTAGAGGGCTGGAGGAGAAGGTGGTTAGCATATGGAAAATGTCAATTTACAATGGCTGTGGAGATAGGTCAGTGAAAAAGCTTCATTTGGGAAAGAAAATGGAGATGTTTAACTTTCTAATAACTTAGGGTCTAAGTACCGGGTTAGCAGTTGACACCCAACCATTTACCCTCACATTTTACAGCTTCTTGGTTCTCAGTGTATAATAACTGTTCCAAAAGGCTTCTCTTTATTACTGCTGACCTTGAAGTCCTGTGAACAGTTTCATGGATACTCACTTAACATACTCATAGGAAAAAATGGGATTTCTTTAAAAGGTTACAGGAAAGGATTGACAGCATCATTTTAATACGTCAAACCTCACCCAAAATTACATTTTTCAGGTATTGACAACTGACACAGTTCTCATTACCACCCTCCCCATTTAATTAGCATAAAAGGATTAGATTGCACAGAACACTGACTTTTTCAAACTCATACAATTACTTGCACTGCCAGCAAATTTAGTAAATAAGAAAAATAACCTTTTGAAAGAATAAAGTAAGGGTAAAAACTATTGTGTTAGCTCTTTAGCAGATAAAATAACCTGCCTTTGTCAAGCAGAATTAGCAAATTTCAAGGTTAATTTGAGAGACCTTTTACAAAATCAAGATTTAATAAGAATAGCAGATAATGAAGATAATCAGAGGCTTCATTAGTAGTGAATTATATCATGGGATTTTGCATTTTCAGCCTTTTAAAAAATATCTATAGCTTGCAGCTGGTTGTGTTTCAGGCACAGTGCTCCACAGTGGTTGATCACCTCATTTAAAAGCAAGATTAGAAAGATTCTTCCTCTCTAAGGCATAAATTGCACATTGGTAAAATCCTTTCCCATTTATAACAACTGGTTAGAAGGCAAACACTCTGTCAATCACTGAAGCAGATCCTCAGGATGGCTGGAAACCTTAACCCACCAGCTTTGATTTGTATTTATGCGCCTTAAGAAAATAAGACCTTTCCTACTGAATAATTATTTTGAATGAAAAAATATATCAGATGGTGCTCTGAATTACGGTGTTACAGCTCAGCAGGTTTATTGATTATTGAAAACCAAGCACTGACCACAATGCTTTAAACTCTTGTGGTACTCGAGGCACGTAGAAAGCTGTGCTGGATGGTGGCTTTCTTCTTCTTCTTGTGCCTTTCTGCCCTCAGCTCCCCATTCCCTGTGGCTGTGGGGATCAGGACAGGCTGCACCAAGGGAAAACAAAGGATACTTTGGTATCTGTACTGGAACTGATTTTCACGAAGTCACTGCGGGTCCAGCAGGACCACTTGGAAGGTCGGCTTGTTCAATACAGTGCCACACTCCCTGCTTTCCAGAAGGCTCAGGGTCAGCTCAGCAGGCACACTGTACCTCTGGAATGGCTCTGGCCCAACCAAGTCTGGTGTCTGTGTAGACCACAGCTGACCTGAAACGCTGTTTCAGACCCTGGACAGCAAAGCAGGGACACAAACATTCAGTTTTGAGAATGGGAGCAGTTCCTCAGTGTGTGAGACCCAGAACCTCATGGTCTGGAGCCACCTGTCTGATTTCAGAAACGCACACTCACCAGACCTAACCTCACAGTAGGCAGAACAAGAACATGACCTATCGTGCAACATCTCTTGAGGAAAACAGAATTAACTTGCATCTGTCTTCTGTACAAGTCTCATACACTCATTCAAAGTCTTTTAAAAGTGAAGAATTTCATACCAACCATGTCTCATTACAAAATAAATTTTAAAAAATAGTCCTAAGCAAAATGCTTGATTAAAAAAAGCCTCCCAAACTCCTAGAAATGGGTAGACAGTTCTGGGGATGTCCCATTAACTAATATTACTCTGTTCTTATCTTCAGTAGGCATCTGCTTTTGGCCACTCTGGGAGAGGGGATACTGGCCCTGGTGATCTTTTCCTCTAAGCCATGTTACCTAACTCAGACTTGGCCTCTCAACAGCTCTAAGACAGTCCTGCATGGAGGCATGTATTAATTCTTTCTGGTTTTGTTCACACAAATTCAGGAATTATTACTAGCACTGTTTTTAAAAATTATTCAGGGAAATTTGAATTTTGATATAAAATTAAAGTTTATGTGCATTAGTTTTCTAAACACTTAGGTCAAAAATCACCCTTTTAATCAACACTACAGAGAATACGATCTCTTATCTGCAGAGATACACAGTTTAGATTAAAGAGAATTTTGCCCAGAAAGGATGGTTTTAATTATCAGTCAAAATATTAATTAAAATTAAAAAATGCCAAATACAAGAACCATGACTGGTGCCATTACGACATAGCAAACAAAGTCACTGCACAAAAACGGCCTCATCTGTCAGGAGGTCAAATTGTTTGGATGAAAATTAGGAATCAAAGATTAAATTCTTAACCTGACAAACTTCTGGGCAAGGAAGTGGTCCACAACATTCTGGCATCTCTAAAGAGCTCTGTAATAGGTGTTTACAGAGTCAAGCTGCTGAAAGAAATCTTTCTGAAATGTGGGGGGAGTTTGTTTGTTTGTTTGTTTGTTTGTTTTTTAACAGGTAAGAGTAGTTGCTTTCTGCAACATTAATATCTTATGAAAAATACACTGAATGCAGTGCTGCACTTCAGTGGCAGAGTACTGTGGAATCTGGTTACCAAATATTAAGGATCTACAGAAGTTAATGTCAGGTACAGGAATTTTTTGTTGCTGCTCAGTAAAGCACAACACAGACCTTTAGACTGATTTGGGCTCTCATGTCCTTTTTTCACAAGCAGTATCTCTTTAACATGCCTTCTCTCATCTCAGTGTCAAATTCATTATCAAGGAATATAAGTGGGTCTTAGTGCAAAATAACTGAGGTCTGTGAATGTTTGGATTATGAATATTATATCATACCTTTCTTGCATACGAACAGTGTGCTGATAACCTCTGTTATGGACGAGATGCTTTTAAATTTCAGGCTTTAGATTTCCACATCTTATCCTATCACATGTCTTCCTTTTCTGTACTTCTGTCTCTTCTCATTTCAGCAGTTGCTCAAAATGCTAAAGTTCTGCCTCTACCTCAAAATGTAATTCTCCAAAGTAAGGAGCACCTTTTTTCTTCTCCCATGATGAAGCTGCACGCAGGGGATTTAACACTTGGTAACACAAAGATAATGAGACTGGCTGGTTCCCAGTAAATCACAGCGGTTGTGTACCTTGACTATTTGTGCCTGGATACTTAGGTTAGGGATCAAAACCATTAATCTGTAATGTATCTATAATTTTTTTAAATGTTGCACAAATGGATAAAATTTGCTCCTGACTCAGAAAATATGTTTACTAATTCACTTGTATTACGTGGCAAAGCAGCAAATGCATTCAGGGTTTGCTGTCTGTTGCTGAGAGAGTGGAATGTCTGACAGAAATGGTACAATTTAGCTTTTACCAAACAGCTGTCCTTTTTATTTTCATGTTCCTTAGAAGGATTTCAGTGAAACAAAATTAAGTAAATCTGTGGCTATTACAACTAGCAGGTGTAAGAATATTGTAACCAGAAAGGATTACCAAAACTTACTTCTCCAGTGTGTTTAGTTTACCTTTGCAGCTTTGGGTCTGTTCAAGTTCATTATTTCCAAAGCAAATGCAGTCTCTGCTTGGCCTTTCACACAGTTGCTAAGAGGAGAATATCACCGGGGGTGGGGAAGGGGAGGCAGCTACCTGTTCAAAACTACAAAGTTGGCTGAGGAAAGGAAAAATAAACTTGATTACTTTCAAATTATTTTTATTCTTTTATTAGCTATCAAGCTTCTTTCCTTTTACTGAATATTTTTCAAACTTGTATCCAGATACTGTATTTTTTTTTTGTATCTACTTTCAGTAGCAATCTTGCTCAGAATGTCAGTCCTCCTCAGTCATAAACACCACCCTAGACATCTGCTGAAGGAAGATCAGAATTTCACTAGCTAAATACAATCCCAGGAAGCACTCTTAGAGCAGGTACAGTTGAATGAAATGCACATGTGCATCTAAACACTAAAAAGAAATTAGAAATACAAGTAACATCAGAAATACTTGATCCAACTGAAATTCCAGGTTAAAATTTTAGCCGTAGAAGCAAATTTGATACTCTTGGATATATGAAATATCCATAAGCAAAAGCTGCTCCTTGAATTACCACTGAGAGGGCTGGTGAAAAAAGATGCATTTCCAATTTAACGCTGTTTCTCAATTTGCATTATCTAAATCCTGCTTGGCCCACTTTCCCAGACATGGTTTCTGTGCATGAATTCATGCCCATGAGCTGGAGACACCCACGGTGAGTTTTTAGCAGCCAAGCACAGGTGTTGTTCTGTGGCAGCTCACACCCACAGCAAGGGCTTTGGGAGCTGTGCTGAGCCACTTCTGCACCTCCTCGCTGGGCTCATCTGCAGGACAGTGCCCAAACTTTCAGCAGTTAATGTGCATGTGCATTAAATAGTCTGCTCTTCACACACCATGCTTTACTTTGTCCATTATTGGCCTGAGTGGAAAGAATAACACAGAATACTGTGTGAGAAGCAGATGTCTTACACAATTCATCTATGAAGCTGATAATTCAAACTCAATACACATAAAACGAAAACATTATTCTGAACAAAAGGGCAGAACTTCTCACCTGCCATGCAAGGTACAGTAACAAATAACACTAAAATGCTCAATAAAGAAAAAAAGGACCAAATCTGGAAATCACAGTATTTCTCTCTCATTTGATCAGTTTTTAAACAAAATTATTACTCAAGGCAATAAAAGAGTAAAATTATTTGTAACAAATGAACAGCGTGATGAATCCATGTCCTGATCGTACATATTTTGGGAAGCAAGAAAGAGTTGGTCAGAGGAACAAATTAAACTTTGTAAATAGACACCAAGGTCTAGTCATAAAATTGCATAGCGTGTCTTGCAGGTGTAATCATTTTAATATTAAGTGGAAGGAAATTCAGACTGACTTTCCCCCCTTTCCAAGCAATGGGGACTTTTCTTTCTTGGTGAGGTGTTTGAGGATGGGGCAGGGAGAATTAAACGAGTCCACTGTCAGGTAAAAAGTTCTGACTCTAATTGATCCATGATAGTCTCCAATGAACAAGAAATACTGTTATTAAAGTTAAAAACATACAAAACTACCTATATATGCAAGTAACTAGTACTCTGAAACAATGTATAGATCAAATATATTAACTGAACAAGTGGATGTAGAGTTTGTCTGCAGACTACACCTTTAAAAAGAGTCCTAATTATTTTCCTTCCAAACCTTCCCTGAATATTGGCATGCATTCTCAAGAGCATTTCCAGCTTCTGAAATGTTGAGGATAATGTACATAGTCTCTACACTAACTCAGTTTTAAAGTTTTGGTAGGATGTCCTTTATTTTGCTGATGCAAATATAAATGTTTTAATTTGAATGCTATCTACGACTGAATCAAAGTAAATAAAACTTCCCTTCAGGATTACTTTGCAAAAAAGCAATCTGCTTTTATCTCTTATTTAATTTATCCATAGTAAAAGTATTTTGGGTTTTTTTAAGCTCATGCAGAATACATGTATAATATCTTATTACTTATAGCTCTTAAGTGGTATAATTGAGTCTTAGTGCCATAATGCCAACCAGGAGACAACAGTGTCAACCAGGACAGGAGGCTCTTCACTGCTGACTGTGTGCTCTAACAGTTTGAACCAGCTGCTCCTTGGTCCTGCACCTCATGGCTGGCAGCCACAACTTCTTCCCAGAGTAGCAGTTTATTTTTCAAAAAAAAAAAAAAAAAAAATTATCTGCAATGAATACTTAAAAACAACCTGTGCAAGAAGAACTGGAGAAGTATGTTCCCACTGTAGGAGGTAAGAGAAAGGATTTGTTCTCACCTAGCCCACGAGAGCAGCCAGATGCTGCAGCTCTGAGGCTGGTAAATCCAAACTGCAGAAATCCATGCTGACCAGCAGGAACTTCTTAAAGGAGAATCTTTGTATAAAAAAAAAAATCTAAGTAGTTTCCTTATTGTATTTAATGCAGTCATCCATAAATGTTGCATGGTCCTAATGAGGAAATATTCTTTTGAGGAGAAAAGGGAAAAATATTTTCTGCATTTATAGGCTGCCATGGTAGCAACTTCAACGTTCCAGTCACAAATGGTGTGAAGCACACACTGAATGCCTTTGACTTCTATTCCTTCACATCAAAAGGATCTCTTCATGCTGACACAGCAAAGCTGCCAACACGCTCCAGCAATGAGTGCTGTGGCGTCTCAGAGAAACCCAGCAGTGTGTGCTTCACATGCAGATGCATTGTCACTAACAGGCTGTCCTGAACAACCTACAGGACAGCAAACACCGAGCATCCCAAATCCTACCTGCCTGGAAAGTGCAGCCATGTCTTTGGGAGGCACAACAGAAGGGAGTATCAATGGCTTCAGAAAATCAATATAAAAACATACCAAAGAAAAACTGTCCAAAAACGAGCTATGTCAAGATAAAGAAAGCATAAACTGACTCCTTCTCCTAATAACATTTACTTTTTTATCTTTGCTGGCAATTTGCATCACACACCAATGACATTCTGAACTCAGACAGGGAGCAAAAGCACACAATGTAAATTAGGAAATGTTTGACCAACAGTCAGTGATCTCATGGGACTGGCAACCTGACCTGCTAACACAGCACTGACTGCAGACTTTTTTCTAGTGACTGCTGTAATTAAGAGTTTGTACCAAAAACAACACTGCACATACTCTTACAATATTAAGGAGCTCCAGATCACTGAGGACAATGAAATGCAGGAAATTAAAGATGCTTCAAGTATTGTCCCATCTTACAAGGGATTTTGTTTCACAGTTGTACTAGATTTGGATATAATTAAATGTGTATTTTCTCCATGCTTTTATAATTGCCAGTGTAAATTGCGAGATCCTTTAGAAAAGCGAATTCTTGTTCTCAACATTCCTGTAATTTTATATCAATGACTGTAGAAAGTATTTCCACATGTGCTCCCACATATGAACAAATACATAGTCTCTATATAAAAAATTAAACTGTGCACAAAATTTAAACTTTAAATTTCTTATTCAACTTTTTGCCTACCAGTCTCTTTTCCCCTTTTTAAAATAAGATGCATAGAATTTAATGTAATGAATACCTACTGACTCTAAGAGAAAAGTGCAATTGTTTTTTTTTCTTTCACATCAAGGGTATTTTAAATGGTGCTGAAAGAAAATGTCTTCCATTGACACTAAATTCCTTTGCCATCATACTTTCCACCGTCAGATATCCTCACACAGGACACATAGAAGTCCTTTGGGAATTTTCTGTATGTCCACAGAGACATATTCCCATGCACGTACATCTGTGTATAAGCATACAAAAAGTGAGAAATTGATGCATTACCCTTTCTTTTTAGATAGCAGGCATATTGTCAACAGCTATAGGATATAAAATTTCGACCTTTGAATAGTTCAGTATCAAGAAAAAGAAATAAGTTCAATAAGCTGACAGACTACCACTTAAAAAAATCCGAGTCTGCAAAATAAAAGTCTGGGTTGAAAGTCCTCATGTTAAGCACAGGAGGCTGTCAGGTTGGAGTATTGGCAGCACTAACCTCTAGCCATTTGCAGAGACAAATAGGCTGTGTTTATTTCAAATCAAGAATTATTTTTGAGGACATTTCCTGACATTTTCTGTCAAGCTGATGTTTCTACAGGGTATTGGTATACTTTATTCTTCTGCCTGTGCTGGTAAGGAAAGAATTCTCCCCCAGGTTAGAATAACAAAGGATTTCTGTTCCCTTTCTGATTTCATAGAAGAGAATCCACTTCCTGGCATCTCCAGGCTCCTTTCATTTAGAAAATTCTCTAGGATGCTTGAAATCCCTTTGATTTTCCCTGTCTCTCAGCAGCACTTTATAATCTACATATTTTGATTAGTTTGTCCTTTAAGATTTATGCTGTTACAAAAAATTACTTAGTGGTTGCTCATATAGGGTCAGTCTCTAGATGGTTGTATGAATAAATGCCAAGTTGACTTTCTGCAAAAGAACTAAGTGACAAAAGTGATCCCTTCCATCATGTTCAGGGACATAAACTGTATCCCAGAAGAAAAGTTCAGATCCTGCTTCATAAGCCTCTAGTGCCCTGCCAAGTCTTTTATTGTTCAGCCTCAGTAAACCATGGAATATCACTGGGGAGAAGTGCTCAGGGTTCTCTCCTGTGCTGTACACTCAAGACATTCACAGGATAAAATTCTATGCTAATTTCCATTCCCTTCAACATCTTTTGCTTCTCCCACATAATCACTGAAAAGCTTTACTTGCAGAAGTTTCTGGTTGGTTTAGGTGGCCTTTGACTAGATCATTTGAACATTATAAATTGCTCAGTTTTGCATTCCTAAAGAGCTGCTCCCTTTCACATTTCCCAGTGAAGACACAACTGCTGGAGAGGACACTATACACACATCCAGCATGCACAGCATCTAAATAGTCAAGGGGGATAAAATGCAAGAAAACAGAGAAAAACTTGTCCAAAGTCTGCTTGAGCTTTAGCAAGTCATTACCAAAACCAAAGGCTTTCATTCTCCCAACTGTTCTTCTTTTAAAATGTATTTTACACTAAGTGATCTCCCACTGAAAGGTATTGAAAAAGACTTTTCCCCAAGAACTTCAGTTTCAGATGTGAGCAGCTTGATCCAAATTGCGTAGGCAGTCTAAGAGCACTGCAGAAGTATCAGTGCAAAAGTAACATGTAAGTGCATGAATAATGTCTCACTGATTTAACTGTGAAATATGTGCTTTTGGCATTCATCATTAGGGGCAGAACAGATGGTGAAAACTTAATATGTCCATTAAAATAAATTGTGTTTGCCAGTGTTTTGTTAGTCTATAAAACTTCGATTGGGTTGGGTATTTCAGGTTGGTATTTTTTGTTCTCCTTGAAATGGTTCCTGTGCATATGCTGGAGAGTATTGTAACTGCAGCAGGAAGGAAAAACAAAACAAAACAAAACAAAACAATACAAAAAAATAAAAAGAAATGGCACGGGGAATTCTGTCCAAGACTAATACCAGTTTTAAATGGGAGAACTCCGATTTAATTTTCTCCTTCCTGCCTAGCAATCTTTTTTCTTTGCTAAAAGAAGGCCTTCTTGTATTCTCCTTACTCTTCCAGTGTGTCAAAGCCTTGGTAAACCATGCATGTTTATTTGTCTCCTCTAAATGATGAGCAAAACCCAAGGTTCTGTTGTATGCATTGCTGAATTTCCCCTCTGAAGTACAGCATGTACATTTGCTGATGCACACATGCAGTAAGCATTTGCAGGCAGAGCTCCTGCTATTGTTGATCACAGCTTTCTGTCATGGACCGTAAGACAAGAAAGGCATGTTATTTTCAATGTGCTCCCATGAGCAGTTCAGAGTCACAAGTGATCAACTTGGCTTAGTAGCAGACTGCCACACCACCTCAAGTTGAGCCCTGAGGTTTAGGATTCACTTCAGGATGCATTCATAAAAGTAGCTCCCTTGCAAAGAAAAACATGGTATTACCTGTACATCTCTGAAGTAATCACTGCCAAAAGAACATGGAGCACTCATGGTTACCTGTGAGCAAACTCCAGGGCTGGCTGCAGGCAGAAATGGAATTGCTCCCAGTCAAGATCAATGGATGCACAGTGCAATAAAGCCAAAGCAGAGATGAAGTGTCACAAAACCCTTTGGTTGGTAAACACTGACTGGAAAACACTGATTGGTCACGGGATTTGAAATGTTCCATTTCCAGCAATACTGTTCCAGTGGAAATGTAGTGATAGTTTAGGGAGGCTTGACGTTCAGGTAAGTTTGTGAGAGACTATTTCTGAAGGCAGGGATTTGGGGCTGCATTCAAAGCCTCCTGGAGACTGGCCTTTGCTGCTCTTCTCCCCAAAACAGACCTCTCTAATCAAAAGTACTCCCTATGTTATGCTAGTAGGTGCAACTGAATCCTGTTGAGAATGGAATAAACTCCATTCCTGCTGCCCAGTAACATCAGATACTTCAGATACCTTCAGCTACTCACAAAAAATGTATTACAACTCTTAATTCTGGAGTGAAAACTGAATCAAAACTCAAAAACTAAAATATTATCCTGTTTTGTTATGCACTTTTCTTAAAACATGCTCTACTGGAGAAAAATGCAGCTTGATTTCAGTCATGTATCATCAGGGCAAGTATTTGCAAGATCTGATATTTACTTGTTAAAAAACAACAATGGATTCCATAAAACAAACATGTTGTATTATTTAGAATATTTTTATATAATATTCCAAAATAAAATAAAAGAAATTATATCAGAATATGAAGTTGCAACTAACTCCTCTCCTCTCTATATCCAGAAATAACTTAGAAGAATTCAGAGCACTTTTAGGATATGCAATAAATTATTCTGCAAATAAGAAAGCAGGAGGGACTCAAAGTGGCTTTGAAACCTGAGCCAGTTCAAGGCAGCTGGAAAACCAGTTAAATCCCCACGGCTCAGCCCTCCCTCGAGCAGTGGGAGCCAGGGACTGCTAAGGTGCAGTGCCTCCTGCTCTGTGGCACCCCAACCAAATGGGGGAAGGAGAGGTGGCTACAGAAAAGAGACACTGCTACTGTGTTTGATTTATTCTTGATTTTCAGAAAACTCTTTTAGGGCAGAAATATGGACAGTCACAAATTAGGATAAACTCTTTAAAACAGAGTGAAACTACAAAAGTCACATACCAGCAGAGCTTCAGCACTAACAGCATTCTTTGGGCTGGCCTTGGAAAACATCTCTAATTGTATTTCTGGTGCCTTCTGTTACGTGCAATACAAACAGCAGGCACGTCTGAGATTTAGAGAAGGTGGATACATTTTAAATGCATAAATGGAGTTACATGTGTCAACTGCCATTTCTGCCTTTATAAACCTTCCTTCAGTCTTTGCCACCTGTGCCCTCTTTCCAGTGCCTGAAGATTTGCTTCTCCTCTTACTGTTTGCATGCCTTTGCTGTGCCTGATAAAAAGATTCTGCCATGTGAAGTGCAGGTAAGTTAACTGCTTGTGTTAAAAGTAGCCATCACTGGTAACTACATTCTAAAATAATCTTTCCCAGAAAAATCAACCAGGGAAAATAATTCTTTACGCATCACATGACTATTATACTATAGGATATATTTAAAAATAGACTAAAATTTAATAAACTATATTTCATATTTAAATCTGAAATGGCATAGCTAGGTATATATTAAAAAGCGTAAATAAACCATCCTGAATAAAAGCAAAGGAAAAATAAAGTGTGGTTCCATTTCAAAAGATTCTGAGTCAACATAAGTGTAGGAATAAAGAACTGAGGATGAAACAAAGTCTTCAAAAGCCACTATTTGATTGCCATGAGCAACAACACTTTTCTCCATACAAGTTCCATCATAGTTCCATCACTGCACAATGAACTCTCAGATATTTCTCTGTTACTGGGAAAACAAACAACCAATTAGAAACCATAACATCTTTCACAACTCTTCAAATCTCATAGTTAATTCTACTTACAATTTCCACTCAAAGTACATTCTTCAGTAAGGGGATAGCAGGTAGACAGCATGACTTTTACTCGGAGGTTGCAAACCTAAAATTTAAACTCCTGTTGCCTCTGGGAGATGAAGGAACAGTAATGGGAAATGGCAAATGGGAAAATGAGATCACAGTATCCATAAGAGTTCAGGTAGAGGGGATGTAGTCCATTTGCACTACACACCACTGACTGTGAGAGTCTGGGCATCTTCTGGTGGTATTTCAAAGAGTAAGAGCATTTTAGTAATTAAGGGCTCTATCTTAGACACCAAGTTGAAGAGGTTCAGTTTGCATCTCCACCTCAGATTTCCTTTACACTCTGGAGCAAGCCTTGGTACCTATCCATTTTAATTACCTTCAGATATACAGAGATGGAGCTTCAGTTTTCAGAACAAGCAGTTTTACACAAATGTACATGAAATAGCAAAGGAAAATGGATCTTGATACAGTTTTTACAATCTCTTTGGTAGATCCACTAATTTTCACACTACTGCCAACTGGAAAATTGTAGAAGATAAGCCAAGGCAGAAGTGCCACAAGCTGAGCTGTTTTCACAGAGGTAGGAGGAAAATTGAACAATGGAAAGCCAGAATTGTATTATACATTATTCTAGAGTTACGAACAACTTCAGGTCAGGTCCTTCAGTAGGGTCATTCAGAAGTGAAGATACTTATTCAAATTGTTACTTCAGTAAAAGCTTCTGCACAATTAATTTTGAATGAATCCCATCACTGCAGATCAAAGCATTCATGTTGCTTTTAGCTTTGGTTCTAGACTGCATTATTATACTAAGCAAATAAATTTTTGTCACTGTTGTAACATTTCACTGTAAAGACAGTGTAATTCACATGAGTTTGGTATCCCCAAGTAGCCACAGAAGCTGGGAAACCATTATTTACTTAGAGCAAAATGTGAGTTCATAAACCAAGACAATTAGTGTAGGCAAATTTTAATCTCAGTGTATTTCACAAAGCAGAATTTATTAAGCAGAATACCCCTTCCACTGTCCATCAACCTACTAACAAAAGAGTATCTCTAAATACTTCAATTATATGGTCATTACGTTTTAGATCAGACCAACAGGACATGTGCTTTGGGAAATGAATTGCAGGCAGGCAGAAAGTGAGACGAGAAAATGTTCTCAGACCCCTCTCTGCATCTCTGCCTAAACAGGACCTGAATCATTCAGAATAGTTAAAGATATGGATGATACAGTTTTCCACAACTGATAATTTCAATAGGTCTTAAATGTTAATAATAAAACTCTTTAGCGTGAAATATTTCTCTCTTAAAAAAAACCCAAAAAACCAAAAAAACAAACCAAAACCAAACAACAAAACAACAACAACAAAAAACCACACTGAATTATGAACTGAATACAACCAATAAACAAAACCCAAGGAGGTATTTTGAAGTAAATTCAATTTTTTAGTCCTATGTCTCAAGAAACAGTCAGTACTCTCCTTAACTTATGTTGGTAACGTATTGAATCATGTTTGGAGGTTTTGTAAGATGATTCTCCATAGTATTATTTCACAAATGAAAGAAATGTGTATTCATCCATTGGTTCAGAGGCCTACAGCCCTCCCAGGAGTGTCACAAAAGGAACATAATGTTCCAAGAGTTGGGTTTTGCTTTCAGATCGCTGGTTGAGCTGATGGAAGTGAACACTCATGGTGCTGGATGGATAGTAAGCTACTGGCTGCAGTTCTAAGAGTGAACAAATTATCTTAAGCCTGGCAGTAATTTATGCTTACAAAATGAGTAAGGGTACCATCAGTTCAAACACAATACAAAATTCTGTTAATTTGATATTAAATTGCTCACTTTTGACGTGGCTGTGTCACTGGTGAATATTCCTTACCTTGAATCCTACAGAAGCAGAAATCTACCTTTTCTGAACAGTGGCAAGAAATCACCTAGGCCTATGGACAAGGTAGATGGAAACATAACTAATAATTCTGGAGTAATATATGGGGAGAAATTCAAACTCTTAATGGGGGATAAAAAGAAGGAAAAATGTTAGTAAAGCCACTTGAGTGTTTTGAATAGTTTCAGGTTATCCCATCTGTTCTCCAGAAGTGTTAAAAGTTAGAATAAGCAAGGTATCTTGCACCAAGAAACAGGTCATCTCTTCGCTCAATTTACTCCATTTCCATGTTTCTAATAAAAACCTTGACTAACTTCAGAAGTTCTCATTCATCTCCCTACAGATCATACAGTTGGACCTCCAGAGTAACTTTAAACAGATTAAGGCAGTGGATGTGAAGTCAAGAGTTTGCAGTAGAATCTGATCTTAATATATTTTTATTTTATAGTCTATTATATTATCTAAAAATAACCAATTTGTGCTGCCTTCTAGAGAAATTTGTGCTGCCTTGTAGAGAAAGTGGATTAATTTCCTATACTCCATAAACATTTTTACTTATTCTTAATGGAGAAAGATCAAAGTTTAATTTAAGTAACATGTTACTGTATTGCACAAAAGAAATTATTAGTATAATAAAAACTGAGAAGAATAGCCTGACGTAGATTTGATGAGGAGCTGTACCATACTTCTTTCCCTTCTCTCTCATGAGGAGGATGGGAAATCCACGCTTTCCTCCTCCCTGTGCTGGTAGTTTGCCAAGTTAGAGGGAATTAGTTGACTCTACTATGGTTTAGTATTCATATTACAAAGCACAATATATAACAGCTTCAGTGGATAGTCAGACATAGAACAGTAAGGTTTTCCACGTCTGAAATTCAGCTCCAAAGTAAAAGCCAATAAACTCTTCCAAAGGAGAACATAAAGATACCGACACAAGGCCAATCACAATAAGCACCAGTATTTGTATTTCAGTTGCTTCTGCCTTTCTTTGGGGGGTGGGTAGCTTGTAGAGGAAAATAAGATTTTCAGAATTCATTTGCAGGATATAGATGAATCTTTTCAAGTATTTCATAACACCTATATGCTAGAGCCAGCATGAGAATAGGCCTATAATGATTAGTAGGGGGAAAAAAAAGGGTTATAAAAGTCCTGTATCTATCTCCATGGCTAGACTTCGTGAATGAAGATTTGGGAGGGCTCTCCCCACGCTCTCTGCAAGCTCTGATGGCTGATAAGGCCAATGTGAGAGAGGCAAGTCCAGCTGCAAAAGGCACAGGAGAAAGTCTCCATAGGTGGTGCTGCAAAGGCACGGTTCTTTCTGTCTTTCTGTCTTTTGTCTTTCCTCCTCCAGGCTGATTCTGAGAGTGTTCTCAAAGGAGACAGCAGTGTTACAGATTGCGTGACTCCATGTCTCCTGACTGGAGGCCAGGGTGGACCACTGATGGTGGTCAGTGTGGCCAAGGCTGAGGTGTTGTTCCAGGCAGTCCTTGCATCTCCCCTTCGGGGCTCCTCTCTCGTGGCGGCCGGTGGCGAGTTCACCACAGAGCACAATCTTAGGGAGGGGTGATCCTCCATCCTGGAGACGTGCCCTGCCCAGCACAGCTGTGTTCTCAGCAGCACGGCCTCGACACTGGTGACCTCTGCCTGTTCCAGAACAGACACATCAGTCACGTAATCAGACCAGGGGATGTTTAGGATTGTTGTTGTTGTTGGCTGGACTTCGCGGACGAAGATCTTGGGCTCAGCCTGCGCAGTGGATGTTTGAGGTGAGGCACAGTGTGCGCGGAACTGGCCCCACCCCCTTTACTCCTGAGGTTCATTTGCCACTGCCGAGCAGCTCGGACGGTGACAGCGAGTTCCTCGGGATCCGAACCGGCGTCCTCAGAGGAGAAGCCGGCTCCAGAGGCGGGGGCCTACGCCACTTGGCCAACGCCTGCCGCGTTTAGGATTGTAACAGTAAACAAAATAGGAGAGGAAGAACTCTGAAGGTTTGAACTTGAACAACCAGATTATTTTAAGTATTATTGTTAATGGAAAAGAATGCAGTGCTGACAAGACCGTGTGGTCACACCAGAGGTGTGAGAATATTATCTTCATAGTGGCAGCCTGAGTGGCTCTAAGGAAAGAGAAATTGCATTCACTGAGGCCAGAGAAAACATTAGAGAAATTAGATAGGATTTAACTAGAATTCATAAAATAAGAATTCTTACATGGATATGATACAGAAAAATATGCTGTATTTAAGAAGGCACACAAAAAGAGACATGCTGTTTGCACGCCTGAATGGTAAGTAAAAAAATACTGTTTTCAATAGACACTGAGAAAGAAAGTAACAGGAGTACTGGGTGTAGACTTCTAGTTTAGAGGTATGTTGCTCAGACAGTTCTGTTTTAGAAATACTGAGAGAACATCTGAAAACCTGAACAAAGACATCATCTGGAATAGATGTGAATGTATAAATCGTCAGTCAACTGAATATGAGATTTCTGAGGCAAAGGGTATGGAGGGAAGTAAGACAGAACAATGGACACTGTAGTAGAGAGTTCAGAAGGCAAAGAAAGACTCCTTGGGAAAGTATCCTGAAAAAATATTTAGAGCCAAAGAAAACAATACACCCATGAGAGGAGAGTGCACAATTTCAAAAATAAAATCTTGCTGACACTGTCAAAGACCCTTGAGAAGAGAGCAATGATTTTGATCTTTAACCACCAGAATGAAAAGTCTCAAATCAAAAAGCAGCTCTTACAGCAATGTCACACGAAGGCTGCAGTTTGGTCTCACAGCTCAAAGAAGAGAGAGTAATGGAACTGGGCTGGAAGGGGCTTTAAAGATAATCTGGTTCCAACCCCCCTGCCATTGCCAAGGACATCTTCGACTAGACCAGGTGGCTCAAAGCCCCATGATACAAAAAATAAATGAATGTGATAAAGTGGTTTGTCACATTAAATTAGGTACTTTTATTTCCAATGTTACTTTTAGTCTGTTTTCCAAAAAGTTCCCTTTTAGGTTAGCAGATTTATACCTTATATTAGAAATTATGTTGCAATTTGGAATTTTTTGCCCACTTTTTTAGGATTTAGACCAGACTGTTAAAAGATTCTCTCTGCTGAAGGGCAGCAGAAGCACTGCAGTTCAGGGGAACACGACGTTTCTGCACACGCTGGGTAAGATCAAGAAATTTCACCTAGAGTAAGTGATATCATTAATATTCTAAGTGCTTTGTGAATAATCATGTAACTCCTACCATGCATGTTGTTTAATAACCTCACTGTAGAGAGCTGTTCCACCGTGGGTAACCGCGAGGTCTGTCCCTGCCGAAGCAGCGCAGGGACAGCAGGGCAGAGGGGCAGGGACACCTGTGGGCTCCAAAACCTCCTGCTGGGACCACTCACAGTCCTGGCCGAGGCTGAGCAGCCAGGGCAGGTTTGGGGCAGCTGCTGAGCAGTGACTGAGGGGGGACAGAGCAGTGACCACTGCCGCCTCAGGACCTGCAGGGGTCTTTGAACATGTCCCAGGTGACTTGACCCAAGACTACGTGGCTGACAAGGAAATTCTCATTAAGAACCAGAAAACCTTTTCAACTTGTTTTTTAGCTCTGTTGAACCCTTCAGCTCTGAAGGGAAAAAAGCTTTTCCCTTTCTTTTTTCTATTTTCTTCTTTTTTTTTCTTTTCTAGGTAGTGTTGCAAAGAGAACACTCCTCAAAGGTGTTATGTAGGACATCTACATGTACGTGAAAATAGAGCTACTTCTCTCTCTTATCACACACTACAAGCAACTTGATGTTAACTCTGAACTTTCTGTAATGAAAATAGTTGCAATTATTGGAGCAGGAAGTAACAAAAGGGAAATTATCTGTATTTCAGTGAGTTTGTTTTTTCTATCTGCAAATTTTGTAATATTGGTCTCCCTTATGTTCTTCTACAACTGCTGATGCAGTAATGCAAATAAAGAGGTTGTTAAATATCTAAAATAAGAAATTAAACTCTTCTAAAATCTTAGAAGTGATTTGGTTTTAGAGATAAAACAATTTCTAGTGCTGCATTTTAAACCGAAAAATTTTGATGGTTAATATTCTATTTAATTATTTTGTTTAAGATATGCAGTCTTTCATAACACACAGAGCAAATTATCTGTTCAGTTATTAAAAGCCTGTGAAAGAAAGTTACAGCTAATACAGCATGTTTCCTAGAAGCCGTATTAATGCTCCTTCTGAGGTAATTTAAATAGGTTTCTGAGGTCAATCATGTCTAATTGATCTTGCTGTATTAACTTCATTCCATAGCATTTCAAACACAGTCTCTCCACTTATTGAGCTGCATTTCTTGTACAACAGTATTACACAATTTGCCATTTATACTTCACTGTACATTTTTATATTACATTATTTTAGTATAATGTCCTTGAGATCTATGGTTAGAGATCAGTCAATTTTCTCAAGTCCTTTGCACAGTAAGGCTTAAAAGTGCTGCAAAACTTGGCTGTGATGAGATTCAGCCCTTGGGATTAGTGCCAGAGGTGGCAGTGAGCTGATGTCCCACTGCACCACACTGCAGCAATTTTCCTGGGCTAGCCCACAAACCCGTGTATGCACTTGGAATGAGTAATGGGCATTTCAATGCCAGCATTTACAGAAATACTTCAAGTTTCCTAGCAAATCTGATCTGATGAATAACCCCATGCAATTCAGTCAAATAAAGCTTTAGCAAGTATGTATTTTAAAGGTCAAGGAGGGAATAACTTCCTTTTTAGAATTAGATGGGCCTGTGCTGTAGTGTTTTGGCAGAAAAGAACTGTTCATCCTCATTTTGAGGCATGAAGGAATAAAGAAACCACCAAAGTAAAAGACTAATGTTCCTGCAAACAGGAGGCTAATAGAGGGCAAATAGGGGCTGCTATATCAGGATGTTGCACAAAGGACATACTTTTCAAAAATATTAAAAAAATGTGCCTACTGGATAATGACAATAATGAAGATGTGGTACTTTTTCTTTAAAAAACCCAAGCATCCTCAGAGCTTATACAGCAGTCCTGAGTAACCTGGACCTCACACAACAAATATGTCTCAAGTTGTTTATGAGCAATGACTTATGGGTTTATTATTGTGATTAATTTGTGGAGCAGAGGGCTTCAGGAAGTGACAATTTGTTGCTTAGTTATTCTATAGAAAGAGCAGACATCTTCTGCTCAGTTACTCCGTTAGAGTTCAAAGATGGAGCACAAAAGCAAAGCATACTTTTAAGACCTAATTAATTACAAGAGTCCTGAGTTGTTCACTGGAATATTCTCAGATGCTTCCTAAATAAATTAAACATACCCTTTTTCCTATTTCAATCCATCTTAAAGTATCTAAGATAATGAACCATTCTGCAACAGTGTTGGGTTGATGAATTAACCAATATCTGCCCAGTGCTGTGAAGATGAAGAACCCCAAGTCTTACCATCACCATTTGCTTTCATCCATTTCAGCAGCTGCTGCAGCAGGGAGAACAAAATCAATGGACTGGGCAGTATCTAAGCACTTAAGGACTTCAGCAAATAAAACATTTCAAATCTGAAAAGTGAAATAAGATCCCTACAAAAAAAGCCTACAGATACATGACACAATTCCTAGGAAGCATTTATCCTTATTCCACCATTGGCATATTTACCCAAGTGATGAGGACTAATTTTCTCTGAGCTATTAATTACTGGACTTAATTTGAACTTACAGTGAATGAGTACATGCCTCATTCATTGAGTTCTCAATTGTTTTTATAATTTCCCTGCAAATTTTTTGAGATACATTTCAGCAGGGAATCAGCCACAAAACATTGTATTGCCAAGCAAGATGCACAAAGGAACCAAAAATGAACACAGTAGACACTGTACACTCTAATGGACTCTGTGTCTACTAGACTACATCCTGGTAATGATCACCTCTATTTTACTTATTATTAGGAAAGGCAACTGGTGACTTGACTTACATGCATTCTAGGTAATAATGTAAATTTTTAACTGTACAGAAATCCTGATGGATCTCCTAATTTCTCTGATAGCTACACTTGGATATTTGTTACACTACTGGAGAACACATATAATAGAGAATTGCTTTTCCTCAATAAAACTGCTATTTTCCAGTACACAAAACATTTAGAAAATGTCTGCAGACTGTCAAGAATATAATTTTATAATAGCATAGCTATTATACTCTCTAAACTAGGAGGATTCTTAAAAATACCAGTAGCATAAAAACATTTGAGGAATACATATTTTGCCATAAACTTTTTCTTACTTGAAATACAATTTCTAATTGTAGAATCACAAAACTTTACTTTCAGAGTGACACAGTTGGAACCTCAGGCATTCTTCAAGCTCTTTAGGGATCACATTTTAGCTAGGTAGTGGCACTTACTGCAGTTTACAGCCAGCTTTATCCTCACTTTCTAAATACCTTAGTATTTTTCTTACAAAATCATAGACTTCACTTCCCTGTAGTTAGCACAGCAGTGAGACACAAAGCCTTGTCTACACCTGAGATGTCATGATTCATTTTTCCTAGGGCAATTTATACATTTATCCCTTTATCATCGGTTTTGTAACAGAACTGCTGAAAACACACAGATACACAAAGTTATACACAAGAGATACTTTCAGTAAACATATAATTGCACTTTAAAGAAATTTTAAGATAAATTCATTAGTCTGCTTAACATTTTCCAGAAATCAATTATGTCATTGATGATGCTGAGGTATGGATTTCAAGTGCCATGCAAGTGAAAGGGATGGATTTGAAGTAACAAAGCGGGATCTTAGAAATAAACAGAAGAAATAAAACTTCCTATACATCAGCAAGTAAGAGTAAGGAAATTATGCCTATGTACATTATGTGGAAGAATAGAGCCTCAAATCTGTGTAATGCTCTTCTATCAGCTGTAAGTAGCTCTGAATGCATCATCAGTTGTTTGTAGCCTAGTAGGATTATGATGTCAATATCCCTTCTAAAATGTTCTATTTGCCCCTAACACATATTACTGTAGTCACTGAAAATTCTAAAAGGCTTAGACAAAGATAATTCAGTTTCATCCGTTTAACTTGAAATCATAATGGCAAGCTACCTATTCCTACCTATTTTCATTTTCCTGTTCAGCTCCAACTGCAGCCCAAATACATCACCATACATAAACTGTCAATCAGAAGTCTGGGGAACAAACATTTCATAGGTCTGCACAAAAGGGCTAGAGCACCTTATTAAAAATAAATGCTAGTGCTTCAGTCATGAAAAGCCCAAGCCTGCAAACCCTGAATTGTATGAGTAGCATCACCTTTACTTCATAAGCAGTGAAACTTGAAGGCTCTAAAATGGCCCAAAGGGCTGATGAGTAGCACCTAAGTAGGACTTCAACTATCAAACTCAGTGTTTTCTAGTCTTTAATTGTTAGTTGAGATGTTATATATATTTTCTTTGCATCCAGAAAAACAGTTATGGCAAGCAGTTAGAAATAAACAGAACAGTTGCTGCATTGCATAAAAAATCACTGCAGGTCACTAGTTACAGACAATAAATGAAATAGTGGCAAAACCCCACTACACTATACCCCAAACTACTACTGTTTACACTCTATGCAGGGTTAAAATAACTGCTGACATCTAATCGTTGTTGTGCAGGTCTGCAAATCTGCATCTGACTTGATTATACTGCATGACAAATGAGAATGCTCTTCCCAGTTTCTCAGCCAGCCGAATAGGCTGCGTCTCTCCTGCAGCCCTGCAGCCTCCAGACAGCATATCTTGTTTGTTCAGCACAAGCCTGATCTAAATGAGATTTTTTTTTCTGTACTTTTTCACCTTTCATTTAAGCTCAAGTGAATTTAAGGCTTTTCCTCAACATTCTTTACCACTGAAATCCTGACATGATGCAGAGGAATTAGCTGAATGACCCCGTAAGGACACTTCTTAACACGACCACTCTGCTTTACACGTGCACACAGTGCTGGGGTCTGGCTGAAGTTAAGGAAGGAGGCTTAGAGCAATTGATTAGAGAGAGGCAAAAATGAAGCATGTGTATAAAGCAGTATATCAGGAACAAGCAAAACAGGTAGCTGTGTCTTTAAAACATATTTACAACAGATCAAATAAGGAATAAATGGGATTTTTTTGTGGAATTAGGAAGGAAGGATGACTGACTAGAAAATTATAGGACACAAAAAGACAAAAAAGCATTACAAAGTACCATTGTGCAAACCAAATGAAAAAAAATATGTTCTAAAGCAGGAGCATACAGTGCAAACACCTAATTCCTATTCTTCCTATAAATCAAAATGTAGATTAAGGAAATCTTTTAATGGTGATGTCTTCTATGAAAATACCAGTAAATGAAAACTAGTCAGAAGAGTGCGAAGCAAAAAGTGGTCACTTCTGTTTACTTTGAAGCACTAAGGATAACAAAAATGTTCCCATTCTAAAGTAAAGCAATACAAGCTGTTTATTTAAAGGGAGATGCAAAATCACATAGGAGAGTCCACAGCTGTCCTCTTATATACCTAAGAAGAATTAAAGGCTTCTTTCCATTTAAATGTAAAGGTGTTTCTACAATAACACTAAATGCTGTACAATTATCTGGTCTGAACCCACTGATCAACACTGAAAATCCTACCAGGGTCAAACAATGACAACAGGAAAGTCCAATTTGCACAGTGCTTTGTGAACCAACTACGGCATTTTATCCCTTCTGAGACTGCACCGGCATGCCCAGAGCCTATTCTTTTCCCAAGTACCACTCAGCTGGATAGGTATTTTTGCCATCACCTCTTCTGAATCCACAATATCTGACACAGGTTTGGCCATGTTCGTGCTTCATCCCAAAGCCAACCTTAATCACCATTGTCCTTAACACCACTGCAGGTCTTTCCTGCAGACATCAGTTAAGGGTGATGGGTTTCGCATGGCCCTGTGACACTGCACACACACACATGAGGTTCTTTCCTTTAGTTTTGGTCTGCATGCTTAAGAGAGCATATTCTTGTGTTTATCTGCATTTGATAACTATATTACAGGCAATTATTGTAATTCATGACTATTCCCTTATGGTGTTTCTCTGAAGCTTCTTCCTGGGTGGCAGGACCTCTATTCTTAGGATGATCCTTGGACACTACTGCTCCTAACAGTCCCTCACAGCTATCATGGTATTATTTCAGATGTACTTGTTGGCTGCAGTTGCTGGGCTCTATTTTCAATTCTTTTTAGTGAAAAACAAATGATAAATTTGTTTTAGTTTGAATCAGACACTTGGAAACAGCATAATAAGATATGACAGGTTATAGCAGAAGTCAACTCTTGAGAATTCTATTTCCCCATGCCAAACCTGAAGATGCCATAAACTCAAATCCTCTATGCCAGTCATAAAATTTTAATTAGCTAAGCTAAAAATACTGGTACTATTTACCACAGTTCTTATTTCTTTTTTAAGCTGCTGGATTTAACACCACTGAAATAGGCTGCAGATTGCAGAGGCCGTCACTAGTGTATTAATACTCTGCTTCCACATACACGTGAGCATTCTGTTCAGCTTCATTAGAATAAATCAGTAATCTAGTCTCTTGTTTCTCACTGCCAAATGATAAATTAACTAATAGCTACATTCATGGATGGAATATTAATTTATACAATGTCCTAAGGGGTACTTCCGTATGGAGTACAAGACGCCTCATGAACAGATCTCATTCAAAGCTTTAGTAGAACTATGAAACAAGCCAGAAAATCTAGTCCAGATCACCTGCCACCATATGAAAACTGGAGAGAACTGTATCAGCAATTTTAGTAACCACCACTGAAATATAAAGAATTAAATTTAGACACCGCCTGGAAGAATGATTCTTCTTTTAAATGCAAAAAATCAAGCACCTTTCCATGTAAAGAGAATTTCTGGAGGTCTGTGAAAAATGCTTTGCCTTTCTCAAGGTCAGATCATGTTCTCAGAGTTCAGCACTGTGTGTGTTGTGTAATGGGGAAATCTGCCAGTTGTAGGAGGGAAGTTATGTTTTTTCCCCAGTTGTTCTGCATTATCTGCTGAAGCTCCACACCACATGCATGAACACAGCAGTGCAGCACATGGACCCAGAGGTTCTGCCTCTGCCCTTGCCTCTTACACCATTCCTTCCTTATATGCTGCAGACTTTATCTTGCAGCACTTGGCAACTTTCTAGTGCATGAAAATTACTTTTAGACAGCTGAAGAAAGTATATGCAACTATTGGCCTCTTTCACAGCCTTCTCTCAGGTTTACCTTCATTTTTCTAGCAGTTCTGTCAGAGAAAACAGATAAAGTATTATTTTTTAATACGAGGGCAAGGAAATTCCATGAAACACTAATGATGTTGGCTCACCTGGCAATACCAAAATATGCTTAAGAGGAATTATATTGCAAAAATTACAGCTTAATTTAGTAGCACTGACAACATAATAAAACTTGAAAGAGGAAATTCTGTCCTCTGTGGGTTTTTCACAGTCCAAAAAAGCTGAATATAGGATGAGCTCTTGGAAGGACCATTGGAGTGACTGCAGCCTCTCTGTAAAATGCTAAACTGCATTTTGGTAGCTCAGAATGATGAAGTCAAGGCATCTGGTTATTTGACTGATTGACTTTTGAGTCTATCAGCAAACCAGAATGGCTCTCACAGCACAAGAAACATAGCATAGGAAAACAGAATAGGATTAAAACCACTGAGAAAGAAGCAGGATTATTTTCAAATTTCTAATATAATACTATTAATGATTATGGAGCTTTCCCTCACAGAATTTTTTTTTTCTTTCTCATTGTGAAGTCAATCACTGTAGCACACATAAAATAATGTCAAGCTTTAATTATAATTATAGGCAATACGCTTTGAAGGCAGCATAGAGATTTAGCTAACTCAGACATTTCAAGCAAGGCTCCCATTTTTATTTCCCCTTCTGTTCTTGCATTTGAATGTTTGAAGCATCCTGCTTTGTGAGAAGGTTATCTCTGGCACTTCTCAGCCAGGGCCCCGACAGTTCTGGCCCCGGCCCCATCCAACAGGACGTGGCTGGGGGTAGGGGAGCAGCCCCAGCACTGCCAGCCTGAGCAGCTGAGGATGCTGCTTGGAAGGGGAGCTGCAATCCCAACACCCAGACTGCTGCAGGGAATAAAGGCCTGAGATATCCAAACATGCTTAATGGAGCTGCTTCTGCAGGAATAGCAATGGTTTGTCTGCAGCTGTGCAGGACTTCATCCGAGCGACCACAACCCATTCACAGTCACTTATCTTAGGGATCTTCTATCAGGCTTGATAGAAGACTCAGTGGCATCTTTATTTACCACCTTTGCAAAGGATTGGGGATCTCATTAGGCACAGAGCATGAGTTTGACTTCTTCATTCCAGACACAAGGTTTATGGAAGGAAAAAGAATTGGGCAAGTGCATCTGAGGTTGAGCTGTTGTCCTTTTGGAAGGCTAATCACCAAATTTAGCAGCAGAGGGCACAAGAAAACTGCAGTCCTCATCAAACATGCATCAAACCAAGGGAGGGCTCCCAAGGTGACTCCTCAACAAGCTACTAGGTTAGCAGTACCTATTCTGTTTAAATTTAAGAACAAAAGAAAGCCCTGGACCTATCATATATAATGTTGGCTGGATAAACACTCTTAGTTCATCTGAGATTAAATTTGTGATATTAATAACTGCAGCCTGTTTCAAACATCCAGCTATCTGAAAACCTGAATGTCTGAAGATGAGGATTCAGAAATTGTAAATGAAAGAACTACTCCCTAGTGGTATCAAGCAAATGAACACCATGTTGGTAGACGGTAAATCCTAAAGCACAAATAATCTCCTTAAACCTACATCTGTGAAACCTAACAGTGAACTTACAAAAATATCTGTCCCTTATGTTCAACAGAAAATAATTTAAGCAAACAAAAGATGAAAAACAAGGTGGCCAAAATGCCCTTCACTATTGGGTTGTTGAATACAAAGGACCTTGGTGGAACTGACTTGATTTAGCTGAACGAAAACCAACCCTCCACCCTACAATTTGCAATGCAAATTTCATAATTGTCATTATCATCATCATGGATGGATCATCCACAGTAAACAACATATTTTCAGTGAGGGTATCATCACTTGTCCTCAGTTTGGATAGGTGGAGTTTTGCATTTAGAATGTTGTAGTTCCTTTAAACTCTAGTTCTCTGACAGTCAGATCTTTGTTTCCCAAAAAGCACCAAGCGCTTCCGCAAAAGCTCTGTACATTAAAGGACAAGGATCTTGCAACTCTGTCAGGAAGAGTTAATTAGTAAGCTGAATATTTAGAGAAAGCCTATTTCCAGCTCTATTTAAGGATTTATTTACAGGTGTTACTGCAGTGTCAGGCTAGGAAAGATGTAAATTGGGTTGATCCAGACTGAGTTTCTGAGATGTAATCTGTCTCTACTATTGTGTTATCAATGCTAAGAATGACATTTGAAAAGTCTTATCTTTACCAAGTCAGTCAAAAACTTAACACAAAATTTGTTACCTAATTTGCCCATTTCACTTGTAGTTGTTTGTAACAACCTGTCTTTGGTTTTATGTGATTTATGTACTCACACCTTTCTCACAAATCAATTTCCATCATTCCATTTTAAAATTAAAAAAAAACAGGTTATCTGCTTCATATTTATCCCAACATCCACAGATATATGACCTTAAGGGTATTTTTTTTCCTGGTATCTGGCTGAAGAGCAAGAATACCTTTATGCCTGTATTTATATTCCCACAGATCCAGGAAGGCAGCTACATTTATATGCAAGCATTAACCCTATTCTTGGTTACTCAGACACTTCACCAATGACTGTCTGTAATTTACAGACAGAAGATGACAGAGTGCCAATTACATAACGAGCTTTGAGCAGATAAACAAATGACTAGTCTATGCAGATTCCTACCCCTGAAACTGCAGTACCAAAGAGTGTGTTCCTTTATTTTGGAGAACAGAACTAGTATTTTTCCTTTTTCCCCCTGCTCAGAAGATTTCAAAGTTTTGTTTCTTTTCTGATAATACATAGAGCACAAACAACATTCATCTTGGATGAAATAAAATATGCAATTAGCCTGCACCTAAAGGACTTTTTGAGAAAAATGTGGCTTGGGCTATCTTAACTGCCTACTCTACTTAGAAAGTTTTTCTGTAAAGGTGGACAAATCCTTTTCAAGAACTCTGCAGGCAATATTCAAGTGAAATCCTTGACTGAACAGACGTTCCTGTGCTGAAACTGTAGGTCTTAACTCTGGTGTTTAACACACTCCACTCCGAGGCAGGAAGTCAGGCATCAGTAGTTGCCCAGGCTCCCGGAGCACAAGCCTTATCCCATCAGATCCCAATGGCCTGTAAAGGAGAAAGGAGGCATGTGGATCTTGTCTATGTGGAGAAATTCAAAACTGAAGAACTAAGGCTTTATCAGACAAAGGAGGGCAACAAAGCACTTGTTTACTCCCTGTCTTGGATGTTTCTGCTAAGAAAATGAAGGGATTGGGTATTTATTAAAGTCTCACCATGTTTGGAAAAAGTATCTTGATTTTACATCATTTCTGTAACAATGCCATGGAATCTCTGATTCAAGTCTGTTGCTGGGAGATGAAACCCCACAAATTAATTACCTCTGAGCATAACTCCCCTTCCAATATCAGCGTGCTGAAAGTCAGAGGAAGCGTTCATTTTCTTCTAGACCTTCAGGACGATAACTGAATGTTTATCTCACCTTTGCCAAGTCATTATAGGAAGAGCAACTATTTCAAACTGGAAACTGCAGATCCTACCCTCTACAGGTGTGTGATAAAGCTGAAATACTGTTGCTGTGAAAATAAAAGTCAACACAAATATTAGAACAGAAACAGTAGAACATATTGACATGAGCCTTTGACAGTTCCTACTATGCTCTTTATATCTTTTTAGACCCTTGAATAGTCTTTGACTTGTATGCATGTCATTCCTCTATGCTCACTAACTTCATGAAAGCACAGGAGAAAATAACGGGCTCTCTCCTCTTTGTCTTCTCTGCCATTCTGTGCTCTGCTAGAGCTGGGAACATTGAAAATTCTAGTGATCCATCAAATTCCTAACTGGCAAACTTTAAGCCTAAGGTTTGGGTTCATTCTTTTTCTTCACACACAGGTAGACAGAATTCCCCAATCAGTAACTGGCAGGCTAAGTGCAGCACAGTGAAAGAACACTGCAAACTCACTGTTAGGCAGTATTCCCAAAAGCATTAATACAGCTTCAGCCATTCTCATTAAGGAAGTGTATGATGTGGTTGGGTAAGATGCAGTGCCAGGAGGGTTGATGAGACCTACAGTCGGCCTCAACAAGTGATATGTTTTGGATTACAGCTTTGCTTAACTGAAGCATGTAAAATAATGTTATCACAGAAAAAAAAAACCCAACATATGTAACATATCTACTGGAGAAAAGGCATTAATCCTGCAGTGCAAGGTTGCTGTACCCCCAGGCTAGAGCAGGGCAGCGGTATTGAAGACACCTATACACAGGAAGCCTTGTTCCTATATCTGCCTGTTACCTTACCTGTGTCATATTAACTGTCAAAGGATGAGGGGAATATTAATGAAGCTTTAGAAACAGATAGATGAAAAAGCTAGTGTGAAAAAAAGAATTTCCCTTGAATTTTATTTATTGTAAGATAACCACGTTTTGCACAATGCATTCAAATAAACGTTCATTTTCTAGGTACTCAGTAAAGGTACCTATGCACTTTGGTAACACTTTCAGGAATTAACACTTCTCCTTTAAAAATGAAACAGTTGACAAATCACTGAGACATCATGTTGGTACATTGTAGGTCAGTCTATTCTGTAGCTACTTGTAAGTTTTCCAATTCAGTACTGTGCATCTTTCATCACTAAACATGCAGTAAGCAGCTAACGAAGTAAGAATGTAAATCACAGGATCACAGAATATTCTGAGTTGGAAGGGACCCCCAAAGGAAATGGCCCATACTGGGATCATGCCCATGACCTTGGTGTAATTATCACTGCGCTCTAACCAACTGAGGTAATCTCAGTATGAATCTTGCCAAGACTTATTCTTCAGTGACTTCATTAGATGCTCATAAATAGATTGGTTTGTCTTTAACTGAGCTCAGGACAGTATGTACATACATTTTGGTTGCAGGTGTAAGGTAAGTAATGCCTTGTCTACATTTTCATATATATATATATATGTATATGAGAAAAAGTGCTATGGCTGGCAGAATATGATCCCTAGAGACTAATACTTATAAACTGTTGTGTTTATTGGGAAAGTCAAATGTAGACTAATTACTCTAACAGTTGGAACAATTCCTATTTTTCTATCCTTAAGACAACTTGGTTTCATCTTTCTAAGCTTAATTATTACGGTTTGAACAATGACACCACGGCAGCCCCCTAGGGGTAACCAGAACTTCCTCTGTTGCAGAGACAGACAACTCCAGTCCTGCTGGGGCTGGAGGGACATTCCAGGGGCAGGAGTCCTGCAGGGAAGGCTGCAGCTTGTGGTACAGTTCAAGTCAAAGATCAGCTCCCACCCACTTCACCTGCAAAGATACTCCACAGTTCCTTGACAACAGAAGTTGCCAACACTGTAAAACTACAACTCCCTAACTCTGTGCACACCTTCCCTGGGCTTTCCCAGTGGGTTTTGTCAGGCACTTAAGAGGCTTCCCTGCAGGATACAACTCTGTACCGTCATACGTAGCCTACTACTGCAGGGCTATAATCAACTTCTGTGCCCTCTGATATTCCTTTACCAGATGCAAGCCCTGAACAGCCACATTTTACTTTTGTTTCCATTTAAATCTTCATCCTGTATTTGCTATAGTAACAACTTTCAGATGGAAGCAAATAAATCCTAAATTACATGTATTGTGGAAAAGTCCATTAACCAAGATTTCATTATGTTAAGTATTTTGCGGCCATTCCTGCCACAAAGAGCTTAAAAATCTATAACTAAGTCTACAGCTGACAAATTAATAAAGTGGACTTTGGGGAGTTTGTTTAAAAACCAAACACAACCCACACACACACAATGACACAATAAAGAAAACAATAATGAAAACAGTGTAGTAACTGCAAAGCCATCCTTTTATAGTCTCCATGGCAGAGAACTTTTTATCCACATGCTAGTCATATTTACATAGGCAAAATACTTAATATGGTTATTTATAAAGGTAATTATTTTTATCTTCATAGTTTTGCCCCATAAGAAGGTTAAGAGCAAAATTCATCTCAATAGCAAAACCAAATTAAGGTTTTCCAGTTAGGTACATTTAAGTTATTTTAACTGATGATTTCAGGCACACCTATTATTCAGGTACTCAGTAAATGTTTACTCAGTGTGTTATTGATTAAATCCAGTGTTTCACAACCTTTTGCAACCATAATACGAGGCTCTGGAGCACTTTGCTACATTCTTAAACTATTGTTTGCCTGTATGGATTAATGTATACAGAAGATCCCAAACTGGTACGTCTATTTCAATAGGTCAGCCTTTGAGCAATGAGAGCCTACTGCTGTCTGTCTAAATGCATACCACGAAGGGGTCCTAGACCCTTAATTGGCTCATAGGTTCCACTACAATAAAGACTTTTGGGTGTTTTGCAATCACCTTTGTTTCATTCAGGATGCTCCTGTGGTGTTTAGACAAGTTCCCCGTGTATGCTAAACCTCAAACTTTCCTGTACAGAAGCGTGTTTGAATTTCCCCCGTTGCTCTTGTCTTGACAACACGTGAGGATGTCTCAGGGTGAATCCTGTGACAAGGAGCCTGGATGAGCTCGGGAAGAGAAGCCACCCAGATGAGCCCGTGGGGCTCACAGCACGGGCTGAGGGAAGGAGGAGCAAGAACTGCCACAGTCCAGCCCCAGGAGGGGACACTCAACGTGCCAGTGGGCCCGGCATGGTGTGAGCTGTTGGCCAGGTTGCCAGGGCCAACCTCAGCTGCCAGCCACAGTCAGGCACAAGTTTATCAATGATGGAAGGTATCATCTGAAAGGCAATCTGGAGAGAGTGGGAAATTCAGAGCAGCAATATACAGCTTTCAGGTTTCCTAACCCTGAGATGGTATTTACCTGTGCTATAGTAGGTTACTACCATTACCTTAATTACTACATTAATGTATTTGGAATTAGCATTACACATAGGAAAATCCGTAACCATTGACACCTGGTTCAGAAACTCTGGATGGCATCTGTCTTGTTTATATTTATTATGAGTGGTTATAAAAATGTTAAGTACCATCAGAAAGAAAACAAATAATTCTAATTTAAATCATTCAAACATGCTGGTCAATATTAAGGAAATTATTTCTACTACAACTGCTACAGCAGTGCCAATCACAATAATGCCAAAATTATTTAAAGGTATCATACTGTCTGCAGATGTTTTAAGTACACATTCCTACTTTCTTCGTTCCTGAAGTCTGTGTGAAATTAAACTCAAAGCTGTGATCCTCACACACCAACACCTGGAGCCTAAACTAAACCACGAAACATCCTAGGACTCTCAACTCCAAAACATGTTATTAAATCTAAGTTAAATCAATGTTGATTCAAGAGAGATAGTTTACTAAATTGTGATTAAAAAATGTAAACACAAATCGAGGTAAAAGCACAGGATAACCACACAAAGAAAAACCCAACCAAACCAACCCCCCTCTACCAACACAACTGACTTAAAGGCACATACCTGATGCTACACAGGTATTTTCATGGCAAGTCTTCCATCAAGAAAGCAGGTAGTCATTAACCAGGAGTGAAGAATCCTTCCACCAACAACCTTCACAGTGCTGGAATCAGAAATACAATGCAAATCAGTATTTACTGGGAAGTATTCCCCTCCAGTGCTCTTTTTGTGTCTCTAGTGCAGCACTGAGCATGGAATTTCTAGTCACCAACAGGATTCCTCCCCTTTCATTCATCTAGTATGCAACAGCTCTTCTCTCCTGGGCCATAACATGTCAAATACTTCTACATAATTAAAGCCACACTGATTGACTGGCTAAGAATATCACAGGGATAGGTTCCTTTTTAAAGCTGCCTTATCTCTAATCAAGAGCTGTCTTCTGGTAACACAAGATTTTGTGCCTAAAGGACATTTTATATATCTATATATATATATATCAATATGTATAGATATATGAACATTCCTTTCCCCTCCACAACACGGCAATAACAAGAAAATATTATACTCTGATATCTCTTTGTAGTGCTAAATCAGAGACTATGAAGGACAGCAAGAGGCACTTAGTGAGACAGGCAAAATGCACATTTTTGTTAAGTATGGAAACTGAGATTTGTTGTGATGGTGGAGTTTATTTAGGAAAGAAAATAAAAATCTGCCAAATATACATGAACAAATTGGTGATAAAGCTTACATCTTGTCAGGTGATTTTATATATTAATGGACTGTTAACAGTTCATTCTTTTAAATACAAATCTGTTAAGGCTAAATTTAAACATCAAGGCAAGCAATCTGGTAGCATGGCAACAATGTGCTGTGCTGCATAGTAAGAATTTGGAACCTCACAAGTCTGCTTCTTTCATATACTGGATCAATTTATAAGAGTAGAAATATTTCTGTTCTTTGTGTAACTGCCTTTGGGATTATTCATCCATTAGTAGCTGCAGTGGTCTTTAAATGCCATGAAACTCAGTATCAGCCAGGATGGCCACCCTCAACAGACAGAAAAATAGCAGATTACAAGGAAACGTTTAAGATTTCAGTCCCAAAAGAGAGATTTGGTATGGGTGTGAGGACTACAGCAGCTCTGAAGCAATCTTGCTTCTGCATGAGAAACAAGCAATCCCATCTCCATGCACTCCCCCTGATGTGTTGCAAAGTCCTCTCCTGGCTTTCAGAGTGAGTTTTGAAACCTATTTCAAGATCTGACTAAACCAAAAGGGTGCACTTGCCCTGCACTGAAATAAATTTTTGTGGTAGCTGGTATGAGTGATTCTAGAGAGTAACATCGATCTGTTGATGGCATTTCACTCTTGGTGAAAGGGAAAAAAAAAGAAATTAAAATCCTATGTTGTTCTAGAAGAGAATCTGGTCTGAGCAACACACATCCTCTTCAGTTAATCCAGTAACCCAGGAATATATTACCATTTTGCTGGGGCAGGGAAAGGCAAAGCTAAGTAGTATTTTTAATCTTTTGATCTTGAAGATTAAAGATTCTGTCACTTTCTGTACACTGGGTGACAGAAATAACACCCAAGCACCTTTGTTTCGTAGTGCATGAAGGCAGTAAATAGGTAGAAGGCATTCTGGGAATATTATTTTTGTTGTTATTATTCTTTCTTTCATTCACATAAAAATAAGCTATTTCACTGAACCTGAACACTGGATGCCAAACACAGCTACTCCTCCTGGGAGGTTCTTATAATACTCTTTAGACAGGTGCTGTCCTTATGGAACTGGTGCCTCTCACCCTGTGTTATAGCTTGTAAAGAGGGGGAAAATGCTCTTTAAAAATACTTGTTTGGATGGTTTTGGAATAATTGATCACCAAAAAAGACAGATACAGAACCTGAATTTTTTCATCCTTGGTAGCTTTTTATCCTTATTGAATGCAGACAACACACTGATTATTTCATAAACTTGTGTTTTATACAATTTGAGGCAGGCATCACCTTGATTCTGGAACTGCAGCTAATGTTTCATTTGGCTCCCTTATTCTACCTAAACATTCACTCTTTTGGAGCCTACACTTCAAAAATTCCTGTCACTTCCTCTCCCTCCTCTGGGAATTTCCATATGCAGACCTACCACTATCACCATCAACAATACAGATGCTGTTGTTTCCCCTCCTTCTTTCCTTCCTGCCTTCCTCCCATCTTCTCTTGCTTTCCAATATGCTAATTTTATTTCTCTGATCAGTTTAAACTCCTAAAGTCAGCAGTTACAGGTCTACAGGTCTCCCCCTTACGCAGATGAGTTTTCTCTGTGTTTTATTAACATAACCACTTCAAAAGTGCCTTGCCTGTCACAAAGGCTTTGTGACAACAAGAGTTGGTTCCACAGGAGTTTTGATGAACTTTGCTTCCTCTTCAGTATGAAATGCTGCAATGACTTAATCTTTGATCTTAATGTAGAATTGAGGATTTATGGGTGCTACAGTGAGGCCACTGGTCTGTTGCATGGCAGGATGCCTAAGGAGCCCTTTGAGAGGCTCTTCAGAGATCTGTCCATGTGATTCTCCCACAGACAGGCAAACTATTTTTGTGAGGAACCGAGGTGACATTGTCACTGCTGTTTGTTGCTAGTTTGTAGCGAAACTAAGGTTTACATCAGCTGTTAGAACCTGAAGATATGCAAAGTTTTCTACATTTATTCTTATGCTTCCTTCTTCAGTTGCTTATCCAAAGAACCACACAGTGATCCCAGGGGATCATTCTAATGTCACTCCTAAAACCTCAGCTAAATGAAACTTTCTGTGGACTCAGGCTCTTCACACAACGACATGGAACGATGAAAGTCTATACATAAGAATATGAATTCTCCATCACTGTTTATCCACTAAAATATCAATTTTCTGTTGATAAAAACTGTTCAGTTTTTACTGGAATTACTATCTCACTAAATCCTCCAGAGAACCCTGCAGTGCCATGCTAAGATAATCAGTTGTCTGTCACTCACAACAAATCCAAAGTGGAACAATTGGAAAGCAGAGATGACTTTTCTCAGACACTGCAAGAAAAATGTCTTACTGGAGAAAATAGAAGTGAACTCAAAAAGCCCTATATTCCCATGTTACATAACATCACTCGGCATTCTGGGCTCCTGTGGTCAAGCCTTTAGAGCTGCACATTCACCAGAACCTTGTCACCACTCATGGTTAGTGTTTGTAAACTCTTGGGCTGGGTTATGAGCTGTTTGTTGTTGGGTTTTGTTAAGATGTTGCTACATGCGTGACAGGAAGAAGTAAACATGCCCACTGTGCCCAGATAACAAACTCTTAGCTAAATCTGACCTCTGCACTCAGGTGAAAGTATTCTGCTAGCTCTTCAAGGATCAGATCCTGTGAACCCTTAATACAAAGGTGGATGATGTACACGAGGAAAACTTGCAAGGTCAGGCCTCTCTTGGAGAAATGTTTCAGGAATAAAAGCAGTAGATTTCACTCTTTGAAAATGACCAGGTTTACTGTACAACTGACTTGGGAAGAGAAACTTCTGCAAAGGTTGTAGCTGGCAAGTGTATCAGTGAGAGGAATCTCTCAGTAAGGGAAAGACGGAAATCTGGAAACAAGGCTAGTTAGAGATACGCTCACAAATATTCCTAACAAGAATGTAAAAACAAAGTTCAAAAACTACTTCATTCAATTAATAGAATGGAAATATTTAATCTGCCTTTTAAGTAATAAAGCAGTAACAAGTTTTTCCCTTTGGGCTGAATCTTCATTACTAGGTCTCTAACTAGAGGGGCTATTTTTGGAAGGAAATTCTATCTTAATAACTCAAAACAGACCACTGTCCCGAGATACTGCTGTGTACAGCTCCCACTGGAAGCCCAGGCTGGTGTCAGTGGGTGTCTGCATTGCAAAAGTACTACTATTTGAAATCCTTCTCCGGACTCCAAAACTCACACCAGTTATAACTGACATATTTTGTATACCTTTTTGTCAACTCTCTTTTCCTCTTCATTTATTTCTGTTTCAAAGGAAAACTATCCCTTCATGCATGAGTGTACTTCAGAGTATGCATCTCCAGCAGTCACCTTATCACCTGAGAACAATGACACTTTCCTTTTGATCCCTACCCACAGGGCTTCTAGCTCCTCCTCTTCTGCTTAGGTAGGAGCACCTATGAATCCCTGAGTTTGCTGTACCAGTCTTTGCTCAGCTCTAACTTACTCTTCTTGAAGTGCAAATCACCCTCCTCTGCTGCAGCACATGAATAAAGGCAGTAAGTGCTGCAACAAAATGGAAAGGAATCCCACGTTCTCAAATGAGAGTGCATTTACCTACCAGGATCAACAAACAGCACATTCTATGTATGTTTTTACCAGTTGTGTGAGACCTTTATTTTGAAATGTAGCATCATTAGCCAAGAGAAGACTTAAGTTCAGACAAAACTGAGAATTGGAATGAGAAGCTTCTTCTAATGGATGCCACGACAAAGCCTAAATGCTGCATGTTCAGCTCCTGCAGACAACACAAGCCTAAAGGACTGAACAGTTCAAGAATCACATGGTGCTTTCCTGGGCTGCTTTTCATACAGCTCTCATGGGAAAATGGGTTCACGGGAAAAAAAAAGAAAAATCTTACATGTCATACTCTATCCAGTAGACTAAAAGCATTTGCAAGTATCTAAAGTACTTATAATGAGCATTTGACTGAGCGATTGCAAGGTTTTTTGAGTGTCTAAATACTAGTGAATTCTGATTTGGCTTTCAGCTCCTCCTCTTAACTTGTGAAGTGCATGTGACTGCACCACTGCTTTATTTTCTCCAGCTGTAAGAACTACCATTATGTCTCTTGCATTAATGGTGCAAGGATTTAACTGCCTCACAGCAGTGCCAAAAGATACCACAGAGGAAAGCTCTTGCTTGTTCTTTCGTTTGTTTGTATTCACATTGAAATAAAAATATTTCTAGCAAATATCTCTTTCTTGAGAGGCTTATAGCAAGGTATTCATTTGTACTAATAGTAATGTACTGTTACACAGATAACAGAGACCAATGTATCCTACTGATAATGCACTCCATCTTTGCCAAGATGTGTGGATTAGTTCCGGAATGAAAGCTCTAGCTCTTTCCAAAAAAAATTCTGACTTCTAGAAACACGTCTGCTTCTTGTATCACATATGGATAGGCACAAGCATACAACTGTTCATAGGATCATAACAATTCATGTTGGAAAGAATGTCAGAGATCTCTTGTCCAACATTCTGCTCAAATCAGGGTCATCAGTGAGGCCTGATCAGTTTGCTCAGGGAATTATCCAGCCTGATCTTAAAAACCTCCAAGGACAAAGATCACACAATCTCTCTGGGCTTCCCTGTTCCCACATACGATTGTACTTGTGGGGCAAGAGATTTTGTTTTCATCCAGTCTGAACCTCTCCTTTCAACACATGCCTTTTGGCTCTCATTGTCTGCGACAGACCACTGTGCTGAGTCTGGCTCCACTTCCTGAGGACCTCCTTGTAAGTACTGGACAGTTGTTCTTAGGTCCCCCCAAAACCCCCCTTTCTGCAGGCTGAGCAAGCCCCACTCCCTCCCCCTCTCCTCCCAGAGCTTGACCTCCAGCCCCAGCACCTCCAGTGGCCTCCACAGAAGCCCAGCTCATGAATATCTTGTACTTGGGGGACCAAAACTGGACTCAGGATTATAAATGCAGTCTACAGCATGCTGAGCAGAGGGGAATAAACACTTCCCTTGATGTCCTGGCTGCACTGTTGCTCGTGCAGACCAGCATGCTCCTGCCTCTCTTTGCTGCCAGAGTACGGTGGCTGGTTCCTGTGCAGATTACTGTTCACCAGGACCTCTGGACCTTCTTGCCAGGGCTGCTCCTCAGTCTCTAGCAATGCAGCATCTTAAAGCATGAAATAATTGCCATGTTTATTTAAGCACAGATTACAAGGGAAACGGTCATAAAAAGTGTGCAGAGGCACCTAAACCGTGAAGCGTTCAAAAGCTGACAGCCAAGATTTTGCTCAGAACAAAATCAGCATCTTCCATATTTCTCTGTGGGAGCTGGCAGCTTCGAACAGATCACTTGCTAATTTCTGTACCCTCAGCACAGGAACATAAACTGGAAGAGGTTTAAACCATGATATTTTTACAAATTATTTCTTAGCAAATATTCTTATCAGAACAGCTGAAGACAGGGTAAAATTATGCTGCTTGAAGTGGTTTCTCATGTTCACAGCCTTAAGTAAAGGTCACTTTTTAAAGGCCTAGCTCTTGTTAAAATTCATGTCCAGACTCCAACCTGAAGATTAATCAAGTAACTGCACAAAACATGCTTTTTGAGAGTCTTCCTTAGAATCATAAGAATTTGACCAAAATAACTGAGCACCTACAGCCTTTACAAGAACACTTTAGCATCAGAGGATCAAGGGGAAGCAATAATGCAGCTGCTCATTAGAGGCAACATTGAATTTTTAAAAAACAGGTTTAGATAATTCGAAGTGAAGATAAGGGCTATGCTATCAGAGAATTTAGGAAGCCTGACAATCAAGCTTTATAAGGACAGTCCTGCAGACTAGGATCCTATGAGCCCCAAAGGGAATAAGGACAGTGGCTTCCACTTTAGCAGTTTAGAACTCATAGAACAACACATGAAAGAAAAGTTCTCTCATCTTAACCTGTTTCATATGGAGCAGAATTGGGACTATGCAGTGATAAATTCCTGTCTTATGCTATAACATAAAGTTCAGTCTTCTGCTTTTTAATTAACAGATAACCAGCACACACTGTATTTTAACTTAAATGGCAATGAAGAATTACACTAAAATACCTCCCTTTTAAAGTTACCTTAGTTTGAAAATACTGTGGCTTACACAAAACCACATAAAACTACCATAGCAGTTGTTTCTGTTCTTCAGTTCTGCTGGTTAAGTAATGAGGAATTTTTGGGTAATAGGCATAATAGATGAAAACCCTTTTCTGCAAACGGATTTCCAAGCCCCTCCTGGGAGATTATGGTGTAGCCCTGACCAGGTTATACAACTGAAACATTACTTACATTTTTCAGTCAAGCTGGTTACACTCATTTCAGACTTTTCTTAAACATCACTGTAATGCACGTTATCTCTGTACTATAAACAGTGAATGATCTCTTGTCATTATTTAAATTTCTTTCCTACTATGTCCTCACTAGCATGCAACAACCATCAAAACGACATTGAGTACTCGGAGTACAGAAATCTGAAAGCAGTCTGCCAGTTGAGGCAAAATAAGCCAGCCTTTCTTTGACTTTCCAAGATGCGTCTCTGAAGACAGCATTTCCTTCCTTTCCCCCATCTCCAATCCCTTTTGTTGTGGCAATACAAGCCACCACACATACATAGTCAAAAAACTGTTCAAAAGGAGGCAAGCAGACCATACTATAATGTCTCATGGTGTTTATCCCAACAAAAATCAAGTATTCGTAACTGAGCAGCTTTTTCCCTCCAGACCTCACGATGAAGGGAACGGGAAGAGAGTGGATCAAAGGCTCTGCTGCCTTTGCTACAGTGGAGGCATGAAATCAGAAATGAATACAAACTCCGCGGTGCTGCATTACAGGAGGGCTCCTCTCGCCTTTCTTTGGACTCTTGTTAAGACAAACAGGGTCTTAAGCCTCTCGCCCTCCCACGGCACACTGACACGATGCGGATGTCGCACGGCCGGTCCCCGCGTTCCCGTCCCGTCCCGGCGGGCTCGGAGCCGTCCGGGGACACCGGGGAGGGGACACAGCCCGGCCCTGCCTCGCCTGCCGGAGGGCGGCGGCGGCTCCCCGGGCACGGCGGGGACAGGCGGGCGAGCGGCAGCCCCGGGGCCGGAGCCCCGCACCGCCCACCCTGCTCCGCCCCGCAGCCCTTCCCGTCCGCTCCCGGGGAGCAAGGCTGCCAGGGGACGGGGATGGAGACCAGGATGAGGATGGGGATGGAGACCAGGATGAGGATAGGGACGGGGATGGAGACCAGGATGAGGATAGGGACGGGGATGGAGACCAGGATGAGGATGGGGACGGGGATCAGGATGAGGATGGGGATGGGGATCAGGATGAGGATGGCAACGGGGATGGAGACCAGGATGAGGATGGGGAAAGGGATGGAGATCAGGATGAGGATGGGGACGGGGATCAGGATGAGGATGGGGATGGGGATCAGGATGAGGATGGCAACGGGGATGGAGACCAGGATGAGGATGGGGAAAGGGATGGAGATCAGGATGAGGATGGGGACGGGGATGGAGATGGAGATCAGGATGGGGATGGGGATGAGTAAAGGGATGGGGATCAGGATGGGTATGGGGATGAAGTGGGGGCAGCCGCTCGAGGTCCCGATTCAGGGGAGCACAGTCTGTGCTGGAGCGGGCGGGGGCTCGCCCGGGGGCTCCCC
>VXAU01005121.1:144167-158797 GCA_013399695.1 Formicarius rufipectus | reverse complement strand
GTGCGGGGCTGTGTGCTGGGCTCTGTGTGTGGCTGTGTGGCTGTGCTGGGCTCTGTGTGTGGCTGTGTGTGTGGCTCTGTGTGCGGGGCTGTGTGCGGGGCTGTGTGCAGGGCTGTTCTGGGCTGTGTGCAGGGCTGTGTGTGTGGCTGTGTGTGTGGCTGTGCTGGGCTCTGTGTGTGTCTGTGTGCCCTGCTCTGTGTGCCCGGCTCTATGTGCTGGGCTGTTCTGGGCTGTGTGCGGGGCTGTGTGTGTGGCTGTGTGCTGGGCTGTGCAGGGCACGGGCCGACCCGCACACAGCCCCCGCCAGCCTCACCCGTGCCGGATCCCTCCGTGGCTCCCGGAGCCGGGACGGGCAGCACGGCCGTGGACTAAACCACGGGAAGTTTCACCTCGACGTGAGGAGGAATTCCTTGGCCTTGGGGGCTCCGGCGCTGGAGACACCTACCCCCACCTGGACGCCGTTCTGTGTCACTGCCCGGGCGGGGGGCGCACTGGGCGGTCTCCGGCGGTCCCTCCCAACCCCGACCTCTGAGGCTCCACTGCATCCGCCCACGAAGCGCACTCCTGAGTGCCAGCCAGGGAACCCTGCCAGGTAATGACCTCACCTTTCCCTGTTGTCTGAAGCGCTCCGGTGCAAAATCAAACACCTAAAGGTGGAACGCTGCACCAGGGGACAGCACTGGACATACATTCCATCACATAGCCAGATTTACGAGATCAAATCGTGATTTTTGTGCCCTTGTGCAGATATTACATCGATCCACCTCTAAAGATTAAAAAATATAAGATTAACCGTGTAATATTTAAAAGCTCACTCGAGTGGGTTTCTCCAAGAACACTTAGGGTGAATGATAAACATCGTTGGTTCCTCAGCCACTAGATTTTTCAACGGCAGCTGGAGTATAGTGATTACATTGTATATATAGGAACAGTTATCTTTGGCCAGTTATGACAGGACTTGCTCATAAGTATGCGAATTTGGGATTGTAGCTATTCTTGAGTGTAAAAAGTAATCTTTCTCCTGACAGCAGGAGTGAGCAACTGCCACAATGTAAATACATCGCATTGCAACCACTGTTTCCAGCTCCCAGTGTTTTGCTTGCCCTGGGCTAGCTGTACCAGCTGCTGAGCATCAACTCATATTCCATGTACATGCAAAGGTCCTTCATTGAAACAGCATTTTGTGGGGTTTTCTAATCTTTTTTTGTTTAGTTGTTTCTGTTAAGATTGACTAACTACAGAGTAGCCACTACTAAGAAGCTATTTTCTATCATGGTTTTCTATGGTGACTTTTCCCATCTGTCCCTTTCTACGTCCTACATCCTTGACTGATTTTGCTGTTCCTTTGCAGATAATGAGAACTCAAACATTACCTAAACTGTAATGCATTTATGTTTTACATAGAACTACAGCATATCTACAGATACAAATCTGTAGTTGGGCTGTTTAAACATTTGGCAAATGACATTTTAATTCATATTAATAATTCTCAAAATTGTTAACTTGATGAAATAGCTTCATATACATAAGGAAATTCCACTTTCTCCATCAGTATACCAAAAACAGTATTTCCAGCTTGATAGGACAGGTGTATGTTTTGAAGTTAACTGCAGCTGCAAGTCTTGTACTACAAATGACCTATCAAAGACTGCAGGGGTCCCAAAGGGAGAGGGATAGATTTTTTAACCTCTTAAATTTAAGTTTCTAACAAACATTCTCCCTCCACCTCATTTTGCAGACAGTGACTCAGGTAGATGGTTATTATAGAAAATGACACAGCAAACCAGAAAGTAAAAGAATGTATCTCTCTCTGCCACTCTTCAATTTCTGGAAATAGTCTTTCCCATACACGTCAGCCATGGGTGAAGAGCTGGGTCTTCCCCCTATTTAATGCAAATTGTGCATCATCACATATGTCTTCAGAGTACCTGCAGTTACAAGTTGCTTCAGAACTTTTTTCTCTAAATCATGTTTTAAACACATCTTTAATACTGAAAAAAATGCAATGTTAAAAAAAATTTAAAAGATTCACTGAAGACCTACTTTATAGAAGACTGTAGTACTTATTTGTTATCTTTACAGTAGCAAAGCACCAGTTAAAAGGCCACTTTACATTACATATAAAAAGTCATGCAATGCTCCAAAATGTATCACTTTAAAATGTATGAGAATTCATTTGTGAATCTATGCTACAAACTTTGCAGTAAACAATGCTCTTCAACAATGCACAGGAGTGTGCAAATGAGCATTAAAACAGTTGACATAATTTTATATATATGCAAGTATTATACCACCACAGTATACAAACATCTCGCTTTCATAATAAGATAAATTTACATTTCATAAAATGATCAAAGTGGTGTGAAAATGTTTATCAAGGTGACAGATTGTGCATTCCTAAGAGGGCGAGGTCTTCCATTGTAAAATGTCAACACTGGGTTATTAATTTATACATTGTTGTTAGTTTCCATTTTCATATTAATGAATTGGTCAGACTCAATGATCTTATTTTATTTCACAGTCTAATAATTTAGCCAACATGGCAGCTGCTTTGGTAAATGAATTGAGTATTGAAACAATTAACTCTTCAGTTTTTCTCTTAATCAAGGGTTCTTAAGTTCAACAAACCCAAGTCAGATCATTACAGAAGGAATTTCTTGTAAGGGCAGAATCGAATGACGTGCCAGGGAAATAGTTCAGAGCTCCTACTGTAAGTCCCTCCAGTAGATAATGTAAGCATCTCTGTGTTTCATGGTCTTTCTATGAGACTTCAGATTTGCAAAACTGTAAGATCAGCTTTTAAGAGGCACAAAGTTAGCACTTTTCTCAGCTTTTTGAGTCTGCTTCTAGATTGGTCTCATCACAGGGTATGAGATTCATTCTGCAAACTGTTCTCCTCCTCCCACCTAGAAGTGACTTGAGGGTTGCAGAGAAGAAGTAAAAAAAGATATTTTCCATCATTTAATTATGAGCCCCTTCACTGTCTGAGAAATGTTGATGGAGTCCAGAAAAATGTGTCTTGTCTGCCTTAAGCAGCATGAGATGGGAACACACTTGAGCTCAGAAGGGAAAAAAGGAACATGGAGAGATTGGAAAAGGGAACTTGCACCTGACGAGTGACCCAAGCATAAGAAAATTAACTGGCAAGATATTAACATTTCATCTCCTGAGAAGCTTGGCATTATCAGAAAAGAAGGTTTCACTGTATCTTTTTTGAAAAACAACCAACCAAACAAAAACCAAAGAAAAACCCTCCATATTGTCAAAGCCTAATTCCCTTCCAAGCTAATCGGGCTCCAGTTATTTCAATGACTGTTCTTCCCAGACATTGTATACTGCTGCAACAGGGTTGTATCATTAAGTGTCCCTCCACTGGAAGAAGCAAATCATGATTCTCTATTTCTCTACTTTCCATCCCTGAATATCCACTGCTTTTCTGGATGTTACTTCACTTTTATCATCATGGCAGTGACAAAAAGTAAGGTCCCTGTATCTAAACCCCTTCCCCTCCAAATCCCTTGGTAAGTCAGAAGAACAATGACTTGTGAAAGCTGCCTGATTTAAGGGGGAGGACTACACAGTTTTTACAAATAGAGGGGCTGATCCTCTTCCCACTGGTCTATGGGAGTTCAGCTTATGAACAGCAGATTTGTCTCAGTCTTGGCTGCATTCAGATTCTGTAGCTGACCAGCTCCCTTGCCTATTCCTTCCAAGTCCATAGCTCCAGAAGTGGAAATTCTCCTACCTTCTAGGGCACACACAGACAAGTAAGGGGGTCTGATCCCATCAATGGTAAGACCTTTAATAAGCATGATCCAGTTTGGGGGGTTGACTAATTTGCAGACCTATAGTCTTTTTTTGAGGCGGTTGTTTATTTTTGATAATATCTTGACTTCCACTCTAGGAGGAGCCAGATGAAATGTATAAATTAGGAGTCAGATAGGAGCAAGACTTAGTTATGATGAACAAAATACATCAGCTGAGTTAGAGCTAGGCACCCACAGATCAGTCAGTCAGGAAAATTTCTGGTTACCAGCTAAAAAGCATGACAAGCAGCATTTTGCCAAGAAGACAACACTAGCAGGCACGTGGAGGAAGTATTGTTTACTCAAAATCTGCATTCCCTAGTGCTACATCAAGCTCCTACTCTGAGTGTATGGACAGATGTCATACACAAAATTCATCTCCTTCAGACAGGACAAAGAAATGGAGAATGAACCAAGGGAGAACTACCCTGTTTTCTGTTGCACCAAACTATGGGCATTAGATTCAAAGGCTTCTGTTCAATTATCTTGACATTTAATCAGTGAGGCTTCTCATCTTGGCACTCCTATGCTAGTTCTGCAGAAAAGATGCCTCCCTGTCTTTAACAGAATGGAAAGACAAAAGCAGCTTTGCTCATTGGATGTCTACAAGAACGGCAGAATTGTATTTCATGAATATTAAATCTTCCTGCATTTCCATCATGAGCCTTAGGATTTCTAAATTCAAAGTTTGGAATTCAGATCACAAACTACCCTCTAAATAGTGATTTCATGAAACACAGGAACCCTATGGAAGGCTGTATTTTTCTTAAAATAAGTTAGAAGTAATATTTAGAGTACAAAATTATCTATTTTGTTTTTAAATGCATGACTTTGTAGAGATTTTTTCAGAAGGAGAAGTCTAGAGGAAGCAAAAATGTCTTTAAAGCCCTGTTTAAATTTCAGATCAACATTATACTTGTATTTTGTTGCAGCAAACCTGACACACATCACAAATAATTCCATTCCATTAAGTAAAAAGTCTCCTAGACTAAAATGAACTTACTTCATATTGAGCTGGAGCTTTTCACTGTACATGCATATTGTGGTTTAGCTAGGAAAAAATATTACTTTCTAAGGATTAAGAAAACTAAAGAGAGACAAACAGCAAGTCTTCAATTTCTAGAGCTGACATATCAAAACTAACCTATAAAAGAAAGTATCAGGACAGACTGCTTGGGTAATGTACACCAATCAAGTGAGGTCTGTCCATAAATAAGAACCTGTGACTGCAGCCTGTGACATAAACACACTGGCATGCTCGTCAGTGTTGAAGACACTGTGCAGAACCAAGACTTATGTGGCATGTGTTTTCCAGTGATTTTGCAAGTGCTTTTGCACAGGAAAACTGTATCTGTAAAGTAAGTGAAAAGATTAATCACTGCTTTTTCATGTCTCTCCCACATACACTTCTATGGATAAAGCTTGAAAAAAAAATCAATAACTGAAAAAACTAAAATGTGACAAGTATATTACAGTCTGAAACATATGTCAGGCAAATAATTTTTCAGGTCCTCTTTTGGCATTGCCTGCATATCCACAGAGTTCATAAAACAACTAAATGATGATATATGCATGGTAATTTCCTTGGGAGTAATTGTTATGCAAAAAAACCTTATTTACTGATTGCAGACACCCATGCAATAATAGATGAACTTTTTTATTCATGATTCAATCAATCAGTGTGAAGCACAGATGGTGAATGGTGAAAACAGAAAATACAAGGTTCATTTTTCCTTTATTTCTAAAGGGAATGTCTAAGCTATATTGTTGTCACTGAGAAGTGGGTCTCTGCTCTGAAATGTAGAACAAAATAACATGGTTGACCTAGAAACTGTAGAGTTTCTGTGGTTACAGAGGTAACAGTAGGCAACAAAACATAAATGACTATGTGTACATATGTAACTTGGCTGGTGTATTTGTCTTTAGAATCACAGAGAAGTCAAGAAATGCCACCATATTAATTCTAAAAATCAGATCAGCAACCGAAAAAAAAAAAAAAAGAAAATGACCTCAAAACCTGTAGCATTATTTCAGTACTCAAAAGCTGTACTTAATCTGTGGGAACTATAATGAACTTGTAAAGACTGAGCACCACATCAATATTCCCAGCACCAGCTCGGTAACTTCACAACAATTTCATTGTTTTATTTATGAATATTACAGCTCAAGCTTGCTCAAGTTCCACAAGGACTCCGTGACAATCTTTAGGGTGAAGAAAAATCACAGGTTTGCCATGTGCACCTATTTTTGGCTCTTCACTCAGTATTCGTATCTGTTTTTTCTTCAGTTCTGTCATAGCAGCTTTTATGTCATCAACCTTATAAAAAAATACAGGTCACACAAATTAACATGTTAAAGTGTATTATGGAGATTTTGCATTTTGGAGCAATAATATAATTCCTTACTAATTTTTTTTTTTCTGAGTTCTAATATAATTCTGAAAATAAATCATAAAACCATTTTAAAACATCTATTCTAAAAATGAAAATACTACAGAAGTTTACATTTCTTATTTGAAGATTTTATAAAATACTGATTAAATAGATTATGTTATATTTAAGAAATTAATAAACTAAAATATCTCATGCACAAAGCCCATTGACTTTTTTATGCTGTTACTTTATAAGGAGTCCATAAAGAATCTAAACTCTGCATTGCTATTATTAGGAAGATCATACTGCTTTCAAACTTTCGATAACTAAATAAAAATGCCTCCCTTCCTAATTGATGACAGAACACTGAGTCATTAGATGCTGGTGAAAAGGGAGGGTAATGGGCAGAAGGTAAGATGAAAGTCCCTTTTAGATTTATATATCCTCCTTCTGAGTAGGTTAAGGTTCATAAGGATTCCTAAGGCAGAAAGCTTGGAATTATCAAAAATACACCCAGAATAGGACCTGGTCTTCCTACTGAACTTAACTATGATAATAGCTATTAATATAATATTTCAATACAGTTTCCTGCAGGAATACATAATTATCAAAAACATGCCTACGCTGTGTAGTGTGATCTGAAGTCTGATTTCATGTCATCCAATGAGATTCAAATTTTCCAAAACCTTCAGTGCATTCATTCTTTTGAAATAATAAAATTAGCACTCAGTATAGAAAATCCAATAATCAATAAAGACCTAGAACCAAAATTACAGCATTGCTGTTTTTCAAGATTGAGATGTCCGGACATAATTTGGTGAATAAACTAAAAGAAGAAGGAAATACCTGGCTTTAATTCAGAAGGACAGACACCACCTAATTCCTACTCAATTGCAGTTCTAAATTCTAAACTCCCTTCAGTTCTTCCTACACACACAACTAGCAGTCTGCTGAAAAAAGAAACGACTGTCAAGCTCTCCCTGAAGCGGCCCATGTGCTGTGTACCAGGGCCCCCTCCAGGTGGTTTCCCCAGCACAGAAGGGCAGGAGGAGGGGGGTGCAGGGGGAGCTCAGCTCGGAGGAGTTCCTGCACGCCCAAGGAAGCTCTGAGAGCAAAGCAGCGTCCCTCTCGTGAGAGCACCAGGAGAGCACTTCTCCCTTACTCTAGGCGTCCAGCATGCTTTCCATTGCAAGTACTCCATTGAGTTATAACTGGGGAGGAATCATTTAATTTCTTCTTAAAATATCTATCTTGTATGAAACATTATATATTCCTATCAAAACATCTGTCTCAATTTTCCTTTGTATATGACAGAGGGAATAAATTAACATTATGATAATAAACTTCTTAGGTTTCCTCTCCAGTATGGAAAGGATTTTTACAATTCAGCTTTTGGCAATAAAATTTTTCACAGAAAGATACTTCTACAAAATATTTTTTTTTTAAATTTCAAGTGAACAATTCACTGACACTGAAGTTCTTTAATAGTTTTTATTAAAGCCATTTTTGCTCAACTTAGAAGACTACTTGTCTTTGAAATGGTAAGGTTTTCCATTTGAGGAGATATTAAAGATATTAAGCTCCCTCCTCTGTTTTTCCATTCTGAGGAAATTGGAAAATTGGAGGAGGGAGCTTAACATCTTTACGATTATGGTAGTGACCAGATTTGTTTTTCAGTCCTTCTTAAACAGCAGGTCAACGATGGATTGCTTTTTTCTCTGTAAAAATTAGTCTATAATCGTCCATTTCTTTTAACATGGAGAGAAACATGAAGGGCTTAGGACAATCTTTTTCTTCATATTTTAATTTTTAAAATGATTATATTAATGAATTACAAATCTTCGTTTAGGAAAATGTAGTTGCAAGTAGCATAGTTTACCCAATTCACGGAAACCATTACATCATGCCTGCTGGTCTGCTTGACCTCCTGTACACAGTTATAAATTTTCTTCTTTAACTGAAGATTCTACACTGTCCAATTTCTATAATTACTATGTCCCATTCTTCTCAATTTTCATAAATAAATCGAGTAGTAAACAACTTCCCTTGGCAGTCATCTTTTGTTCATCTGCGACAAGATCATCTCTCATACAAAAAAGGAGGTCTGCATAGACCAATTTCAGCTGGCAACAAATACTGAAAGCTTCTTAAACAGTGAAACCCTTGGGAATTTTGAGCTCTTTCTGCTGAGAAATGCCTACCATTTCTTTCTCTTGTACCTGTAAGTAAGAACCACTGGTTTTGGACTTTTTTTCACTCTTATTGCAAATTGCTTCTTTCTTCTACACTCTCATTTCCTAACAATTAGGGACAATCTAAATAGAATTAATTTTCCTACTCTTGATCATCTGCAAATAGGCAAACAATGCAAGAAAAATTGCAATGCCTAGGTATATGCAAAATTTCCCTCTTCTCAATGAAAGCACACAACTGTAAACACTGGTTTCTATAGATGTATTCTGTAAGCAATTTTTACTCACATCAGTAATCCCATTACTTTTTAATATTACACTTTGCATAATTATGGTTTGAAATAATAGTTTGCAAGACTCAGCTCTGTAGAATGTTTAAAACGTATCTCACAGGCAGCAGCATGAAATTTTACATCAAACATGTACAACAAGCCACAAGTATCCTAAATACAAGTACTTTACCCAGCATCTTTCAGACCAGTCTCTCTTTGTTGGGTAAGGAAGGACAGAAGCAGCTCTGGAGGTTTTGCTGCTGTTTCATGAGCACAACTGGCAAGCTTTTTTGACTTCTTATATAATTACCAAGTAAATATCAAACAGGAAGGAACTGTCTAAAATCTAAATTATGCCTGAGCTTAAACCTACAACTCTTTTTCCACTGTATGTCCTTCTCTGTCAGGAAGCTGACACCTATCTAACACTGGTCACAAGCCCTTGGGGATGTCCACCTTCTGCAGTGGCTACTGAACCCTTCCATCCCCAATTTAATCTTTATAGCATACAAGAGGAAAAAATTATCATGTAGCTCATGAAAACCGTGATTTCCAAAACAGAAAAAAAGGTACATTTAAGACTTCTTATGAAATAAAAAATTTCACAAATATGGCAGCCTTATATATTTGTTCATGACACAGGTCAAACGTATAAAAAATAAGCCTACTTTAATCTTATTATGTAATATATTGTGTTGAAATACCTCAATGCAGATATGATGCATTCCTCCAGTCTTGTTTTTTTGCAGAAAACTTGATATGGGACTTTTCTCTCCTAAAGGATGTAGTAGTTCCAGCTTGGTATTTCCCAGCTCCACAAAAACAGTGTAGACACCATGCTCAGGCAGAGCAACAGCCTCGCTCACCTGGGCTCCTAACACATCCTTATACAAGGACTGAGCCTTCTCCAAATCAGGCACTGCAATTGCCACATGATTAAGTCGGCCCAGTTTCCACAAACAACTCGGAATGTTTTGTGAAAAGGACTTTGATGCTGACAGAATTCCTACTGTGGCAGCTGAAATGTGCAATCTGGTAAGAAGCCCTGAAAAAGAGTAAATAGCACTGATACAACGCCTTTGAGAACGTATCAATATCTGCCCTTTCCCCTTTAAAGGCCTAGAGAACAGAGATGTCGTTTAGTACTAACAGCTCAATGAACATTTTTTTCAGAGACTATGTAAATATTCTGAAATATTAAGAGAAACAACCAAAAATACCCCAAAGCCCCCAACCCAAGCCAGGCTAAAATTTGGTGTAAATTCTTACATATGCCAGTTAAAAAGAGGAACACATGACCAAATGTAAGTCACCTGTATAATGTGCTCAAAAGTGACTTCTGAACTTTCCAGAGCTTCTCAAAAAATAAAGACATTAGTATATAACAATACCTCTCAAAATTATAGCAAACAAACAAGAAAACCCAGATGAAACCCTGGACAGAATTGATACAGCAAGATCCAAAAGATAAAAGGCTTGAGCTCTCAGCTGTCAGAACTAACTCCAGAAAGCAATTAAATGTCATGTTACATCTGAGGCTTAAGGAGTCCTAAAATCTCCTGAGTTTGATTTCTTCTCTTTCTCCAGTTACTAAGTCACTTGCCCTTCTTACTTTTCACATGCCATACAGCTCTTATACTTTGTTTCACTGATCCATTTCAAGATGCTTAGAAATGTTTCAGTTCTAAGTATTGAACAATATCATGTCCAACTGACCAGTAATTTATATTATTGTGAAAGGCCAAAATCATAATAGTTTGCTTAATTTAACTTGTGCCACTGGCTTCAGTGTGACTTACTAAAGAAAAAAAATATGATCTGGGCTCATCATAAATGAAAAGTTAATGATAAAAAAATACTGTATGACCATGTGACACAACAGTCAGGAAATGACAAGTAGAAAAAATATGGAGAAGACATGAAGAAACACACTGTCATGAAAAACAGCTTAGATTCTATCTCCAGAAGTCTTTATGGGCTGCTCTGAAAAAGCAACACTGATCTTTGCACTGTCACATTGATGTGTTCCTCACAAGTAGTTCTAGGGTTGTAAAAAAACCCCACCAAACAAACCAAAAACTTATAAAATATGGATACTTGCAAGTTAATTACGTTAAAAATTACTCTGTCAGAGTACTATATTCTGGAGAGGTTGGGGGTGGGGAGAAATTGTGATCATTGTCAGTTATTTCCAGCACCAGAAACAGAATTAGATGAAAGGATATATTCATAAAAAGCCACACTTGAATTTCAAGCCAGTATGTTTTAGACCAAGTCAGAGTCCCCAGTGCCTCAAGGCCAAGCCAGAGGCACCTCTGCATTTTGGAAGTTTTTGAGGCATTCTTAGCTTTAAATTCACAAATATTCTACTTTGCAAAGAGGTTGTGCCAAGCATGCTCTGAGATTCTGGATGCTTTGCAATAGCCTGGCTTGCCTCCTGCTGGTCTGGAAGGTTACTGGTAGCTGTAAGGTTAGCAGTGTCTGTAAGAAATCAGCTTAGTTTCACTGTATGAAGCTGAGAGCTTCCATTCCATGGGAATTCAAGACTCTACAGCTACCAGTTCATTTTTCTTCACAAAGACTACTGATGCAGTCCTTGAGTCTGAGCCTGAGCACTGTGTTGTGATGGAAGAAGAAATGTTTGCGTGTATTTGACACTTAAAATTACAACGTGCAAAGTACGTGTTACCAAGGACTTAGTATTACAAAAGCAAGTCTATTCAGAATCTTTTGATAATATTAAATTAACATCCAGCATTAAGTACTTCCAGAAGCTTGTCCAGTTCTGTAAGTAACTGCCCTGGATTATTTCTTGCCAGACTTTCACACAGTCCATCCTGTCATCTCCTTCATCACAGCCAGAAGCTCTGCACAATTCTTTTTTCACTATCATACTATCATACTGATATAGTACAGCAAGTACTTTTCAACTTTTTACATGTTCAAGAAATCCCCTAGAAACTTCTACACAGAAGAAAACTGCTTGTTTTTCAGATGTCTATGCTGAAAGTATTTTGTGGATAGATTTGCCATCCACGTGCAGCTGGATCAGGCGTCAACAAAGTAATTCCCTAAGGAAGAAATACTATGCAATGCTTATAATCTCTGTACAAGATAACAAACATGCAGTGCCTAGGTGACATGATTAGAAGCATAGATAATTAACTAGAGTTTCACCAGATCAACAGAGTAAATAATTTGTCAAAAAAGGCAAAAAACCCTCAACATCTGCTATACAGTCTTTGTGTTCAGCTAAGCTTCTGCTGAAGCAGTTCAGTTTCCTACAGTACTTTGTTCAGACCTGATTCAATCCTTGCTGAAGCAAAAGAGATTCTTCCACTTGGAGAAGGGCAGCATTCTCTGAATGAGAAAAATCCTTTGAGAGAGAAAGATCATTTACTATATAATTTGTTATGTTTTCCCAGCGCCTCTTATTGTTTTACTCTCTCTTCCAAATACGAACAGACCACAGTTCAACAGAAATGCTACTGATGTAGGGTTTTGTCCAAGCAATATTTGTTAATAGGAAAGATTGGGATTTTTCCCATTCTTTTTCACATTTCCCATCTATAATTCTTGCTGCACTTCACTCAGTGCAAATGACTACATGGTTATTAGAGTTCAATTTGTATTTTTTCTATTTTCAAGTAAATTGACAGAGAGACTTGTTTGTTTCTCAGCTATTACTGAAGCAATAGTACAAATAATAGAAAATGTTCTTTCTGTTGGGTTCTGCCCAAGAAATGTTTGATTTTTGTGGTGTTTCCTGGAAAAAAACAGATTGAAAAAGTCAAGTATATTCCTAAGAGTCTTGTAAAGTCAGACTACTTAAATGCCCTCTCATATGGGCGTTTATTCTATGAAGGCTTGTGAATTTATCCTAGCTCTAGTCACATGCATATGGAGCATTAATTTTAAACCCGTAATTAAATTGACTGAGATTAAACAAAAAGTATTTGTGTTTTTCTTGCATTATGTAGATTAGTAGCTATATAGATTACTTAAAATTCTAATCTTCTTCTAATCCAATAATCAAAAAATACCCCTGCAGTGAAAAAGAAAGCTTTTCAGCAAACTTCAAATTGAAAACCCATCACTTCCACATTTCAGGAAAGGTTTGCATTTATGCATGTATCACACAACTAGTCCTATTAACCGTTGTGGCTAAATTTTTCAATCAGAAAAGCATTTCTCCACTGACTTACAGAACTATTCAAGTAATTTTTGACCTTTCCAGTGTTAAAAAAACAAAAAAAACCAAACAAAACCACAAAAAAACAAAAACCCCAAAAACAAAACAAAAACCAACCAACCAAAAACAAAACAAAACAAAACAAAAAACCACAAAACAAAAAAAACAAACCAAACCAAAACACAACTTTCTGTGCTTCTTTTGAAGCTAGTGGATGTGCCTGAAGCATCTATCCAAGTATCTGTCCTGCCCAAAAAATCTTCATATGCTGACCCAAATCACACATGAAGTTGCTTCTTCCTGGTATACACATTATTTGCCCCTACTGTTTTTGGTTTTTAATACCTCATTTCTCAAACACTGACAATCAAATCTGATTTTTGCTAGCTATATTGTCCTTTAGAGAAGAAGTCCCTTAGCCTCAGTGATACTGCAGAATATATGTAACCTTTTCCATTTCATTTGAAGAATGATTTTAAACTGATCTATTTGGGTTTTATTCTATTCATGGTTGACTGATCTACTATTGTTATGCACATCAGAGTTTAAATGTACAGTTATACCAAGTGAGAATTATATTCTTTGAGAAATCATATTATGAACATGAAGTAACAAGTCTGAGGTACCCCATAAACTCAGATCCTAAACCTTCAAATGTTTATTCATAGCCTTGGTGCTTCTTATGTGGGGTGGTGTTTGTTGACTTTCATGGCTAAGGAATCCAACACAAGGCAAAGCCAGTAATGTTCCCCGTGGGGAGGCTTCCCAACAGTGGGTTGCAGTGAGAGCCCCGTCATTGGGTATTGCTCAATTGTCAGCTATTTCTGGTGGAGAAAAGCTCCCAACGCGTGGAGAGGACACTGTCACCATAGGAAGCGTGGCCCCCATACAGGGGCCCTCCGGACCAAATGGGGAAGGGGCACAGTCCAGCCATCCTTAAATCCCGGCAATTTCCAGGCAGTACGAGCATCCCGGGCACTCTGCCGTGCACAGGTGACACACCGCGCTGCTCTGCTCCGGCCTGGAGGGGCCCTTTGGGAACCACAGTGGCTCCGCGGGTCTCACTGTGCTGCAGGTGCGGCTCCTTCCACCCAAGTGCAGTCACACGAAGGGGTTTCCACTCCCCGCGTCCCCCTGACACCCCACGGCCAGCGCCCACACCCTGCTGCGGTGCGCTGCCAACCACGGCGGTGTGCGAGAGGCACGGGCTGTCTGACCCATCCGAACTGAGAGACACAGCGGGACACGTGATCATAAGGAACGGGAAATTATGTTGAATTTCACCTCTAAATCGCAACTTTAAAAAGCCAAGCTCCTCCTTGTGCCCCAAGTCTGGAGTTTGCTGTAGAAGTTTACTCTGAGACAGGTAATGCCAATTGTTAATATGCCTGTGAATTGGATCGGGAGAACTTCCTTTTATTTAAGAAGCGGCACTTTCGTTTGGCCCGTGAGGCGCTCACGGGGAGGTCGCCCAAAGGCCCAGGATGGGCACCGAGCCCAGNGAGGGGAGGGGACACAGAGAGGAGAGGGGACACGGCGAGGGAGGGGACACAGCGAGGGGCCGTCTCGGCGAGGGGCTCTAGTCTCTCTGCCCGGGTCGTGTACTCGGTGTGTGTGTCCGCGCCAGCCCCGCAGCAGCCCCTGCGGGAGGAGGGAAGGCTGTGCCTTCGGCTGCACCGAGCTAACTGAGAAAGAGGCCAGAGACAGCGAGGGGCATCTGCAGAGGGGGAGTTTCTGACCAAACCACACAGAATCAATCAGGTTGGGAAAGACCTCTGAGATCACCGAGTCCAACC
>VXAU01005121.1:78763-143268 GCA_013399695.1 Formicarius rufipectus | reverse complement strand
CCAAACCACACAGAATCAATCAGGTTGGGAAAGACCTCTGAGATCACCGAGTCCAACCTATGCGCGAGCATCACCTTATCAACCAGAACGTGGCACCGAATGCCACGTCCAGTGTTTCCTTAAACACCTCCAAGGACGGAGACCCCCCCCACCTCTTTGTCCAGCCCATTCCAATGCCTAATCACCCTTTCTGTGAAGAAATTCCTGCTGTCCTCCCTGCCTCTGCCCTGTCCGTCCCCCCCCATCCCGGGGCCGTTCTCTCTGCTCCTGTCCCTGTTCCTGGAGCAGAGCCCGAGCCGCCCCATCTCCCCCCTCCGGGCAGGGACTTGCAGAGCCAGAAGGTCCCCCCTGAGCCTCCTTTTCTCCAGGCTGAGCCCCCCCAGCTCCCTCAGCCGCTCCTCATCAGAGCTGCACCTCAGTGTCCTTCCTAAACTGAAGGGCCCAGAGCTGAACAGAACATTCAAGGTGTGGCCTCACCAGTGCTGAGTAAAGGGAATCGCTTCCCAAGTCCTCCTTGCCACTCTATTCCTCATCCAGGCCAGGGTGCCATAAAAGCGCCGTGCCAAAGAGACGCCGGACAGTGAGCGGGATGGCTGCTGCTGCTGCATTCCCCTTGTGTCAGACACACTGCAGGGTGCTGGGATACATCCCAAAGAGAAACAGCTTGTGCCATTTCAAATCTGCTAATATGTGAACAGTTAAGAGCACAGATCAAAGTCAGGGTCAAAATGGGTATTTAACAGGCCCAATATAGGACACTGAAATCCCCCCCGGCTGTCCAGCGGTGTGGGTGCTGCCGCTGGGCAGAGCAGCAGGAACGGGTCACCTGGCAGCTCTGCGGGCCGGCCCCGCTCCACACGCGGGTTCCATGAGGATACACAGTGACAGCGAGAGGACACACAAGAGCGCCACTGCTGGGAGTTGTTTGCAGCGTACCGACAAGGCTTCATTTGTTGGTAGGAAGGGAACACAGAAGCAGCAGAGGCAGCCCCGATGTTGGATTAGAGCGCTGGTCACAGTTGCTGAAGGCTGCGAGTGTCTGGAACCACAACACTATGAAATTAAGAGCTTAATTTGACTTTATAAAATAAACTTTAAGGAAACTGTGTGATGTTACAGAGCAGTTGAAGAGCAGTGGGTATGCTGTGCTGCTTGCGTAGCGGTGTGAGTGCATTCCTTGTCGGCCGGAGCCAGGTAATGTCAGGCGATTTGCTCACAGAATGATCTGAATGAGCAGAAACGTGCTGATCGGAAATAGCCCTTGTACTCGGGTCAGAGACTCAAACCTGTGAAGCAAGATGACTGCAGCTTTCCTATCTTTATCACAGGGCTTGCGGTGCTGATGAACAGCCCTGTCTGCAGCAACACCGCGCCCTTCCCGGGGCGGGAGGAGCAGCTCGGTGGGTGCTGCCATTGCGGTCTGGTGGTGCGGGGAGAGCCGGGCGGCCCAGGAGCACGGAAGCCCAGGAGCAGGGAATGCCGGGGCTCGGAAGAGGGGAATGCCGGGGCTCGGGAGGCGGAGCTGCGCGGCGGAACTGCCGAGCGCGGAACGTCGGCGGCGGCCGCGGGGTGAGGCCGGCGCGGTGAGGCCGGCGCGCTGTGCGTGGCGCGGGAGGCGGTGCCCGCACCCACGTGCGGAGGAGCGATGGCGGCGAGGGGCGCCCTCGGCACCCACGGCATCCAGGGCATCCAGACCTGCCTCAGGGTAGCGGGAGCGGCCGCGGCGCGACCCGAGCGCTTCCTCAGGTACTGCAGGCGGCGGGGGCAGCATTGGTAGCCCTAGAGAAAAACCCGCGGGAGACTGCCCCGGTGTAAAAGCAGAGGAATGAGGCTGTGGAGGAAGGCTGTTACCGCTTTAAAACCAGGGGTCTGGGTCTTGGGTGTTCTTGAGGTGTTTAGTGCTGTACTCTTTACTGCTGGGGCGTTTAAATATGGTCAGCATATTGTAAGATGCAGATACTGAAGGGTGTTCTCATACACAAAGTGTGATGAAGCTGAAAGGATTAAGAATTGTGTCTGTATTGCTAGGAGGGTGTAGTGGTAGTATTCCAGGAGATGCGTAGAAAGGTAAGCCACAGGAGTAACTGCTGAAAGCTGTATTCAATAACGTAGCACAAGAATGCCTGAGCAGCAGGGCTGGAGTGTAACCATGTGATTAACGCAATGGAATGTGTAAAATGGTGATTTCTGCAAAGTACAAAACTGATATGAACTTGTGCTTTTTAAATCTCTCTTTTCCCTATGCTCTTAGTGTGCAAGATGGACTGGCTGCCGACTTCAGAGCACTGACAAAGACTCTCTACGATTTGAATAAAGGAAACAACGTAGTTCCTGGTGGTCCTCTAAAAGAGCTGGTGATTGAAAATTTTGATGAAGAGCAGATTTGGCAACAACTGGAGCTCCGGAACAGCGCAGTTCTCGATTTCTTCAAGAAATCCATTGCCAGGGATGCCAAGGATGAGGATCTTTGCCTTCTCTCAGAACAGGAAGAGGATGGCTCTGATGCAGAGCCCAGCAGTGAGGAGGAGCTGGAAGACAACATAATGGAAGAAGAAACTGAACAGAAGGATGTTTATACAAAAGATAAAACTAAAGCTAAAGAAAAGCAAAGTAAACTCAGAGAAAGCATAAAGCAGAAATACAGTGATGAGGATTCTGACATTGACTTTGATATTGAAGCACTGGAGCAACAAACTAAAACAGCCAAGGAAACCACACTGAAAAACGTGGGAAGGAAATCTGTTGTGGATGACAAGTTTTTCAAGCTGTCTGAGATGGAAGCTTTTTTAGAATATGCAGAGAAGGAAGACAAGGAGGAGGAAGATGATATCAATTATTTTGAAGACATTATCTCAGATGATGAGGAAGAAGAGTTAAAGGATGATAAAGTCAAAGTAAGAATATCAGTAAAATAATTTTCTGACATCCCTTTTCCTTTAAATCAATATCTGATATCTGTTAGGATGATTATAAGCTACTGAAATCTGTGTAGAAACTACCAAGTTAAATTTCATTAGATGCCTAATGATTACTTTTGAAGCTTTGCTTTACCAATGTATTTGACATAAGTATCTGGTATGAAAATGTCCTAGTGTAGAATATTCTGCTATTCCAGTCTCTCCTTAGATGGGTTGCGGTCTTTTGTGTAAATAAAAGAAGAGATAGTAAGTTCACAAGAAATAAATTACTTTGCAGAATTGGTGACCCAGGAATGAAAAAGATTTGTCACTCAGCATTGGCATCAGGCAGTTGCAGATCACTGAGGTGACTGATGTAGAGCAAAAGGCTTTTTCCAGGGATGTGGCTTTAAAACTGACATAGCCGAAGCTGATGAGTAATTGTTTCAAAAACAAATCTTTTTTAATATTACCAGAGATTCTCATTAGAAAGTGAGAAATATACCCAGGGAATTTGTACGCATTCCAACAAGTATTTGGCAAAATCTACTGCTCCTTGACTTCTGTATATTTAAATGGTAGACTATTTTAAAGACTTGTAAAAGAACTTAGTTTTACTGAGATGCCCCACCACAGCTTCATGCTTCCCTGAACTGAATTACTGTTACACCAGTAGTCCTGTTTCCCAGGCACTAAAGATTTTAAAAAGAGAGGATACCCTTTGATTTCTGTCAGTAACAGCTGCACTTTGTTGCTTGTGTGGTTTTTTTCTTTCCCTCTCACCTTTTTAGCCAATTAAAAGTTCTAGAGATATGACATATGAAGATTTCTTTGATCCAGTTGATGATGGTGGTGGTGATTTAGTGGCTAGTGATGTTGAAGATGATCAGGAAGAAGACAGTGCTATTGAAGAGCAAAATGAAGAAAACATGTCTGAGTAAGTATATGCATTATTTGCAGGAAAAAATGTCCTTGTAATTTTACACTGAAGTGAATCAGAAAAAACAGTGGGAATGTGAGGCTCACTTTGGTCTTGGTTTGCCATTCTCAGTTAACTGTTGTATGTTCATGGTTTGTGTTGTCACCTTATTTCAGATGAGTTTGCCTTTTTTTTTTTTAATATTGTCTCTTGATATTTATTTGCATAAAGCATTTAAGAACTGTAACTTCATTTTTTTAAAGTTACTTTTATTACCTAGAGGTTTCCTTAGTGTCCCCTACCTTTAGGAGGGATCTTTGAAACCTATTATTTTTCTTAACTGTGAGTCGTAACAGGTAAATGTGTAAGGGCTGAAATATCTTCATGTAAAAAAATTACAGATATTTTAATTTTATTGTTGCAGGTTTGATGATATGGATGAAATGGTGGAGAATATGAGAAGTAAAGAAGCATCTAAAAAAGTTACTTTTAGTTTGCCGGATGACAGTGACACAGAAGATGTAACTGAAATGCAGTTAGAGAAGGGCATTGATTCCAGTGAAATAAAGTCATCTTTTGAGAAGAGACAGGAAAAGGTAATTGTGTGTTGGTTTTCAGGGGAGGTTTTATTTTTTCTTAAATTTTGCTAATGCCTTGAAACAGTGGGGTTTTTTACTGGTTGTGTAGTTTGTTCAGTCTGGCAAATATGAAGAAGATATTTACAATTTAAGGGGAAAAATGTGGCTTTATCTACATCAGATATATATACAGTCATCCTTTTTTATATGAGGAGGGGTTAGAAGTACCTGAAATAAATATTGATTTCTCACCTTGAATTTACTAGTGAGCTCTGTTTTAAACTTCTTAGGACATTGTGTTTTTCAGATGAGCAAAAAAATAAAAACTTTAGAAGAAGAACTGTTAGAGGAGAAACCTTGGCAGCTTAAAGGAGAAGTGACGGGACAAAAACGACCCGAGAACAGCCTCTTGGAGGAAACAGTACTTTTTGACCATGCAGTCCGAATGGGTACGTATTGGTAGAGGGTTTTCCTGTGGTGCACCATGTTGGGTGACACCTGTGACTCAGGAGCACGGTAACAAAACACCAAGTTAAACTTTCTGATGTGATTTTGAAGTTGTGCATTTGCACAGTGGAAACTGCAGGAAACTGTAATAGTTTTTTGTTAATTTCCAGTTTAACTGAAAGTTCATTAATTCATTGGCAAATGTAGTAATTTACAAGCCTTACATAATATGACTTACTTCTACTTACATTTGCTTACTTCACTTTCAATTATCAGATTTTTGTAAAGGTTTTACTTTCTTTTTCCTCATAGAAAAAAAGGTATTTCTCGATGGATAAACACTGATCTTAAAATTCTTCTCTATGTCCTTTCAGCTCCTGTGATCACAGAAGAAACAACTTTTCAGCTTGAAGATATCATTAAACAGAGAATATTGGATGAGGTTAATAGTATCTTACTTGTTCCTTCCTATTGTGTTCATAGACTTTATTCACAGGGCATTCAAGGATGACTTTGAAGCACTTGAAGTGTCAGGTGTAGAGTTATCTAAATTTCTGCAACTGGCTGTTTTATTCTTTTGCTTTCACGGATGTGTCTTTAGATTTCCGAGAAGCCCTATTTTTACATCCCTGTTATATGCCAGGTTTTGGTGTTCTTCAAAAAATGAATGTTTGCAGATAAAACTGTAAGGAGTTTATTAGGAATATAATGCCAATCTGTAAGTTTTGGCAGTTACCACCTGTAGTGCTCTGAAGATTCTGAATACTGACCACAACTCCGTTGTTTACTTCATTTTTCTTAAAAAATTATTAGAAAATTGTATCTCACAGCTTGTTGAGCCTTATTGTTAGTTGAATTAAAAAAAAAAAATTGTACATATGGGGGAGACTAAGTACTTAAGAAAATTGCACATTTGTTATTTGGTACAGGTAGTGCCCCAATTTACTAAAAACAGGGACACAAGCTAGAGATATAAATTCTATTACTTTTTTTGTTTTTTAAATGCAAGTGTGAAACTCAAGTTTCTCAGAAGCCACATGCATGAACTAGTTAATGTGCCGGATAAGTAATAAAAAAATGTTCCAAATAAGCTGAAACATCTGATATTTGTTTTTAGTTTCATTTGGTCATTACTTTATAACTTTCTCAGGCATGGGATGATGTAGTACCAAAAGAAAAACCAAAAGAGGAGGCTTTTGAATACAAGAAACGTATCACTTTGGATCATGAAAAGAGTAAGCTGAGTCTCGCTGAAATCTATGAGCAAGAATACATGAAACTTCACCAGGTAACATAAACAATGTCTTTCCTTCAGGTTTGAAGTGTACACCACATAATTTTGTATGTTCATTTATGGACTGCTAACTCTGCTTTCAGAGTGGAGGTACTTCAATCTCCCTTGGTGTTTACCTGTGAAATGGCTCTGAGTTGTATCTTGTTTATCTTGCTAAAGTACCTCTGTGAATGGTGTTGCAGTAACATTGCACTATTAATGCAGCAAAAGACTGAAGAGGAGGAAAATCCTGAACACAAAGAAATTCAGGAGATGATGGATTCACTCTTCTTGAAGCTGGATGCGCTTTGTAACTTCCACTTCACACCCAAACCAGTAAGTACATAAGTGTTGTAAAGTTGGGTATCCCCTCGGTTTTTTAAACTGGATACTTCAAAATGTATTTCAGAAACAGAAAGTAAACGTTGATGTTCACTGAACTCATTCTTACTTCAGATTAAATGCACAGTGATTGCCTCTAACCAAACGCAGATAGTTGGTCTCTTCAGTTACATGTAAGCTGCTATGCTCAGGCCTGAATGTGTCTCCTTATTTCTAGCCCGTGCCAGAAGTTAAAATAATTTCGAACCTTCCAGCCATAAGTATGGAAGAAGTAGCCCCTGTTGCTGTTAGTGATGCTGCTCTCTTAGCACCAGAGGAGATCAAGGTAAATACAAAGCCGCATAAGGATCGTGAGAGGATCTGTGTGGTGTACAGAAGGATGTACTGTCTGCCAGAATTCTGCCCCTTCCCATCCTGGTGGGTGGTTCCTCACCTCGTGGACCTTCTTACCTAGCATTTTAGTGTTCGTTGTTGGGATTTTTTTGGGGGGTGGGGTTTTTTTTTTGGTAACTGGAAGGTGGGGAAAGAGTTATTTAGTGCTATAATATTTTGCTTTGTTTTTGATATTGAGTATACTGTAATGCTGACTTTTTTCCCAGTGTATTTATGGGTATTTGGAAGGGGAAAGCTGAATGACAGTAGAGAGGAGGAAAGAGCATGTCCTTGGTCAGCTGTACAGTTGTACAAATCTCGTTTCCCAGCTTTTGCCAGTCTTTGGCCTTTGTGATAATCCAGCCTGACCTTGAGCTGGCACTCCCTTGAAATAATGAAAATGCTGAGACTTGAGACAGATTTGAGCACTGTGAAGTGGGATTTTGTCTTTTGCATGCTTATGAATCTGGAGATCTTGTTCTCTTTAGGAAAAGAACAAAGCCGGTGATGTAAAAACAGATGCAGAGAAGACTCCCACAGACAAAAAACGAGAACAAAGAAGGAAAAAGCTCCGTAAACGTATGAGGCGAAGGGAAAGGGAGAAACGTCAAAAGCTTCTTGAAAAGATGAAACCAGAACACGCCACAAAGCTTACCAAAAAAGCTGCTGCAGCAAAATTAAAACGGCTTACAAAAGAAGGCAAAGCATCTCTGCTAAAGGTAAGACAGTCTAAGTTGGAGCTTCCCAGCTGAAGAATATGAAGATCCCAAGGGTAGATAATTTTCACTAGAGAGGGGAAAGGTAGCTAAGTCCCAAAGAACGACAAAGTAGGTTTCTCTCCCTCCCACCCCTCTGGGTACAACTATCTTCCTCCATCCCCTCAAAAAATCTTGCACAGGGGCAGAATATGTGCTTATCACCCAGACCTTGTTACCTTATGTCTGAGCAAATATAAAGGGTAGCTGCTACCAGGAAAGGGGAAGGAAGACACAGAAAGGGCAGATGCATATTCATTTATTTATTTGCTTATCTTTTTTTTTATTCCCCCTTCCCCTCATTTTTCCTTGTATTCTTTTGAACTAGCTTTTCTAATTGTAACCGTCTTATGCAAAGTAGGGTTGAATGCCTTTTAGTCCTGATTTTGTTAATTATCCTTACAGCGTGATGCCAGTATTGAGCCCTGAAAAAATACAACTCATTGCACTTTGCAGTGACCCCCTTCTTAATAATACATATTTATGTAGATGTTACTGCTTTAATTACAACTAAATCATACATAAGTGACTTTTAGAACCTTTAGAAGGTTACACAGAGTATAAAGTTTATTTGAATTTGTAAGCAGCTTAATATTTAGATATACAAAACTATGAAAAAGCTGTATGATACAGTAATTGTATGTCAAAGTATATTCATAAAGCAGAAATGATTTTGTGTGAGGTACTACTTTTTTATTTATTTCAAAGTTCATAAGGTGGTGTTCCTGCAAATATTAAGACATGCTCTTTATTTCCTGCATTTAAGCCATTCCACTTAATTAAGTTTCTGTATTCTAAGATTTGAAATTTTGAAGTATTAAAAACTAACAGGAGAAACAACCTGCTTACTCCTAAATGTTTGTGCCTACCTTTTCAGAAGGTAAGCAGAGCACAAAATACAGATAGCCAGTTGTAGTTCATGATGTGCAGGGATTTCTTCTTGATGCCTGCTCTTACGTATCACACTAATTACTATTTAGAAAGGGAATGTAATGTTTATTTCTTTAGACATCAGGAATGGAATAAAAATGTAGTGAAAAATATTCTTTGAAAATCAGTCACCTAATTTTTTTTCTCAGTCAAATACCATTATATGTGAGTAACCAGTAAGCAGTATAATGGTATTGTTTGTACATTTCCTGAGTATAACAGATGTTTTGTCCATTGACAGGATGAAGGTAAAGACAAGGCCTTGAAATCATCCCAGGCATTCTTTTCTCAACTACAAGATCAAGTAAAAATGCAAATCAAAGATGCAAGCAAATTAAAGAAGAAGCAGAAGAAGGAGAAAACACTCTCTGCTCATAAACTGAAGTTGTAACTTTTTATATATATTGCATCTTGTACATATTAAAATGTTTCTTAATGCTGAATTTGACTAGGTTTTATGCTGTGCTTGTCTTTGCAATATTCTGTAAACTTCTCAGGTGTGGTAAAGATGCTTTCCTGTACATTTTACTTCAATTTTCTACCATGGAGCTCTGATTTATTCTAAAAAGAAGGCTTCTTGCCAGGGGCAGATACATGATCATTCAAAATACTTGGCATGTGCTGTGGCTGTGCAGTCCCTTTATCCTGTAGCCCACAGATTTGTATCTGCTGCTGCAATAGCTCTGTATCTACTGCATTTATTGAAGAACTGAAGATGTATCCAGGCAGTTAACTTAGAAATTATACTCTGAAATAATGATTACCAAACAGGACACAGAAGCTTTCAAAGCCTGTGGTAACTCTCAGGTAGGAGTTGGCATCTCATAGCTTAGACCGGAGGGCCCCACCGTGGCTGTGCGGTGCCACCTCCCTGCCCCAGCAGGGCCCAGAACCGTGTGCCGGCGGCCCTGCCGAGTCCCACACGCTCTCGGGCACAGGAAGGTTGTTCCTGTCCGGGGGGACCTTGCAGGGCCCCAGTTCCTGCAGAGCCTGCTCCGTGCTCTGCCCCACACGCAGGGCTGCGGCCCCTCTCGGTGTCTATTCTCAGCGCGTTCTTTCGCCACTCACAGCAATATCCTCCCACACCGGCACTGTTTCCAGAGTCCATATAAACCACATTTCTCAACGTGGAAATATTTCACTATTTGCTCTTTCCTTGGCCGAACAAAACAAACAAACAAACAAAAACAAAAAAAAAGAGAAACCTCCATTCGATCCCCTGCGCACCTCAACTGTTCGCACCTGCTGCTAAGAGAAGCTGTCCGGGCCCGGAGGCCGCTGTTGCTGTGTGCGGGCCCATCGGCGCGGCGCTGCTCGGGCCTGGCGGAGGGCGGGCAGCGCCGGCCCCGCCCCGGTCCCTCACGGCTCCTCAGGCCCTGCCCGGCCCCGCCCCGGCTCCTCGGGCCCAGCTCGCTCTCTGACGGCTCCTCCCGGCTCCTCTCGGCTCTGCCCTGCCCGGCCCCACCCCAACTCCTCCCGGCTCCTCAGGCCCGGCCCCGCAGGGCCACGGGAGCGACGCGCGGCTGCGGCCCCGGTGCGTGGGGAGGGCCGGGCCGGGGTGGGAGCAGGGAAGGGCAGGGTGGGCTCGCCTGCCCTCAGGGCCGGGCCGGGTGGGAGCACGGGAGGGCAGGGTGGACTCACCTGCCCTCAGGGCCGGGCCGGGGTGGGAGCACGGGAGGGCAGGGGGGGCTCGCCTGCCCTCAGGGCCGGGCCGGCAGCCACAGCGGCGGGCGGGGGGCTCTGGAAAAGCGGGGGACCCNTCTGCCTCTCAAGAGCAAACAGGGCAATGATGAAATGTGCTCCGAGACAGGCCGAGGAAAAAGGGCCATAAACTAAAACACCAGAAGTGTCACCTCAGCGTGGAAGAACTTTACACTGAGGGTAGCAGGGCCTGAAACAGCTGCCCAGGGNGTGGGCTCGCCTGCCCTCAGGGCCGGGCCGGGTGGGAGCACGGGAGGGCAGGGTGGACTCACCTGCCCTCAGGGCCGGGCCGGGGTGGGAGCACGGGAGGGCAGGGTGGGCTCGCCTGCCCTCAGGGCCGGGCCGGCAGCCACAGCGGCGGGCGGTGGGCTCTGGAAAAGCGGGGAACCCAAAGGGTTCTGCCTCTCAAGAGCAAACAGGGCAATGATGAAATGTGCTCCGAGACAGGCCGAGGAAAAAGGGCCATAAACTAAAACACCAGAAGTGTCACCTCAGCGTGGAAGAACTTTACACTGAGGGTAGCAGGGCCTGAAACAGCTGCCCAGGGCTGGAGACATCCAAACCCACCTGGATGTGTCCCTGTGTCACCTGTCCCAGGTGACCCTGCTCGGGCAGGAGCTCGGACTGGGGGATCCCTGGAGGGCCCTTCCAACCCTGACTGTTCTGCGATTCTGTGAAAATTAGAGGACTTGACTATTAAATGCCAGGTTCTCTTGATGATGTAAATGAAAAGCTGAGATAAACTTTCCATTTAAAGACAGCTGGAGTGTTTAGCATGGCAGCTTTGGTGTGCATGGTAAGGCAAGCAAAAGGACAGTGACATTGTAACAGTAAGGATTGCTTGACTGCTGCGCTGGTAGGCTTTAATTCTTTCTCCTCTGCTGTTCTTCTTGGTTGAACCTTGGCTTGGTACTTTACAAGAGCATTCATTCACTGTATTTTGTTTTTTCTTGAAGGCATGTCAGAGGATTGCAGATGGAAAACACAAAGCCAAGAAAAGTCTTTTAAGTATTACAGAATAAGGAAATATGGACCACATTGAGTTGTCTGTGCCATGTAAATGCTGTGAAGTTTTGTAATGGCAGAAGCGAAGTCTTCAGGAATCAAAAGATCCCAGATAAGTTTGTCACTCAGTAAAAGTAAGAAGAAAAAAGGACCACCATCTATAACTTCAGCATCCTCCTCTATTACTTCCTTTTTTAACAATGTTCCCCCTGCCAAAACTACCTGTCCCATGTGTGGGCAATTGGTGCCAAGGTATGGAATAAATGAGCACATGGACGAAACATGTCAGAGAAACCATGGTGAGATTGGTGGCATTGATGCTACACTGGACCCTTTGAGGAATAAGAGTACCCCAGCAGCAACCGTGAACAATAGTTCCAGCTCATACTTTTCAAAAAACATCTTAAATCTGCAGAAAAGTCCCTCTGAAAGCAATTCACTGAAAGCAGAAAGTAGTGCAGTGCAACAGATAAGTCCTTATTTTAGCAATAACAGTTCAGTCTTTAGTGTTAGCAATGAATCACAGGCTCAGACAGTCAAAATAGTCTCTTTGGGAAGCTTGTCCTCCAAACTGTCCAGAAGACGTTGTGCCCAGGGAGCGAAACAGGTGGTGTATAAAGAGATTGACTCTTCTCCTCCAACTGTTCACAGTGTGTGTAGAAGTGCTGCAGCATGGGATGATGATGATGATGGTGAGATTTATGGTGGGCATAGTTCTCAGAAAGAAAATCAGCTTCTGCAGAGAGAGCACCAGGAACAAAATCTTTCAAAGAGGGAACCTGAATTTCAAAAAGAAATAAACCAATTTAATCAAGAAGACCTTGTGGATACAGTTCAGGTATCTTTACTAGCTGACAATGGTAATAATAAAGGATTGCCAAATGGTACAAGGGGCACCAAAACAGAAAGCAGGTCTGAAGGTGTGACACTTAGTTCTGATAAATTTGAAAAACCTCTAGCCATTTATACTTCACCAGAGCTGAACAGTAATTCGGACATCAAGACTCAACCTCACACCATGTTTATTCCTTCTCCCGAGACAGAAGTGAACTGTGATACACAGAATTGCTTTAGCGAGAGTGATGCACAAGAACTTCCTGTGGAAGTTCTTGAAGACTTTAAGGATGAGATGAATACTTGGTTGGAAACTGTGGACAAAGTAGAATTTCAGAATTCCACTGGGGACATTTTAGACAAAATAAGTAAGGTTTCCTCTGTGCCCAGCTCTCCTGGTCACCCATACTACCTCCAGAATTTTTTAGTAGTGCTGCGAGCAGTCTTAGAGAATGAAGATGATGTCAGACTGTTTGATGAGCAAGATATGAACATTATAACCAAATTCTACAAATTATCAGGTATCTTTTTTTTAATGCATTTTCACGTTACCTCTTGTAGAGGGAACTGTTGAACTGTTTTATGTGAGGAGTCCTGTATCAATGAGCAGTTTAACTCGATGAATTCCTTAAGGGAAGGAACTTGTTTTTCTTAGGAGATGTATCCCTCAGTGGCTTATTGTAAGCAAATTCTTCTGATGTTTTAATGGAAGGTACTGATAAAAAGTGGAGGCTTATAAGAAAGGTCTTCAGGCAGGTCTAGTGATGAGTCAGGTGAAGCCAAGTCAGTGAGGTGTCTGGCTGGGCACTGACATGCCACAGCCCAGTTTAGGCAAGAGTGCAGGCCACCAGTCTGGGCTTAGGTATGGTTCCTGAGAGAATGAGGGGAGGCCCTGACAGAGCCTCACTCATCCCTCCCAGCAGCCTGAGCTCAGCTTATAGTTACATGGATCTGAGCTGGCCTTGGACACAGGCAGACAAACCTGTGGGCACTGGGGTGGGGCTGCAGAGCCTGTGGGTGCACTCTAGGCCACGAGACTATCACAGTGGTGACATCGTGAAGCCTGATAATGCCTTGTTTATATTGTGGTAGTTAAAAGGGGAATATATAAAGAAAGAAATTGAAGCAACAAAACTGTAACTATTGGCTCTCTGAGGCAAGCAGTAAATGCATATCATTTACATCAAAAGATCTAGGAGTAAAATCACAGGTCTGCAATCACAGTGTGTGCAGTGTTTGGCTACTGTGACAAATACTAAAAGAGGCTTTGAGGATATAGGTTCTGCGTTTCACACTCCTTTCTCTGGATGGGCACAATACTGATCAGTAATAGGAGCTTGTTCTGGAAAATAAAGGAAGTGCTTGTTTCTCCTTTAGCAGTGCCATTTCAGAATTCCCTTCTCACAGGAGTTTGGAATATAGAAAGAAGTCCTGCAAAGTGGTGCTGGTAAATCCATGTCTGCATTGAATGCCAGGGTCACAGGTGAAACAATCTTTTTTTTGCAGGGTGGGAAAAACACAAGGATTGAGCTATGAGAAGCAGTCGTGTAGCATTGACTTACTAGATAACAAATCCTGGACAGCTGACAGATGGATGTCTTTGCCTTCAAGAAATACCAGACAGAATACTTTAAAAGTTCAGGTAGATAAGTTCTCTGTCCCACATCAGAAGTTTCTTCCAAGCAGGTGTTGTCTTCCAGTTATCACAACAGAAACCCCCACACATGTGCCTAGTGCTGTGAAGTTGCTTGAATATAGGTATTTTCCAGTGTTTCATTATTTTCTGCTGAAATGTCCACGATTCTTTAGTGAGAGATCTCTAACTCACTGAAGTTTATGAAGCTTACTATGAAAGTTTGTGAAGCTTATCATGAAGCATAGAACACTGCCAATTTTTTAAGTGTTAGAAACAGTAGATGAAAGTGGGGAAAAGCAGAGGTGTATCCATAACAAGTAACCTGCAGTGCTCAAAATGAGCTCTGTCTGAAGTTAGATGTAATATTAAAAACATAATCTTTGTATTCTTCATGTTTAATTTTTGCTACAAGATGCAGTCGGAAGAATTTAAATGCAACTTCGTAGTTCTAGAGACACTACCTGATACACTCAGTGAAATCTTCCTTTCAACTTTCATACAATAGAAAAATTGTACCTGAAAACCTTTGATTTAGAGTTACCAGTGGTAACAGAAAACAATTTTTTTCCATTGTGTGTTGATGACCCTGATAGAGGGTGAACTCTTCTAAGACCTTCTGCATTTCTTTATGACAGTATTTCAACTTAGAGCAATTTTTTTATTTCAGTAATATACCTGAAACTTTCTTTAGAACTACAAAAGAAAAAAAATCCCCCAAACTTCCAAAGGTAATGAATGTACTGCAGAACAGGATGCCTAAGAAGCAATGAATTACTTGCGCAATATATTCCTCTATTTATCATTCAAATCCTTTATAAACGAAGCAGTCCTCACATGCTCTTGGTGGATTGCAGCCCTAGTTTGGTGAGTTCCAAGATCTGGAGAAAGGATGTCCTTGTGTTAACCTTTTTCCTTTCTCCAGAGTTGTGAAAACTGGAGGCAGACTTCAAAGGAGTTATAACCCCACAGAAAAAATGACAAGCTAATATGGCAGAATGGAGTTCTCTCAGTGAATTGATCCTGGAAACATTAGATTAAAAAAAAGGCTGAAAGGTCTTTTAAGGACAAGAAAATAGTTAAATAAACATGAAAACGTTATCTATTATGTCTACTATGTATCTATTTTTATTAATAATCAGTTTTAGTTAAGCAGCAGCAGAAAGGGATAGAAAATTTAGAAGTTAGTGAGAGTTGAATTAAATATTCAAAAGGTTGTTGAATATAGTAACAACAGCTTGACTATTTTCAGCTAAAATTCAGTATATTTTGTTGAATTTCAGCATCATTAGCATTTAAAAAGTCTTTTTAAAGGACAGTCTAAGAGAACACTTCCCTGATAAAAATCAAATGAATAGCAGAATTTTTTTCTATTGTTTTCAGTAGATATATTAGTAAAATTAGGCTTAACCTTGAAAAAAATAAAACTCTGAAGTCTGCTACAGAGAGAGGTATTCTGTGACTATGAAATTATTCTGTCAGACTACATCTTTTGTTCCCAGCATGAAATATTTGGTTATTGAGTGACTGTTTAAGAGAGCAAAAAGACCTATTTAATATAAAAATATGCAGAGTTTGAAAAGTGAAGTTGTCTTTTCCTATAAAACAAATTATTTCTTAAAGGGTAAGTGTGTAAAAATACATTTTAGCAATGTACAGTACCTACAAAATACATTGTTACACTTTTCTACCTACAAAACTGAAAGATTCTAATGAGTTTATTAATTACTTGAAAAGGTAAGATCTGGTGTTTTACCAATTCTGTATGTAGAACATGAGGACATGTAAAATGTGTTTTAGAGAATAGCAGCATCAAAGTAATCATTCTGGTTAAGGTAGTGATTTTGCATAGAACTGTGTTTAGAATTTACTCTTCATTTTATCCTTCCCTGCTTCAACTAAAATTTGCAGTTGGTGGGCAGAAGTTATATGTCAGACTTTTTCAACGCAAGCTGAACTGGCTAAAGGTGAACAAAATAGAATATGGAGAGATAAGTGTGGATTTGTCCCCGATAATTGAAGAACTGGCTGGAGCCAGATTTCTGCAAACAGGTAAGGCCAGCATTGAAAAGGTTACAAATGCTACTGCTGCAGTTGTGTCATGTTACAGTCCAGTGCTCTACGGGCTTGTCTATGACTTGAGAAGAGAACTAGAGGAATAGGATGAAGTTTTCAGGTAGAAAAGTTGTGTTGTGAATAACAAAGTAGTGCAAATTAGGCAATAGGGCAGACAGCATTTCTGAACAGCATTTTTTAATGTTTGCGTTTGCTTTGAAGTTTTAAAGGGTGGGTTTTTTATTGATTATTCCATTCTTTCAAACTGGACCTGTGAAGAGGTCCAGAAGAATTTCAAGGTGAACCAGATAACACTGATAATTCATTTCTGAAGAATCTAAATGATTAGATTAGTGCCAGGTTATATGAGTATACTATGAGCTGTTGCATGAGTATGTGTGTAACACACACTGAATGTATGTGGATCAATTTGCTTTTAGAATCTGAACTGGAAGACCTGGCTGAAGGGTTGGATTTGCTTTCAGCCCCTGAGCTAAAAGCATTGGCAAAGATCTTTCACTTGCCAAACCCAAATGGTCAGAAACAGCAACTTGTGGATGATTTTCTGAGGTTGGCAAAACAGCGTTCAGTCTTCAGCAGGAGTCAGGCTGGTGTTGGGACAGTGATTTTAAAAAGGTAAATGTTTATAGTTAAATTTTGCAGTTGAATGTAAATTGCATTTCCAAGGACTGAAATCTTGATGGTGTTTGAAGAGAGTAATGCATTTGGTAAATTTATTAATAAAAAAGGGCAGCATTAAGTTTTGATACACAGTGAGTCAAACAGAGGGGTAAATACTAGATTTTTTAAAAAAAAACACTATATCATGCCTTCAGCTGTGGGCATGATTATCTGTCTCCAAAGTTTCTTGGTTATACAGAGAAACATTTCTGAATTCTGTGAAGCAGAACTTGTGCAAAAAAACTACCTGGGAAGCTATGGGGAAGGTCACTGCTTATTAAAACAATTATCTGATGTTAATTTGCTACATGAGCTGTTTGGCAGAATTAGAGGAGATCAGTAATCTCTCTTTTGGGATTGACTGTGTACTTTAGCATAGAGTCTCTTTCTGGCAATATTTTTAGAGGGAAAAGTTTGTTTACTGACAAAGTATTCTGTCTTTCCTGTGGTTATTTTCGCTGTGGCTATGACAGCTGGGTGTATCAGATGCCCTTGACTTTCAGATCTCCTGGGGTCCATATTCAGGTTTAAAATGCTGTACTGCCCTAATAGTGATTAGGGTCTGAACTCAGTAATTGTGGAACCCTTTCTGTATAAAATTCAGGTTGAATAGAAAGTTGGCAGAAATCAGTATGTACTGCATTTGCTGTAGTAACATAACTTACCTTTCCTGTGGTATTCTTTTTCAAATGAGAGAGGTATAAAGCTTTGTCAGGTTTTGCAGAGATAACGTTGATTGGACAAATATTCCTCCCTCCCAGCCCAAATCTATTATGTGATTTTCCACAAAACTCCTTGTATTAAAAGGGGCTTGGTAGTGGAAGAAGAACTTCAAAATCATTTCTCCATGGAGAATAATTATGCCGTGAATCATTAAGGTCATCTTTCTGTATTTTGTGGTTGTTTCCTCATTCTAATCCAGGTATAGAAAACTTCAGTATGAAAATACTTAGATTTCATTTTTCCTCTTTAATACTAGGCATTTGAACTACATGACAATGCATGATGCGCAATTTATTTAATTATGTCTAACAGAAACAAAATTGTTTTCAGAATAGTGTCTTAAACTGTACAGGACGTGGGAACATTAATTAGGTTCCAAAAAAGTTCTTGATGCTGTCTTACTCCCTACTTCAAGTACAGAGGCTGGTAGTTACCTGCTTGGCCACACCAGCTTTGGGAATCTAATGCTCTTGCTGTAGATGACAGCTGAAATGCTGGTTATTCCAGGAGATCACAGGAAATCCAGTTTAAAATCTGTGCTGTCCAGTGGACAGGTAACAGAAGTTTTGCCTTGTATGAAAAGACTGGATGAAAATGGGGTAATGGGGGGACCTAAAACCATGGATCTCAAATTGAGGCCTGTAAATACTGCTCTAACAGCAAACCATGTCGTGTTGATTTGAGGTACTGGCTGGCACAGCAACAGGAGTGACTGCATCCAAAGGGCAGTTAGTTCTGATTCTGTTCTGCTGGAAGTTTTGCCCTTGAACTTTTTTATAAGTTAATACATTTGGATGATGATGGATTTTCATTAGAGGTTACATTTACTGTGTAGTATGTCTGGTTTTTTCAAGGAAAATCAAGTTTATGCATTAATCGGCTTGAAAAAAAAATTGTTCTTGTACTCCGTTCGGTATAATTTAGTTTTTGCAAGTGATGGTAAAGCTTTTTTGTTGTAATAATTTTATTTGTCCTTCCAGGGTGAAGGACATGGCTGGAAAATGTGTGAGGGTCTGTAAAGGCCCTCGGGCTGTATTTTCTCGAATCCTGCTGCTGTTTTCACTGCCTGAGTCAATGGAGGATGAAGAAGCTGGTCAAGGCCAACTCTTCACAGTCCTCATGGCACAGACGGGACGGACGGTGTTCCCCAGTTACACAGTGAACAGGAAAACACAGGTCTTCCAGGACAGGGACGATCTTATCAGGTGGGGAGAGCTTTGGCAGCTTGGAGATCTGTTTATTTCTAGAAAAACTTTTCTGCAGCATTTGTGACAAGTAAGAATTCATCATGGGGATCTCCAGATATAAATATGTGGAAGTGTACTTTTGCAATGATTTTAAATACATTTTTATATCCAGGTAGGACTTGTAATTCACAGTGGCCTGCATTTTGATCCAAAGTAGCATATTTATTTGCTTCATCATCATCTGCTGGTGAAAGCTGTTTCTTCATTTGCTGTGCTGATTATTAGAATGGACTCTGAGCTAAACAAGAAAATGTGTTCCCTAGCTTGTAAGTAAGTTTAAACATAATGTACCCTTCTAGTTTAAACTCTGCTAATCCTGCAAGATTAAGAATAAATATGCCTGCATGATTCAATGTCTCTGGAGACTGGAAAGGAAGGAATTGAGTTATTTTAACTATAGATGCTTTTTGAACCTAATAAAGTTATTATGGCTTTTTTTTCCCCCTTAGGTATGCAACTGCTGCTCATCTGTCAAATGACATAGCCACTGCAATGGTAAATGGGAACTGGGAAGAAGCTCATAATCTGTATTTGTGTGCTAAACAAACCTGGAGTGAACTGAAAAATCACCCCTCTCTAAGGTAGTGAACTGGAAACTAGCCTAGTGTTCATATGAAACTATTAAGTGTATTCTCTTACCTTTGGTACTTTAACTTTTTAGAAAGGCTTATAGACTAGAAATATTATTTAAGCCTGATAAATTTAGAGGTTTTAATATTCTTGAAAGATTTGATTTTCCTGATTGTTTGTTTAGCTTTTAAGGATAATATGAAAATTATAAAACCTTGGGAATGAATTGGTAGGCATTGAGAAAGCATCAAAACATTTCTGTTTTATGTGACAGTGCAGGAGAACACTTATTTTTCCCTTGTCATAGTTCATTTTTATGGCTTTCAGACAAATGGCAGTAAGCAGAACTTAAAATTCACTGTGAACTAAAGGATGTTGCAGACGTTATGGGAAAACATACTGGGTTCCTAATGTCTTTAGACTTCCAAGTGGGGGTCATTCAGGAAATATTAATGAATATCTGAAATAACATGTTGGTTTTGAAGCTTTCTTCATTGGTTTTTCTTTTAATTATTTTGTTTTCTGGCTTAATGATACTCCAAAAGTTAAAGCTTTATGTTTAGCACTATATTCAATTCCATGGCAAGTCATTTAAAACAATATTCATAGAGGATCATTTGGAAGTCTGTTACATTTCACACTGAAGACAGTGGAAAAATCCATTTTGATTTTAACAAGACATTCATAAGACTTGTCTTGAAATACAGAGTTGCCTACTGAAAAGATGTTAGTCTTCTTTTATGAGGAAATTACTGTTCTTGACTTTTTCTTTTGTTCAGCTGTGTTTCCAAAGTTAAACTTCTGACTTACGAGAATGAGTTAGCAGTAACAAAATATGGTTTATTAAGTTACTGTTTTGCATCTTATGTAAAACTGATTAACTAATAATTCCACTGCTGTGGGAACTAAAACACAGTGTGCAAGGGCAGCTTGCACCTGCTCCCTAAACTAACCTGTTGCTTTACCTTTGGGTTCTTGATTTTGCAGCTGGCATACTCATTTCAGCTCAATTGGGATATGTAAGGCATTTAATTCTAAATTAAAAAAAAAGGTAAATGCTTTAGGTATAAGTTTAAGAATTCAAATTGCCATATTTAAATTGATCTGAGCTGCTCTTATTTTTCAGCTATCATAGAGTTTTACCTGAGTATTTGCGACGTTTCACAGTGGGCTGGGTGTATACAAGAATCCTTTCTCAAGGTGTTGAAATTTTACAGAGACTTCACAAATATAAGGTAAAGTGGTGAAATGAATAGGAATATGTGTTTAATGTAACATTGTACATCAATCTACATTTCTGATGCGGCTGGACAATCGTGAATGTTTGCCAGGGATTGCTACATTTCTAGTAACGTGTTACTTTTAAAGGAAAAGAGCATTTTTTGGTGCTACTTTAGAAAGTTTTGAATTGTTTTGATTTATGCTGATACTTTGAAGATTTGCCATCTGTAATGCACCATAAGACTGCTGCTGAGGTATGCTTGTTTCATTATTTAATAATATCTGTGTTTCAATAGATTTGGTTATCGTTTTTACATAAGAAAAAACTCAGAAGAGAAGACTTCTGAAATTCCTTCCTCTTCACCTTGGGAGCTAACATCTCCAAAGGTCTCTGACTTCTGTGTTAAAGCAAATCAGATTATTCTGGAAAAGACACTGCCTCTGCAAAAAGGCAACTAGTAATACTCAGGTATTTTTCATATGCAGCAAGGAATACAGAAAGGATAAAAATATTGTGGGCTTGGCAGCTAGCCTTTAAGTTCACATAAAAATACCTCTATTCTAGAGTTTTTAAGATATACCTATGCACCTGAGTTGAGTATATTGGGTAGTGTAGTAAAAAGCAGGTTTGAATTGTGCAGAGACAAAGTTTTATAGTGTCCATTAATTAGAAGGAAAAGTGACAAACTAACTTGAACTTGGCTTTGTAACTGAATTGATGACCATACAACCCTGTTGCTGCAGGAGGCAGTGCAGGAGCTGCAGACCCTCCTGTCTCAGGATGTGTATTGTGCTGACAGCAGAGGGAGATGGTGGGATCGTCTGGCTCTGAATTTGCATCAACACCTGAAAAACACTAAGAAGGTATCTGCACAGCTGCTGCTGGAAAGCTGGAAACACTGCAGTCACGGTCTGAAAACATGTTTTAAAAGTATTTTTCGTGAGAAGAGCAGTGGAGTAGGGTCTCCTAAAAATGCAGATATTGGTAGGAATCCCAAGGTCAAGGCAATCAGTTTCTTGTAAGAAAATGACTACTGAGTTTGCCTCATCTTTGGTTGGCCTTGTATGCTGGTTTTTACATTGACCTTTTTGTGCTCCTTAGATCAATTGTTCTTGAACAGAGAGGAGTACCTGGGTCTTTCTGAGTGCCTGCTTGTCCCCTTACTCTTTGGCAGGCCGTGGGCTGCATTAGGAAGGGGCTGGCAGACCCCTCTGTCCGCACGGGGCACCGGCTCGCGCTCTACCTGCGTGCCCTGCGGATCAGGGACTCACCGAGCTGCAGGCAGTTCAGGGGCCTGGTGCAGGAGCTGCCAGTCGTGGCTGTGGAGGATGTGACACATGTAAGTAAGGGGGCTGGTGCTTCCTGAGAAATAACAGCTCCTGAGGGCTTTTTTACTCTGACAAGAAAATATAACCTGGGAGCCTCTTGTCACGTGCTGTGCACCAGCCTCTGACCAACTGGTGCTGCAGCAAAATGAATACAAGTGTGTTTCTAAAACAAAAACCTCTTGTAATCAAATCCTTCTACATTGGCCAGCTTCTTAGCTGAAGTTAGTCAGCTGTACACATTGGTTAAATTTGAATTGCTTTGTATATATTTTGAGTCTGATCAGCTACTAATGCCACTAATTTAACAGTAACCCCCTCAGAGCTCTTCTGTCTGAAGGGTCTTATCAGATCAGTGCATGGTCTGCAGACCAAGCATTTTGTGTGCAAGAAAAGTAATAGTGACCTTCTTAACTTGTTGTCAGCATTAGATTAATGGTTAAAAAAATGCCAGTGTTCTTTTAGTAACCTTTGGGAGTTATACAGTCTAAAAATGTATTATGTACTGTTCAGTGGGGTCCACTTGCCTCATATTGGAATGGATATTTTTAACTCTTTCTTTTCCATACCATTGTAAAGATAATTCTGTCTGGGCGAAGTCAGAGCAGAGCCTCACTTGTTCTCCCTCCCCACCACATCTCTCCCTACAGTCCAGGATCTGTCTGAGAGCCTTCTCTATTTTCCTGCTATAGAAAGGCTATGTTCCCACCTGCACAGCTTTTTGCTAGGCACTTTTCCTGAAAAGTTTACCACTTTATAAAAGCTAAACAGGATTTCACAAGCTGTGGCAGGTTAAATTTTATTCAGTTGATGTTTGGAAACAAGTCTGATTCTGATATAAAGAAAACTGAAAAGAAGAAATGTGTGTTTTAGGTGAGGTCCAAATACCTGGGCTAAAGCTCTTTAAATGTGATGCTGGAAAGTAACCAAATGTTTTAATATGTTCAGGTTACAATAAATGGAAAGATGTGTCCTCAGATGGGAATGGGGAAATCTGTATTTCTCATGGAGGATATTGGTGATGAAGAAGGAGAAGAGGACTGCGGTGTATCCACAGTCATGTGCTCAGTTGAGGAGCTGGCATTAACTCATTACAGGAGGAATGGTTTTGATCAGGGTAACAGTGCTGATTTTTTGTGCTTTTTTACCATAAAATAGCCTGTGAGAAAAAAGCTATTTACTAATCTGTTTAGTTAACAGACCAGTTCTGGCTGATTTCATTAGCCCAGATTCTAGTCTGATTCTGTATCCTTCCCAAATGCCTCTAGTACATCATTTTCATATCAAAATACTCTAACATGCATTTTCAAACTGACCTGCCTACTCACCTTTAATTATTTTCTGCCTTCATATACCAAAGGTGGTTTTGAAATGTGTTTGTGTTTCTTCTTTATCTTCATAGAAAATCACTTACTTGGCTTTCCTACCAGTGGACAGCTATTTTTTTTTCCTAAGGGTAAAATGCTAGCTTTGTAATTTAAGGGAATGTCAGTAAGGAAAATTATTTTTGGTACTAGAAGAACATGAAAACAGTGTATACCACTAGCAAGGCACTTGTCAATTTTTTTTAAAAAGGCTCTGTAGTAGTTGTTTGTATATTTTTACAACTTAGGAGCTGTGAAAAGCCATGGACAAGTAAGAATATATAGATCTGTTTTACAAGAAAAAAAGCAATATATAAACAGGTAGGCAGGTTGTTTTTTAGGATAAAATTTGTTATATTTATATAAAATACATTTTTAATATAGCTTTATATTATTTATATGTTCCCAAATACTGTTTCAGGAAAAGTGTCCATATCAGAAGGAGGTAAATGTAAAGATGACAACATTTAGGATGTGGGAAAATCCCCACTCAGTTTCTGACTCCCACCCACTCACCATTAATCTTTGTGGCTTGGTGGAATTTTGAGCACACAATGGCCACTTGTAGTTTAGTGCTGGGCCTAATGAACCAGAATGCTCAGTCCAGCACTTGACACACCCCCTACACACACATTCTCTCTTTCCTCTCTCATATGTATGATGTATCATACGTGTGTAATATACATACACACTATAGTACATAAGAACACACTGCTCTGTGAGCTCTATGTATGATGTAACATTACATATAATATTATCAATAATATATTAATATACAAAGAACAGAATGTACCTCACAGAGTTGAGACTGAGGTTGGCAGGGAGCTCAAAAGCCAACTGCCCTGGGCGATGTCCAGCTTTTCAGTATCCCCAGGGATGGTGACTCCACAGGCTGTCTGGGCAACCTGTGCCACTGCTTTGTCACCTTCACAGTGAAAAAATGTCCTTATGTTTTTATGTGTGTGTGTGCGTTCGTACGTATATGTCCACACACATGTGTCTTCCTATGTTTAATAAGTGACAGGGATGAATAAAAGAGATAATGGAAAAGCAGTCACCTCTAGCAGACTAATGCNATATATATATAAAACTGGGGTGTATTACATGTATACACATATACATCTATATATACACATGTACACATACATGTATATACAGGTACTTGTATGTATATGTATATTTATGTACATGTAATAAAACTAGTTTTATATATCCAAACATTTGGTTTTTCAGGTATTGCATTGTGTGTGTACTGGCTGAGCACTGGTCTGCTAGTGAGTGCTTTTGCACTGTGTATGTATACATGAATACGTGTCTACATATATGGATATGCACAGCTCCATATATGTATATGTATGCATACATATATGTGTATAATGTATAGCATTTCTGTCTGTATAACCAATTTGTTGTCAAGATACTGATTTTTAGTGTTAAAAAAGTTGTGTATTTAAAACTTGTCCAAGTAAGCCTTGTTGGGGAAGGGCAGTGATCCTACCCTGGGCTGTGACTGAGGCCCTGGCAAGGCAGCAGCAGGACTGTGGTGCATGTACAGTGTTCTGCTGCAGTGGGAGTGTGTGCTGCCTTCCGCTGTGCATGAACCTGGATGTGGCATGTTCCTGCTTTGGGTTGTGGGGGTTTAGTGCTTCCTCCTATGAGATTCCTGTAGAAATTTATGTTTCTTTTTTATTAAATTTCACCCTTTAGGTATCCATGGGGAAGGCTCAACGTTTCTTACACTGTATGGGATTCTAATGTGGGATATCATTTTCATGGATAACATACCTGACGTTTTCAGAAATTCCTATCAGGTAACTTTGAAAGGCTTTCTTTGGTTAATTTATTTACCCATTGCTGTAGACTCAGTAACCATGTTAAAATCTTGTTTGGGATCAGATAAATGTTTTATTCTGAGGGAGTTTCCAGGCAGATCTTGGTGTTTCCTTAATTTTATTTTTTGTTATATTTGGTTTATTACCATGTTTGTTTCACTGGCACCGAATATTAAAATGGAATTTAAGAAACGTTTGTTTCTTATGTAGTGGACATGTTCGAGTTAGATCAGCTCAATGTTTGAGTGAATTTGTAGTTAGGAAAATGATGAAGTACGGCACTGTTGTTCTGGAAATGGTGCTGTGCTGGCAGGTCCTCAGAGATGTGTTTCCCTTTTCACACAGACATGCCCCCTGGATTTGTACACTGACAGCTTCTATGAGAACAGGAGTGATGTCATTGAGGCCAGACTGCAGCAGCTTCACTCAGCGTCCTCAGAAACACTGGCAAAGTTGATTGCTGACGTCTGGACCACTCAGGAGGGAAAAGCAGCAGCATTAGTGAGCTGGGGACGTTTCATTTCCCTCCAGCAAGTCCAGGTAAGTAACTCTTGCCCAACGTGGGCACTCTGATTTGGCTTGCTTGCCCTGCAATCACACACAGCCCTAGCGTGTCACAGGTGACACTGAGCCGTGGCAGAGGGAGAGTCGGGGAGGGAGGAATTGGGAATAGGGAGACTTGTGCTGAAGTCTTTGCACAAGTATTGTTACAATTTTCTGATATGGTCTCTTTTCCTGCAACAGCAGTTGGGAACACAGCAGGGAAATTGCTGTAGAAAACATCTCCTTATGTTTCCTGTTACATGAGGCTGAACAGAAAGCTGAGCTGGGCCATGCAGTATTCTTGTGAGAGTTGGGAAATGGCTCTACAGGAAATTAAAGACAAACTCAACCAACTACCAAGCCCTGTCTTGCAGAGCCTTGTGTCTTGCCTTGGAGGACCGTTCCTGAGTGGTGTTTTCAGGCGACTGTCCAAAGACCTGCGCCATTGCCGGGGGGGCCTGCCCGATCTGGTGGTGTGGAGCACACACACCCGGCACTTCAAGGTGTGTTGGAGAGCTTGGAAATACTCAGTGCTCAGCTGTCTTACCCTCCTGTGTGAAACCTGCCAGCAGTCAGTCCATACATACTGTACCTGCCTGTTGTGGTGGAGTTGGAGCTGCTGCTGGGCTGCCCAACAGTGAGGAGAGTGTGATTGTCTGCTGTTTCATCACATGGTGCTATAGCTTTAATGGGCATAATCAGGATCAGCAAGAATAAACTGGCTAAGTGTTGGTATGGAATAGGTCTTTGATTAAAATTAGTATCAAGCAGCTGTTATCAATTGGTCATACACACTATGTTTGAATGAATTTGTAGCAAAGGGTTTTTCTGGCACCACTTAAAAACTAAACTATTTAAGTCTACAATAACTATGTGTGTGTCTGCTACAAAAATTGAGTAAACAGTCATGGTTTGTGTCTTGCATGGTAGAAGAATAGGTACTAGAGAACTACTGGACATATCACCTGCTGGAGGAACTTGTTAGGTTTTAATAAAACAGCTGAATAGCAGAAATTAGTTCTCTGGAACACCTGAATAAGTTGCTGTGGTATCAGCTGGAACAGGTGATGTTGCAGGTGCTTGACTTTTGAGTATGAGAGGTCCTCATTCACCAGGGCCACTGTGTTTTGGTGGATATTTACTATACAACTATGCAAGAGCCATAGAAGAATACTTGCTCTGTGGGAACGATCCCTCAGTTCCTCTACAGGCACACTACTAACCACGCCTGTTTCCTCGTAGCTGGTGGAAGTGAAAGGCCCCAAGGACCGGCTGTCGCCCAAGCAGATGCTGTGGCTGAGTGAGCTGAAGAGGTTGGGGGCTGCAGTGGAGGTTTGCCACGTGCAGGCTGTCGGGGGCAAGAGCAAGCGCCTCAGCTGACACGCTGCTTCTGCCACGGGGGGAATTCGGGTGTGCTTAAGGGAGTGGGCATCACACACCACTGGCTGCTGCTTATTAAAAATCGTTTCTTCTAAAATTCTGGCTTCTTGGAACATTACTGTAGTCCTTTTTAGTACAAAATGTACCAAGATGTAACTTGAGACTGTATGTTTCACTGCATGTCACTTTGGGTTCAGAAGAGCAGAGCCTTTCTCTTCTATGCACAATTCATAACTTATTCTGTGAGAGATTATCTAGGGGACTTGCCCAAGGGAAGAGAAACAGCTGCCATCACACTGGTACCCCTGAGAACATCCTCTGCAATACAAAATCTGGGGCATCAAGTCCTGGTCATTTCTGTGTTGCCCGTGTAGCTCAAATTCATTATGTTGTGCAAGTTTCCTTGTAAGGTGCAAGCACAGCACCTTTAGAGGATTGTCAGGACCAGTGTGATTCTCCACCTGTCCCCACTTAGTATTACGTCTTTGAATTTTGGACTTGAATATAAAAAAACAGAGATACTCAATGATGGCAGAGAGTGAGGCATGAAACTTGAGTGCTGTTTGAATGCACTGCTGTGTATGAGAGGATCATTTATTTAACAGTCCCTTGTGTTGTATCTGTATTGCCTGTACAAAGGGAAGTATTTCTGGTAGTAGACAGGAGTTGGTCTGCATGATCACACTCATTTCCAGTGTGTCATTCATTACAGTCAGTTTGGCCCCACATAAATTGATGTTGCTCATTCAGAAACATGTCAGTCAATTGAGATGGAATTAAAAGATGATTTCCCTTTTAGGACACCAAAATTCTATGGGTTCTCTCAATTTTAGCACACAACCAAGATCTTTTCTCTGGAGTCTTCATTTTCATTGCTATCAGAAATTCTGCTTACCGTGCAAACACCAGACACCGTAACAGAATAGAGCAAGGAATTAACATAATTCACACGTTATTTTTATTAATCAGCACAGAGTCCCTGCTTTTCTTGGAAAAAAACATCCTCTCCCCACTACTTTTTGTTTGTTAGAGGAAGTGAAAAAAAAAACCGTGACGTTCATAGTGGAAAGGTATGAACTTTTATTGACTCTAATTTACTTCACATTCACAACTCAGCATCAGGATTTTATCATCTTCCTTCCACTACTTCTTTACTCAGTAAATCATTATCAGGCACAAAGGTTTTAGTTTCAGTTGAAATGGTGAACTCTAAAATATCACAGCAACAGCATTAGAAACCTACTGCTGAGAGCAATTTGAGGTACAGATTTCTGTCTCTTTGTTAGAGGCAAATTTAAGATTTCACCCTTTGCTTAAATACACGTTAGAATTTTTTTGGTTTTAATATCTCCCTCTGAGAGTAAGCCAAAGTGGTTGCCCAGTTTGCTACATTGTCATCCAAATCCAAGGCAGTTAAGATCAGAGTGGTATTGCAGGCAGGTGCACATGAAACACACACAGAAACACACTTCTCATTGCATTTCTGGAATGCAAGACATGTCTTTGATAAAGGCAGTAGATGGAGGATGAAGTTCCCAGCACGATCACACGGTCTGCACTCAGCTCCACCTCTCAGCAGCTGCTGCACTGGAGGTGCACTGACCACATCAGCTTCTGAGCTCCCTGCGTGGTTTGCAGTGTGGTACAGAAGCCACTGCACAGCCAGGAACAGCTGAGATGATGCACATCTTACAGAAACAGACCGAAAAAGAGGAGCTGCTCAGTAGCTTTTCTACTCTTGCAACACCAAAATGGCATTAACAGTATCTTGTTTTAAATGGTGAACAGGAATTAAAATTTGAAAATGTGTACATATATATACACACATATATATACACACTTTCATGTCAGTATTCTGTACACAGAAGTTAAAGATATGTACTCACGCCCCAAAATTACTTTTGAAAGTTATTAAAGATATTCAGAGCAGTCTGTACTGACTTGATATGGCAGCTGTGGAGAGTATTTCAAAATTAGCATTTAGTACCTGTCTTTCAAAAGTAAATTAAAAAGTATTAAGATGCTTAACTTAGAGGAAGAACCACCATCCAGACACAGCCACTGTGCAGGTTCCTTGGAAGGCCGTGCGACACAAGGAAGCCGAACCGTGTCTGTGTCTGGGGCAGTGTGGATCCCTTCTCTTCCTCTCAGCCTCTGCTTACCTAATGCCCCTTTTTGAACAGTCTAAAAATTTTTTTTAACTCTGTTTGGCAAATACATATTTTGACAGGGTTTGTTTCTTTTAAAGGCATATTATTTTTAACCCACTCCCATTCTATATATATATAAAATACAAAGACCCTCTGCAGCATCTGTACACATCTTAGAACTGAAATGTAAAAATGTCTGAAATCTCCTTATAAAAGACAATTCTGTTTAAATATAGTACCCACTTTTTCCCCCAAAGGGTACTAGCCTTAACATTTATTTTATTCCACCAGCTGCTTTTGTGGAGTAATTTATTTACACAATTTTGGTACCTTTAAATCAAAGAAGTTCTACTTTTGAAGACAAAAACCCCAAAACGTATATAGTTTAAACTGTCATTGTAAAAGAAAAAAAAATTGGTACCAAAAGACATTAAGCACACAGGTTGAGGTCTTTTATGTCAAGTATCAGGCCAGGGAAAGCAAGAAGCTAATGGGAAAAAAGAAATCACAAAAGCAAGCTAATACAAATGTTTGAATAATGACTTGAACAAGTGAGATGAGTGCTCCAGCAAGCTTGGAAATAAGCACAACTGGTTTGTGGACCATGTAACATGTTCAGCCCGTCTTGCAGCATCTTTAGGCAATTGAGGTGAATACACGTTTTTCCTCACAAACAGTTGACCAGAAGGGTCTGGCTTTGTGTCACAACAGCCACGTGCCTGCCCACACGTGTGCACACAGAGAGACACACACACACAGAGACACACACAGAGCTCTCGGGAGGTTGTTGGTTACACCAGGCAGCTCCCGCTCCTCACAGCCGCTCACTGCGCACTGGTCCTGTCCCTTCCCTCTGCAGCCCCAGCAGCGCGAGCACGGCACAGGCAGCGCCCTCGGCCTTGGAGGGCAGAACAGCCTGGGAAACCCGGGTCCTGTGTGTGCTGGACTGTTCTAGCACAAAGCATCTCTAAGGTCATTCCAGATGCAAGCGTTCTGAAACAAATACTTGAGCAACCGTAGACATCCCAACTCCTCTTTGTGATTTAGGTTGTGCTGAAGACCAGTTCGGTTTTACAAATGAAGTTGGTCTCCAAACCCCACTCCTCCCCACCTTTTTAAAGCTCTAATATACCATCTATTACCATCATGCAGCTTCCTTCTTTCCGCCACAAAACTGAGAACAGCTTTTAGTCCACCCTACAAGGCCTTTGGTGCCTTCACTTCTGAGGCGACCCCTGAGCAGAGGCTCAGTGTCAGTTCAACAGCATTTGTGTTTTACACAGAAATAATGTCAAACACAGCCTCGCTGCTAAGGCAGACAACAGAAGCCTGAACCTCTGAGAATGGCAATCACTATTATTCCACCCTCTCAGTATTCTTTGCTCCTGCCTTTCTCACTGCAAAACTTGAGTCCTTTCCTGGCACAGAATGCAGAGAAAGGTATCATTTCCAAGGTTTCAGCACAACGAGGAGGTGCTGCATTAAGCAGAGGGAGGATGTTGGATTTAAATCCCTCAAGCAGTGTTTGTCCATTGCACCGTCTGTGTGGATGTGCAGGTATGCAAAAAGAAGGCACCACGTATTGCTCTTCCAGCCCCTGCCCAGCAGTGACTGCAGCACCACCACCCCTCGTGGGGCTGCCAGCACAGAGTAAGTCCTTTCTGGAGCCCAGAGGGGCTCAGATGTGAGTTCTGCTGAAAGCTACTTCATCCTATACAAAAATCAGCAGAGGATTGGCAGGGATCAGGATCTGGGAAGGGACAGAATGCTGAGGATTTGAAGGGCCTATATAAAAAAGTAAGAATCTCATCTGGACACCTGTTGTTTCCAGAAAAGGCAAGGGGGAGGCAGAGGATGGAACAACTTGCCGCAACAAACTAGTGTATGAAGTTGAGGGTGTCAGCTGCATTAGAGTAATCTTGCTACTGTTTCCTCCCAATTAAAGGCACTTCTAAAGCTACTACAATACCGTATCTACAGTAAATGTTTTAAGGTTAACAGTGCATTGTCCTGACATGAATTTCTACAGTCCAAAGTCAAGCTCATGACAAAGAACACAAATCTGATTAATTGTTAATGAACACATTTTGGAGAGAGAAAGAAAAGGGAACAACCCCTCCTATGGGTATACACTGCATTAGCACATATATAGGGTGGTAAGTCACAGAACATTAGTATGTTTGCATCTGTGCATGTAACTATTGTTCCTGAAGAGGCTGTCTGATAGAATACTATGTTCCCAGGTTTCAGCTGTCAGTTCGTGTCCACTGCACTGCTTTGGCTTTCCAAGCGGTTTTATCAAAGGGTCATGTCAGTCACTATTTGAGAAAAAAGGATATCTCAAGCAGAACCCTCATTAATGACCACATTAAGCCTTTCAATTAGCTAATTAAAAGCTCCACCACATGGGCCAAATCCTAAAGTACAGGAGGAATTAGGGACCAGAAGCCCCAGCAGATGAGAACAACTGAAGACAAAATTGTGCGATTTGAAGCATGACTTGCCTTGCTTTTAAATATTTGTGCAAAACTTACGTAATGTTTGTATATAAAAATCATTACAGCTTTCAATGCCGCATTTAGCAGTGTTAACTTAGAAAAGTCAAAATTATATGCTTTATTCTCCCCAAACCTTTAAACCACCACATCACCTCAGTCTTCATTTGCCAGCGTCTCAGTGGATAGCCAGATTTTGGCACCACTTAAAAATTTGCTTAAAGGTGTTCCCAGAATGCTCCGTCTGCAGAGGTTCCCTACAGGAGAAAAGGGGAAGGAAGAGGAGAGAAAATCTGGGGCGCCCGAGGTGTCATTGAAACCATTTGCTCTGAAGTACATCCTGCTGTGATCCAGTTCTGAGCAGTGGCCTGGCAAGGCAGAGTTGCTTTTGCACTGCCGAAGGCTCCGGTTCAACGTGTCCACCTCATCTGCCAGCAGGGAGACCCTGTGGAACGTGGCGATGGAGCCGCCATGGTTGATCTGGGCCTCCGGGACCCAGCGGAAGTAGCAGAGTTTCCACAGTTTGATTTGTGTTGCAGAGAGATGGGGCAGGATCACGCCGTGCAGATCAACAGGCTTCGCAGCCCAGTCCCTGAAGAACTGCTCCACGCTGGGGCTCGGGCTCTCTGCTGGCTGCACAAAGTCTGGTTTCAGTTTCAGTATCAGAGAGTTTCTTCTTGGAAGGAACTCCTGCTCACCGATGAGTCCGTTTTTCAGTGCTGGGGGGGCACCTCGCAACGTGGAGCTGTAGTTTTTCTGCAGAAAAGAAATCAAGGTAATTTTCCAGTTTTACATTCATTTGAATAGTAGATTTCCCTGGGCTGCCGAGGTGCATCATCCACAGAAATGCTGTGACCTTTAAACAGCTCTGAGCTTGTGACTCACTACTGCAGGGCTCACAGGGTAAACTGTGGCCATTTGTGGCCTTTGGAAAGAAATACAAGCAACAAACGATTGACTTCTAATCAGTATTACTGAAAATAAAGACAACCCTGGGAGCAAAAAGCGGCACGCCATGACTCTTCCACGGGTGAAATAATGCAAATGTTGGCCATGAGCTCAGTCACATCAAAAAGTGTCACAAGGTCAACAATTTACACCTTTACTTCTACAGAAAATCACTCCTTAGGTTGGGAAGCCAAGAAAACGAAGGCTGCTATTGCTGCAGTGCAGTGTTGCCAGAGGAGCCCCGTGGTGGGCTCAGAGCCCGCGGTTACCTTGGAGCGCTTGGAGGCCCTGGCGGCGCCGCTGTGCGCGCGCGGCGCGCTCTTCCCCACGTACAGAGGGTTGTGGAACAGCAGGCGGTCCCGGCTGGAGAACTGCAGAGACCAGTCCCAAACGCACGGGAATCTGAGGCCTTTCTCACCACCCAGCTGAATGTTCTTGCTGATAGCAAATTCCTGCAAGAAGTTAACATTCAAGAGTGCCATTCAGAGGTACCAACCAGAGCAGCAAGACAACTGGAGAAAATAGCTGTGCCCTGTTCTCCATGTGGGCAGTTCGTATCAGTGATATTTCTTGTTTGCTTACTCTTAACCCCCAGACTGTTATTTTGCAAATATACCAATGGCCCCTCATTGCTCTACTTCTTTGTAAAGCGGCTACCTACAACTTTAAAGGGAAAATACTTAACAAAATAAGTTCATTTTTATCAGCCATCAAATGTTTTCTACAGTTAAGTTTTCAAAAACAAATTTAAGTGTTCAGTTTTCTAAATGCTTTCACTATGCACTGCTATCTGAACTTTATGCAGCATTTCCAACTTCTTTGACTATTTAAACAATTACATCAGGAGATTTCAAAGTTTGTCTGAAGCGTGAAATTCTATTTATTGCCTGTCATTCTACTTTATCAGTTCCAGATATAGAGTACAAATAATAATGCACAGTAGCAATGCCTTCCTTGGAAAAAACAAAACAGAAATTCAATAGACTTTCTTCTTCAATAGTTACTGTCTCTCCAAAGACCACGTGAAAGGACATTCTGACAATATTCACCTGGGGACCTGAATATTTTCCCCCAAACACATTGTGACATTTTGAAAAACACAAAGGAACAACTGAGCTGGGATGATGTTCATTCCAGAGTGGCTCACTGAAGTCTCTCAGTGAAGAGCAGGTGCAGCACCTCATACTCACAGTGCTCTCTTTCACTCGCTGGTGGGGACAGTTGAAGAGGAAGGTGCCAAAGAGCGAGATGCGGGCGCTGTCATGCAGCAGGGTCAGGTACACCTCCGAGAACTCGAAGGCTGCTGGGTACTGCTCCAGCAGCTGCCACACACAGTCAAGAAACACTAGGAACAAAGGAGACTGCGAAAAGAAAGAGGGAATGGTTAGATTTAACAAAAGCTTTTCCCAAATCACACTGATTTATTTGCAGTTAGTGCTCCATTAGGGTATTTAGCTGTATCTCTGGTACATTACTCAACAAATTATTTGGAGCCTTGTATCTTTTTATGGTTCTATGCAACAATAACATTCTGTATTCCTGTTTGCCACTTTGCCACTGGCTTTGTTTGCCACTTTGTATCCTTGCACAGCTTTTCCTTCTCTGTAAAAAGCCAGTCAGTTCTTTCCTGGGCTCTCTTCAAAGTCATGTAGCTGCAAAAATACTCCTGCCACCTATATGTCCCTATAATTTCCTAATTAGTGTTTGTATGAGCCTTCCTTGCCACTTGGCTTTGTTTGTATAATTTATATACTTCCTTCTTGTTTGAAATGTCTGCAAAGCTTCTGATTCAGCCACATTAATGTCTTACTACATTTTCCAGCTCTTTTCATAGCAGCCCATGAATGGCGAAAGTATAAACTATCATTTATGTAAAGCTTTAGAAACACTTTTCCCTTCCCATTTTCTCTCTTCAGTATATCCTTTCCTAGGGTCAAAATATCAGCTTTCTTTTCCCTCTGAGCATTTCAGTTTCTTTACCCATTCCTCTATTTTCTCTGTGCAGTGCTCAGTGTCCTTGGGTCATCTGTTGGCTCCATGCTCAGGATATTACTTTTCTAAGACTTTTAGGCACTGTCTCTGAAAAAAACTGCTAACCTGGGTCCTCTATTCCTGCAGTTACAAGTCTCTCCTTTGCAATGAGGAGGCCAACTAAGATCAGCTGGAAGTGCTGGGAAGTAAGCCCTGTGCTCCCCCTGGCCGACCCTGTGCCAGCTTGTGAGGCTGCAGTGCCTCTGCCAAGCCCAAAGCTCTGAGGGCACTGCACAGGGATCAGACTTTGCGTTCAAAACACCAGGGAGGACAACAGGTATTGCTGGTGAAGCAAGCAGCAGAATTACCCCCTCCAAACCCACTCCTGGGCTCCTTATATTCCAGTTTTAAATGTGAGCTATGCTGGTGTTTGTAGTAATGAGACATTTGCATGTGTAACACTGAAGCAACATAAAAACTCATTTGATTGTGCCTGGTGTTTCACTAAGTCTCACATGGCTACAGAGGATAAAGGAAAGGTATCTCTACCTGTACAATGATTTATTTTCTCTGACATTTTCATGAGATTTGAAAGTATTAAAACATTTTTAATTTATATTTCTGTATAAGTAAGTGTTCAGGATGGTATCACATGCAAATACAATTAATTTTTACCTCTTTGTCAGATCTCTTTAAGTGGTTACACCTATCTAAAAACTGGTATCCTGCCATGACCCATTCCTTCTGTATTAAGCTTTGAAATCCAACAATTGTTCGAAAATAGGGATCCAGCATGACTTGAATGAGAGAAGCAGCAAGACAGCTCAGGTCCCGTCCCTCTTCCTCTGTGAATAACACACAATATATAAGGTATATATACACATGTACAGAATTATTTCTCAAAAAGTGACAACTAGGTCTAATGCTTTTCTTAGAATTTCTTTTAAAATATGCTTTTTGTTGCTGTAACTGCTCTTGTAGTTAATAAAAAAACCCAAAAGCAAAACGCTAGAAGAAACACACACTTCTTTTTTCTTAAACTGAGGCTCACACTATAGAAATGATTCCTGCAGCATCCAGCACAACAGTGCATTCATCAAGAACAAAATATCTTTTGATGCTAAGGACTATATTAAAAATTTATTTTTCCAATTCCCCAAATACCTGAAATATTCAGAAGTGATGGGGATTATGCATGAAGATTACAGTTGATTTTATCTAAATTGTTTATTTACATTATCACAGTAATGCTCAGAATTACAGCATGCTCTGAGGACACATTACCTTGTAGAACTACAGAGACGTGCTTGCACTCCATCATATAGACAAGCTCAGCAGAATGCTTAAGAAATGATCTAGACAGGAAAAGAAAGTGATATAGCAGTTAATAGACTAAGTTCACACCCAACAAGAAAAAATACTTGGGATATCTATATATATAACTAGTATCTTCCAATGAAGCATTGCTTATTTACACTGTTGGAAGCTTTCCACATGTCACTGCACAGGGTTTTGTTGGGGGTACAAACCTAATGTACTCCAACCAGCGAGTATTTTCCAGTGAGGACAGCCACTTCTCTTCAGTTTCTTCAAAGGGCTCTGCAACAGGGAAAGTAATGACATTGCAGAACACCTTCAAATAACTGTCCCTATTAGCTGGATGGATTAGAATTCACTGCATTTCAAGAAAACAACCTCCAAGAGCAAAGCAGAGCCCAGCGTACCATTGACACACAGCTGTTTGAGTTTCATGTGTGCAGCCTGGATTTCCTGGATGCTGGGGAGACACTTATCCAGGTCAGATTTGTAAACATCACTTCTCAGGGGATGGCTGCGAGTTATTGCATTGCAAATCCTATGGAAAAGAATCAGCAGGTTTACTACTGAATAGGAAAGAAATTGTCTTTCAAGCAATGTGCCACAGTTGTTAACTGCAAACAACTACAATCACATAAAACATTGTTTAAAAAAACAGTTAACTAGTTTAGATCCAGGAGATACATTGCTCCTGCCACAAACCTAATGACTCAGATTTTTGGTATGTGCTAGTTACAAAACAAAGAAATGGAAATGCTGGAACATTAAAACAATACAGCTGGAAAATGAAAATCTGATGCTGACAGTTTATTCAATTTTTAATTTTCCATCATTTTTAAGAAGACTTATCTATGCTAAATAAACAGAACATACATAAAGTTTATGAAGTTGGGAAATCTGACAAGGTTTCAAATACAACTCAGTGCTCAAGCCAAACACACAATGCAGGTGTTTGCACTACTAAGATTCACCCTACAAATTAAATTGAAGAACAAAAAATGCCAAGCTAGCAAAGTACTTATGCAAGGCTCTAAATGCCTTCAATCTTTCATCAAGAACAGTGAATGACAAATATTTTACAGAAATACCATGTGCCTTGTGGCACTAAATCTATAGAATCTCTCAATGTATCTCTCAGTGCCCTGAATAAATGGTTTTTTCTGTGTCTTGCTCAAGCAGGTAAGAACATCACCAATGTAAGCTGTATTACAGTAAATCTGATCTTTTTATCAATAAATTCTACCATCTGAATGATGAGCCACCTAAAAATACCTTAAAATCTGAAAATGTATTCAGTATTTGAAACTGAAGTGGACCTTGAGTAGAAGTTGTGCCAGAACTGTAACAGAACAGTCTCCTCAAAAATCCCCACGGTACAACTACAAAGGAAATATCCTCTCCGTGACCAATCCTTGCTGTGTTACAGTCACCACTTGTGTTATTCTGACCCTCTGATTAAAGAGTAACACAATTGAACATTTACCTTTGATCAATTCTTCGTTGCTGCAATACATCCTTAATGTTGGCCATTCTTACAAGGGCACTCCCGTTAGGGTGATTCCAGGACCATAACTGATAAAGGGAAAGAAACACAAAAGAAACAACAAAATAATGTAAGTCAGTGTTATTCTGTAGAAATGTTTTTCTTAATGCTACACACAGAACTCTGTTCATTCACAAACACAACTTTAAGATTAATACTGTACAATGATCAAGAACAGTAACAGAATAAAAAGAACACTTACTGGCATTCGCCTCCCAATAAAAGAGTAGGAATATAGCTTAAGGTCTTGATCTGCTAAGGAAGATGGAACCACAAAATACTCTGGAAGGCTTGAAGAAAATATACGATAAAAGGTTACTTTTCCCTGTATTTTGCACCAGCTTTTCTCTTGTTGCAGTGCTGTGTTACCAGCTCAGTCAAACTGCCCCACAGCAGCCCCTACAGTGCTGCCCCGAGGGATGGCACGGGCACAGCTCAGGTGGAGCTGTTTGGGAACCCACAAGTTCCCCAGGGAAGGACAAAAGCACGAAAGCAGCAGATGCCAAAAGATGACATTCCTTTCATGACAAGACTAGCAGGATCTGTCAGCCGGGGGCCTCTCCAGAGAGCAGCACCTTTGAGAGGTGCAGCACACAGGTGGGTGGCACAGGGGATGTGGCAGAGAACACAGGATGAGACAGTACTGGTGACATAAAGCAGCTCACCAAGTAGAAATCATATAACCCTCGTTGACTGAACACACTCTCCACTCGGATGCTCCAGTTCTTTTGATTTCTCGATCCCAATCCGAGTAGGTTTCAAACAAAGGTGTCTGCTGACCGCTGGCGCTGCCGCCGCCACCTCCTCCTGGGTCTGTGCCGTTCACTTTTGCTAGGAAAAGAAAAGTCATCAATGTACGTTAGAAAAAAAAAACAAAAAAAAAAATCAAACTCTTCATCTTCCTAATTACAAGAATGAGCCATTAGCATCATGACTACTATTATCTATTTTTGTATTACAAGAAAGCAGTGATTTAACGACAACTTGGTGATATATGAAGATGTAAATGCATTTTTTATCCTGCAATTTTAATAGCAAAACAACATAAAATCAATACACTCTGCTGCTTGATAGAAAACAAGACATACTAACACTCAGGGACAAATGTTATCTCCAGTCACAGGTTTCTTTCTTCAATATGCCAAAATTCACAACATTTTAAAAACATGAACCCTTTATAGGCTACCCTTTAATAAGTACCTTATGAAGAAAGAAAAATAAAACATATATTTTCAACAATTTTAAATGACTGCTGTATTAACAGCAAACAAAATAAATGGAAGGCCAGGTTAAAATATGGGTTTATATATATATATATATATATGAATATCCACAAAAAAAGATGGCCTACCATTTTGTAGCTAGGGAGCAGGAGATTATATAGGTTGTTGCTAGTACAGGAGGATCTCCTTTGCTGGCCATTCTTTAGGTGCCAAGGAGGGAGTCAGATGTGTCAAAGGAAACTGCTTTTTGTTTCTTGACACTTGGAAGTAAATTTTTAGAGGCAAGTGGAATAAATTGAGACTCAACTCTATCAGCTCCCCCGTGAAAGCTCTGATCTTTGGCTGTTTCAGTCTGTAAAGATGCAAGAGCCTGCCCAAACAAAGCAGAAAGAGTGTCAGGGCTCTGCTGACATCACATTGCCTGTGCAGTTTTTGCTTTCTGTATCTACCAATTTCATTCTTGCACTGGTACCCTGACTATTGATGCTTTTCAGAAGAAAACTGAACTAAAATCAGAGGGAAGTAGTTCTTCAAAGATAGCAAGCAGAGAAATACAATAATTAACAAAAAAAAGTCACAATTCAGCTGTTCAATGGCAGGATATATAATTATCAAATATAGCCTGGGAAAAAAAACGATGTGCACATACACCAGAGCAATGCAGGCTTTTTGTGTTCCTCAGGAAGCACAAAGAGAGTATTTGACCTCTTACTTTTCTGGGAGTAGCCCAGATAGAGAGCCACAGAACAGTGCTGGAATTGCATGAGCAAGGCCAGAGATCTCTGCTACAAATCCCAGGGTTCACAATAACAACAATCCCTCAGCCCAACCCAAAAGTCTTTCAAATTCTCTTCTCCAACAGCTGCAGGACAGAACAACTATCCCTTGCCATTCTGGTCTGCTGCTCCAGAGGAACATTTTCACCCACCTTATGTAATTCTTCCACTAGGTATTTTTCCATACAGCAAGTGGCAGTTTAAGGACAGAGTATAAACAACTTTGTGACAGACTAATATTCTATTGCAATTTTGTCTGCAAATTGGCTTCCTCCCTAGTCCTTTACAGCACTAAAGTACATGGACCTTAATAACTGCCTGAGTATTAGGAGGTAAGAAATTCTGTGTGTAATTACGTGTGCAACATAATCACATGCACATCTATTCTTGTGCATGCACAGGGCAGCCATGGAGGCACCTGCATGAAAAACATGCATTTTTGTGCAAATGTGAAGGCCTGATCTCATACTTCCACAACATTCATATTTTGTAGCAGGCAGATCAGTGGTTTCTAGTGCCAGCTGCTGAGCAAATCTCTCAGTACCACAAAACTCCAGCAATGGCACTTTCTCTGTCTGGGGCTTGTCACGCCAGAGCTGAGGCATTCAGCTGGGTATTGGCTGGGGAACACTAAGCCGTGACCACACAGCATTGCACTAGAAATCAAGTTCCAAAGGCATCTGTTTCAGGCTTACCTAACTGACAAGGTTCAGGTGGAGATTGGCCTTGAGCAGAGAGGGTGTGCTCCAGCCTCAGCAGGGGTGGTGGAGGTTTTGAGTGGTAAGAACTGCCTAGAAAGCCTCTAGGAAAGAAGGTATGGAGTCCCAAGTTGTACAAATCCTCCTGCAATACCACCAGAAGAGAAACTTATTCCCAAAAGAAGGGCAGGTGAAGAAGCCTGCCTGATGGGAGATTAACTGGGAACCTACAGGACTGATGCAGACACATAATAGGAGGATTGAAGCATGGATTGAGCACCAGGAGTATTCATGCTGGCATAGGTAGTTTTGCTTTGTTTCTGACAGGAAAGACATTTCTTTTGATTTTGGTCATTAATGTCTATCACAGTGAATGACTTACAACCAGTATAAGTAGGAGGTTGGGTGCAGAACAAATCAATTTTGTTACCCCTGGAGAAAGCCTCAAATGCTTTTTGCCACTGGTTCTGGACAAAAGTGTTACTAAAAATAAGTACTACAAAACAGGAAAAACAATCACAATCAAAGTATTTTCATACTTACCGAGATTATGATACATTTCCCCAACATACTCAAATGCAAAGAGAAGTTGAAGATCTGTTGGTTGAGAATAATGAGCTATTGCAAGGCACACCTAGGAAAAAAACATTATTTTACCGTTATAGACAAAAAATTATTGCCCTTAAATATGACTGTGTGAAATATGAAGAGCTGTTGAAAAGCTAAAAATTGGTCTTCTGATATTTTATTTCCTTATTTTATCTGAGTGAACAACATAGTTGCACATACTGATATTTGCCATCCTGCAATCATAGCAGGAGAGCTCATGATCATCTGTCGAGAGTGACCAACTGATAAGGGTGGACTAAGAACCTGAAAGAAGGGTCAGACTGCAACAGGCAGCCCTAAACATGATGCTCTGTCCAGAGAGATAAGCAAGGGCTTGGAGTTCCCATGTTGTGCCTTCCCACCTGCACAGAGAAGCAAGGAGGAGGACAGAAAAAGCAGAGCACAACACACAGGCAGTGAGCACAGCACAGCAAAATCTCATTTGTAACTGGTCTTTTGATTATTTTTTTAAAAATAAAGAGTACTTATCAAATAGGCTAAGAACCTAAGAATGGCCATCCTGAGTTAGTTCAAAAGGTCCAACTTAGACCTTCGGCCAGCAATGGATGCTTAGGGAAGAGGGTAAAACACAGAAAGCACATAATGGAATTTTACCAGCATAATTTTCAACAGTTCAGCCATTTTCTGGACCAAAACTGGGTTTCAGTGTTTAATAACATTTGATAGATATTTCCTGTACAAAGCTGCTGGTTGGACCAGGAGGTTTTTGTTGTGTGAGATTCCTTTACAAAAGTCCTGTTGGTTCTATCCCTAAACCCCCTGAGATTATTAACATTGAATGCAGCACATGGTTTAGGATTAGCTACTAGACTTAAAATATAGTCAAGCTTCTCTAGTTTCTCTAAGTGTAGACAGTCACTAGTAAATACAAAAGATTTGGCAAAACCCCTAATATCTAGAAGAACCAAATTAGGGAATTTAAAAAAAATCAAGTAGAGATTGGAATTGTTATAATCCAAATTTCAGGACTTGAATGGGGTCTTAGCTTTGCCCTCTTCCCTCAATATTTGCTTGTGATAAAGTTTTTAGTCAGGGACATAGTGCACGTCCCCTTTATTACCACCTCAATTTCTTTCTTCCCTTCAACTTTCCATGGCTTTTCATATTTGGAAACATGCTGACACAATTTATTCATGGTGTATCAGTCTGGGATACTGTTTCTGAAAAACATTCTGTGCATCCTAGAAATTGTTTTCTGTGAAGGAAAGTTTTCTTGTGATAGATATAAAAGAAAGATTTGCACAACAGAACTGAAGGAATTCGGCATTAAAGCCACAGGAAGAAAAGCCTGAGAGCTCAGTTCTGCTGAGTTCTACGTGGAGAAAGTTACCATTCTTGTACTAGCTTGTATGCAACATACAAGGCAGTGGGGAACCTTTGCTGTATTTCCATATACTTTGGCTTTTAATGGGAACTTCCTCATTATTAATAAAACCAGTAATGACAACAGACTAACTTGAGCTGAAAACGGTTTTTCACAAACACTTCCCATCACAAAAATTCCTATTGAGTCTTAGAACAACAGATTCTTTAACTCTTCTCGCCACACTTTCAGCTCTACAATGAAACTGCGAAAGAAAAGAGAGGACAGAACAATCCAAGGGTGACAATGCCCTCAAACACCTAAACAGTAGAACCATCCCTAGGAAACAGTCTAGCAGGACTTGTCAGATGAACATTTACAAGCTCACTTCCCGGATTGGTAAAATTTTTAATTATATCATGAAATAACTGGAAGCCACGCACATTCTGTTAAATCCTGTGATTTCAGTGTACAAGCTAAAGTTGAAGAAGCCAGCTATTCAACAGTATCTGGCCACTTCTAACAGATTACTTTTGGCCATCACTCACAATGAAATAAAATGGAAATCTCTGTATATACACATTTTTACTTCCATTTTTCTGTGTAGCTTTTCACTGCTAACTGATTCTGGCAGAGCTACTTCTCATCTTCATTTTTGGAGTAAAAGTTGAAAGCCTTTTACTGTGCTGATCTACGCTCAAGGCTTCAGGATGAACTGCAAGACATGAAAAAAATTCCACTGCTCTGCCAAATAACACAACAGAAATACAGTAAAATCTATTTTTGAAAGCAGCAGCTAAAATCTCTGTCATTTACTTGTTACACTTGAAAAAGAGAGTATGTGTGTGCTGTGTTGAGAGGGATAAAATGGCAGGAGGGGAGAGTAACCATTCAGAACTGGTTCCTAAAAAGAATATGAGACCACAGCTGTGCTTTAAAATAAAGCAGCAGCTGAAAAGTCCCCCTGAGTGTTCCATAAAACAGACATAACTCACACCAGGTATTGCATGGGTGAAACAGCCCACCTGTAGGGTACAATGCGGGTTCATGACCTCTATTTCTGTTATTTTTAAAAAGTGATACACTTACCCTGCTACTGTCTTTTATATTTTTGAAAGATTCCGCTCATATATACACTAAACAAGCATTAAACATACTCATTTTCATACCTCACTAAACCCCTATAGTAGTTTTATTGTCCCAAAGATCCCAGAGACAAGCACATTCCACAGATCTCAGCAGATTATCACCATAAGTAGAAAGCTCTTAAACTGGAAGACAAACATGTTTTACAGGAAGCGTTCTCATATCAAACTGAAAAATGTTTGGTATTCTTGCCAATTTACAATTGTATAAAGCTCAAGATATTTAGGTTCAGACAAATAACAAGAGAATAGGCTGCTTGTTGGAAAGTTCATGTATTAAAAGCAGTAAACACAATGGCTGTAGTTATTTCATTGTACAAAGGCCATTTCCCCTATGCTAGTGTTCCCTGTTCAATCCTTATCTGAGAAAATAAATGATAACTTTCAGGGCACACCCTCCTCTGAAACAGGAATTTTACCAAGGACAAGAGCTTCAAAGCTCTTGCAGAAGAGTTTTGATCAGTCATATTTCGGATGTGCTAAGGCAGCAAAGTCCTGCATTGCCCCTCCTTCCTTAAGCCAGGCTGTGTGTCTTAGGAACTTCCTGGAAGGATGCTGTCCTCCCTTGCTACTCCTACTCCTAATTCCTATTCCAAGCAGACACCTGCAGTAGAAAGCCAGGCAAGGAGGGCCAGATCAAGTCCCACAAATACAATTTGTTAATCTTCTAACTTGGGAAAATAAGTATTCAGGCAATGAGACTTTGAGGCCTGACCATCACACATGTTCTCATAGTTGCAAAACTATGAACTGTCTAATTGAGAACTGCTTTTTTCCCTTCTGTGAGAATTCCAATACCAGCTGTATATAACAGTTAATAAAGCACAAAGCTTTCAGAAGCTGAAGCAACTTTTTACATATCAGGATCCTTATTTGTACAAGAATGTGTTTGAACTCTACAGATTCCCTAATCATTAAGAGAATTATTAAAATACATCCCTATTTTTTAAAACACCCTTTACCTTTGCCCAGAGATTGATGCCCCAGCCCAGGCAGTGTCCCAAGGCCAGGTTGGATGGGGCTTGGAGCAACCTGGTCTAGGGGAAGGTGTCCCTGCCCAAGGCAGGGGAATTGGAACTGGATGAGCCTTAAAGCCCCTTCCAGCCCAAACCATTCTGAGATTCTGTATGTTTACTTCTGAAGTAAGTTTTCTTCACCCCCTCCAACTCACTCCAAAGACTTTCAAGACAGAATTTTCTCATGCATTCCCTGTGTCTTGAGACATTACCAGTGTTGTGATCTGTATAAACAATTAGAACAAGGTAATTGAGTTGGGGAACACATTAGAAAGGGTCAGGACCATTAGTCCAAAACCCTCAAGAGTTTCATATTATTGTTCATAACAATTAGAAAAAAAAATGTTCCCCTCCATCCTAAGTGTTATGACGTAGGAGAAAACTAGTTTTGATTGCACAGGAAACAAGATTTGAGATAAATAACTTTCCTTCTGTTTTGACTGAGCACGTGATTCTGAAACTGCTCTCACAGTCATTCCAAAAAGCTTCCTGAAGGAAAAGAACTACGGGTGTTGCAGAGAAGAAAGGGACTGAGAAAAGGGACATACATTTCTGGAGATAGAAGGGTGTGTGCCATTCTGGGGCACTGCCAAGATCCACACAGACAGTGAAGCAACCCTCTATCCATCATCTCACAGTCATTATATCTAAAGCCTCACCTATTCATCTATTTTATTTTCTCAGTCTAATGTCAAGCACTGCAGTGCCGAGAAAATAGCAGGACTTTTCAGTTCAACTGTTTGTTGACAATTTTGGAACAAAATAATTCCTTTCCTTTAAGGAATGTGAAATGCTTCTTTTTCTTGCACTGTCTAACTTAAGACTTCCCCAACTAGCTTACCCTTGCTTCCCCATCCTCCACTTCCTCCCACACCCATCTGGCTTTCCTTCCTTCGGAGGCTCTATAGCTTTATTTTAGAGATAAAACAGAATTAAACTGCTGAAGTGATGAGTGCAAATTTCCATTCCCTCTATTTTTCTTTAAGCTTTGTCTCCCAAACATGCACTAATAAAAATGAGGAACAAAATATTTACCTGACTGCTTAATGCTGAGACAGTATTTTATTAGAATGTATTGGCTGCAGCAAATGTTGAAGGTATTTTTCTAACAAAAAATCTAATGATTTTCAATCTTCATAATAACTTACCCCAAAATCAACTAATGTGCTCTTACAATTAGTTTCTTCTTAAAGGCAGAGAAAACCACCTCTGAAAGTTCTACCAACATTACCCATGTGCCATGCAATTAATCTGTCAGATTGTCCACATCAGAAGCTTGCTTTCAAATTTCGATCCCTCTTTCCACAGAATTCAAAGAGATCCTCTTTCAGACATCTCAGAGAGAGACTTGGAATAATCTCTATTCTAGTAAGTCATCTTAATTAGTTATTCTCCTTTATACCCTGTTCAGCAAACAGAGACACTTCCTTTGAAGCAGATTACACTCTCTTTGCCAACACCAATTTATGTCACTGAATGCTATTGAGTATTTCCAGTACCTGCACAGAAGTGTGCATGAAGCAAATTACTTGACTGTATAAAGTTATTATCTGTCCTCCTTGTAACTCTTCCACATACTTAAAGCTCATTTTAAAGAGTAATTACCATGTGTTTTGCTTTTATATAACTATTGTTCTAAATGGAACATTTGCTATCATCTGGCAACAAGTTAGAGACATTTCCACTCCTATAATTTGACCTGTGTATTTCAGTAGGTAGGTATTTCATTTTGACCTACCAGTGCTTTATTTATAGGACTTTGCTCCTCTGTATGACTGGGATGACATTTAATTACAGCCTGATCTAATCCTGGCAACTCTGAAGAGCAAGGTGGACCCGATGATGATGTCCACATGCCCCTCCCACCCATGGTCACCTCTCTCCTACAACATTCTTCCACTCAGAGGACAATGCACTCTCAGCCCAAGAGCAGGATTTCCCTCACATCAGAACTCAGTTATACTTTAAGTCTTGGTCTTCCCTACAAAAGTTATGCACACCAGTTAATTCCAAGTAGAAAACTACCAGTGTTCTAATGCACAAATAGCTGGATGTAAATATGGATTAAAGAGGTCCTTCGGAACTTTAAGGAGGCCTGATTGCAGTCCTTTGTTTTTAAACATCAGGACAACCTTCCTAATAGGCACTACCCGAAGGTCAGGAAGAGAAACGAGATAAAATCATTCAAGAGTGTGGTGCCAGCATGCCATTTAAAGGTCAGAAAGAAGAAAACAACTCCATTTAATATGCTATGTAAGGCCATTCTAGATGTGCTTACTAGCATCCCAAAATAATATAAGCAAAATCCTGATACAGGAAAACTGATCTAGGGACCTCATTGTTTAACACATTTATATTTTAAAGCTAACAGAATAACGTAACAGAACACTTTCTCACTCCAGTACAATTGTTCTTCTGAGATACATCCACACCAATTGCAGTGACCTACTTGACGCACTGAAAGTGCAACAATGGCCACACAGCTAATATTTGTACACGTTTTCATGACTCCCCTAGTGAGCATATTCTGATATTTGATTAGGGCAGCTGTTACCCTTCTGGTAACCACCAGCACAGTGTTTATAACCACACAGACTCAGGTCCTTCTGGATCTCTAGAACTAGCTGTTCTTCCTAGCAGAAGGCACCAACTAAGACCATGTAATTATAAATGCCTAAAGTAAGTGCCTTCATAAAAAGGTGTCACTGTTTGCTCTTGTAAAAGTAACTGCAGCACAAAGAGCCTTAATGAGATGCTCACATTACTCTCTCTTCCTCCTCCTCCAGGCTAATCACACTCCTTAGCTGCAACAGCCAATTAGACACACTGCAGTTGACGGGAGGTTTCTGAGAAGCTGTGAAAGGGGAACTGACTGCTGGAAGATTGCCAGATGTGAAAGGTTACACTCTGCAAAGGCAGCAGCAGCAGGGAGGGAGCTGGGACAGTGGCAAGGACAGAACAGTGTCTCCATTGCTGGGCCCCTCCCGGGGCTCTCCGCGAGGGCAAAAAGGGAAGAAGCGATGGATGGATTCATCAGTTCCTGGGTTGGTAACTGCAGACAGACTCATGCCTGGGCAGATGGTTCTTAGGACTTACAGGGCTAAACTCGAACTTCATCCTGCTGAGAAGGGGAATTCTTAAGCTCTGCGAGCAAACTGGGTCATTCCTTACGCAACGCCGGCTGTGCCATGAAGGCCAGAGCGGAGGGGCCAGTCAGGGCACGGCCAGCACAGGGACACGGGAGGAGCAGAGCTGCTCTGCACACCGGCCAGCACAGGGACACGGGAGGAGCAGAGCTGCTCTGCACACTGGCCAGCTCTGCTCAGCTGAGCCTACTGGGCTGGGACAGCCTCAACAACCTTGCACCATTCCGGTGAGACTTAAGGCAAACAAGGGATAAAAGTGGAGAAAGAATGAAATTTCTAGGAACATACAGACCAAATGAGCTCCTCTTGTCAAGAGGTATACCATTCTGTTCAAGGAAAATGTTGGGAAAGAGCACAGTTTTATGTGGATTACACAAACTGGTCATTACAAGAGCTCGTTGGAGAACTTGCTGTGCAAAACAACTAAGGATATCCATAAGGCACTACAGTTAACTTATGGGTAAATTAAGCTCACAACTTTCAGAAAATGGGTCAAAGTTTCAAACGTTTTCCATAAAAAGGCAAGCATCTGTTGTACAGCTGCAATGCAGTATTCAGATTCCAGTCTTTAAAAAGATTTTTTTAATAAACTAGTAATTTTTAAAGTACAACAGATATGAAAAGATATACACATTTATCTGTTATAAGAACGAGTTAATACATCACATTAAATTTTTTCCCTAATAATTTTGACTCTAAATATCTAGATACTGTCCTGTAATTGATTTGAAAATCTTACCCCCTGCTTGTCTATCAAAATATAATACAAAATGTTCTTATCAGCACAGCTGTTGCTACATGTACTGACTACAAGGCAGGCTGTAAGAAGATAATCAGAATACCTTTTTTGCACTTTCGGGACCTGCCTCATCAAAACGAAATCTGACAATGCGGAAGTCTTTGCAATAAATTATTAATTCAGTTGGATTAAATTTAAGTTTTTGGTTGGGACCCAGGACCTTCTGCTTCCTCTTGGTGTCATTCACTGCAAAGAAAAGACAAAGTTATTGCATGGTGTTCTGTAAGTATTCACCACAAGACTGGCTCAGACAGACACAGTAATGTTGCTACCAGAAGTTTTTTATTTCATAGTATATTTCAGTTGAGGTAGAAAATCTGTTAATTCCTGTTAGCAAAACCTTATGCTTCACTATTTAAGGTAAACCTCATATTTTTGAAAAGCAGCAACAAATGTGGGCTGGTGCAAGACAATGCAGCAGGTCAATAGTTCAACAGCACCTCTTTGTTTACAAAGAAACATTTCTTCATAATGTTCTTCCTCAGATCCACAGTAACCTTTTCAGAATGATCACAATGAACTTTGGGCACTGAAAACTTATAACCAATGATTTAAATTACTTAGTGAGAAAACCAAGTATGTAATAACTCATGCCATGAACAAGACTATGAAATTCTACAATTAAAGATGAAAAACATTCCTCTTACGAAATGAGTTAGCCTAAAGAATCCACCAAATCAAAATCTGATTCTTCATAATAAGTACTTTATTTCTCCAGATTAAGATGCCTACTGTCATTTGCAGGTTTTTAGAACCACTAGCTACTAACTTGCTAAGCATTAGTCAAGATTGGAAACAACAACATTTCTGTAGTCAGATATTCCAGCTATATGTACATTGTATAAATTATGTGCTTTTTGCAATCTAGTGTATTTCAGTGGTAGAGATTCAGATGCTTGAATATAAAAACACTGCTAACAAAATTTTGCACTGCTAGGTGCCTATCCTAGAACACCTGTTGATTCAGCATTGTAGTTCAATTTAAAACCAATATGCAAAGCCAATTAAATAAGTCTCCTGCATGGCACCTCAAGACTTGTTCAACTTTCAAGGGTTTTATCCTAATTTTAAGTAAACCAAATTCTTCAAATCAGGGAAGATTAATAACATGAAACCTTAAGTGTCAACAATTCTGCACAACTGTCATTATACTTCACTATTTTTGACATACCTGTGACAATCTGCTCAATGCACGTGAGGGGGACATCGTGTTCACCAAGGAGGAGGTTTCTATAATGGAACTTCTGAAACACAGGAACTCACAGACATTAATTGCAGTTCTGCAGTTTGCAACCACATATATAGCACCACTTTGGAGAAAGGCTGATAAAAATCAGGCATGTCTGGGCTTTTCTGACATGTACCACCCTTGCCTATTCATAGGTAATTAGAGGTTGTGCAAACAGCTTTCTTCTGCTGGTGAACTGCACGCCCAACATTCTAGAAACCCCAGTGGAATATGGAAATTAACCTCAATATTTGCACTGAATTTACTGAAGTAGCCTCAAAAATTACTGGTAGAAATTCTATACGATTTGAAGTGTAAAATATTTATGAAATACAAGGAATCTCCAATTATTACTGTAACCACAGCAAGAAAAAAAGACTTAATTCTACTCTAAGGAGCAAGTTTTGACAACTACTTCATGTCAAAAATTAACTTCTTGAAGTAGCTTTAGTCAAACTTACTAACCATTACAGAATGAACATATCTACTTTGAGAGTTTTGCAGAATGCCTAGTTTGTTTTAAAAGCCCCCCATGGAAGTGCAAACTCCATTGAAAATACCATACAGCTCACTACTTGGATTTCCCAACAGTGCAGTGTGCTGTGCTGTTCAAAAAGGGATCAGGGTTTTGAATGTCACATGTTCTGCTTTGACAAAGACAAAAGAGCTTCACTCTCCCCCTGTTGCTTCATGTACAATGAAAACTCATTTCATGGTTACTTTGCCCTCCATCAGGAACACTAACAAAACTCAGCCACATTAATGGCTTTGCTGATCTGACTCTCATCTGTTCAAAGGAATATTTGCAATTATCTCCTTCAAGGAGGAACATGTTTGTTTACAACTCCTGCTTTCCCTTTTGTAAAACCACTTCCCAAGGAAGCCTCCCTACACAGAGGTGAACAGAGCTGGATGTACTTCTGCACAAACCTGCTCTGTTCTGATACTCTCAGTGAAGGGACGGAATAGCAGCACATTCGGAACACGACAGTGGAACCCCTCCTTTAACCTGCTTTGTTTTAGACAGCATCATATTTATATCAGATGTGAGACAGATTCTCTGTGTTCTAATTCAATCCATGTCCCTCATCCCTTCTGTTGTCCTGGTGCAGCAGTGTGAGCAGGAACAAACCTGGAGTGGCATTGGGTCATCCGTAATGAAGGAAATCTTGAAGTTAGTGCAAACCAACTTGCCCCACAGGTCATACTGGCTTGTGTCTGTTGCTATGCACTTTCTTACAAAATTTACTTCATTTACCACAATTTCACCTAAAACAGAAAAAGGGGAGAGGAAAAGAGAAGCCTTTATAAATCCTTTAGGTACAACAATTCCTAAGTCTTTAACACCAAGAAATGCTTAAGTTTACCTGTTTCAAGTTAAACTCCAGGTTTACCCAGGAGAGGTGTATAAGTAACACTAATCCAGGGAAAAAAGAAAGCTACCATTCCAAACACTCCTAAATGTACAATATTGTGCAGTAATGAAAAGGAAAAAAAATCAAAACCAAACAAAACCTCAGCAACCAATTAACAAAAAGAAGAAAAAAAACAAAACACAAACCCCACAAAAACCCAAACCACAAAAATCCACAAAAAACCAAACCACAGTCAAAACCAACAAAACTGCACACCACTTTCCTTATATTTGAGATCAAAATATGCATTTCTCCACTAGTGAAAATTCATTGGTTTGAACAATGCTATTCTTTAAACAAATACATACATTCCTGAACTTCAGCTAGGATTTATTTTAAAAACTGAAATTAGCGGGATATTGTTAAGTACTTCAGAGAGTTTTCTGGACTTAATGAATTCAGAATCATCAGGCCACATTTAGTTTAGTATTTATAAACTGATTTTCAGACGATTTGAAAAAAGAAAAACCAGAACACAAGCACATTTCAAAGTTTCTCTTGTGACTGTCTAATGAAGGAGACCAATCACTTTCCTTTGCAAAACAGAAGATCTAAATGAAGAAAAAAAATTATGCTAATTGGTCTGGCATAAGTCATAAAATAAAATGGCACATAGGCAAAGGAGATTGAGGACCACTTAAAAAGCAAAAGTAAACCACTACACATACTGTTACTTTTAAATTCTACAACAGAGGTTTCTGAAAGCTAAACAGCAATTCTTACTTCAGGAATTTACTCAATAATTCACTTTACTTCTATATAGGACTTTTGCTTCTGTCATCAGATCAACACCCTCCAACTGCTGCTGTCTACCATAAGTAGTGTGAGAGGGAAATTGTATTCCAAGACAAGTGCAGTTTCATACTGGCTGCAGGTTTCTGTCTAAAAAAGACTGAGGACTAAAGATTGCTGAAGCCTAGTTTGCTCATAACAGGTTGGGCAGATTTAGTCCCAGTTGCCTGAAATACTGTCTCAGAGTGTCCCATGTTTTGCATGAAACCAAGCAGTTCTTTGGGTGGCTCTAAGGGCAGAAATCAGTTATCTGTGTCCATTGAGTAGGAACAGAGCTTGGAGTAAAACTTCCCACCTGTCTCCTGAGCTAGAGAAGATATTTCCTTCAGGCAGTTCTCACTGCAGCCAAGTAACCAGACATTCAAAGGACTGTCTTTGGTGTCCCCAGACACCTGAGCAGAAATCCAATGTTTGCCAATCTCTGCACAGCTGTTGAACGCCACTGTCCTGCTGGCGCTCTCACTCCTAATACGATTAGGGAAGTCACTAAGGGCAGCAGCAGAATTCCTGCTTTTAGCTCAGTTGTGTTAAACAGCTACAAAAAGTTCCTGGACTAAGTCTGTAGCCCTGAGCTGTCAGAGTTATGCTTGAAGATGTCAGGAGATAGGTTTCATAGACCTGTGTTATCACACACATCCATAATCTATGCCAGAAGTGGCAGGGCTTGTGAAAATGCTCTAAAAATAGATATGCTGGAGCTTTAAAATCTTTTCTCAAACACTACTAAACTATACTTACATAAGCTTCTGAATTTGCAAACAAAAAATCTGATTCTGACAGCTTCAGTACAAATAGTTAAAGTTCAGACAAGTCCACAGCAACCGAAAACAATTCTAATGAGGTACATGAGAATAACAAGCCCTACTTCTGTTAAACACTGCAATGAACATGTTTCAATGCTTCTATAACAGGGTCTGTCCTGAAACTTCTTAATGCCCAGCATTTCTTATAATAAGGCATTTACTTAAATAACAGCAAAAGCCCACATCATATACTGAAGTAATTTCTCCTCAGAGCTGGTGTTCTGTCTTCAACTATTCAATGACAAATTCTCAGTCACATTGAGTCTGTGAAGCTTCTCTTCTCTACAAACTGAGTTCTACATATGTCTTATTTTTCCTTCTCTCAGTATTGCCAGCGTACCACTGCATTTCTAATAAAAAAAAATGGAGTTAAATACACCACAAAATGAAATGCAACTTCCATAAGTATTTTTTGGTATAGCATTCCCTTATGTGTTACCAAGTGAAATATTGTTTAGTATCACACAGGAGACATTCCTGCTAAAAGCAGAAATCACTATTATCAAACTATTCCAGTACTTCATGTCTTTGATGCTAAAATACATGCAAACATTTGAATCTATTTGATTCTATTTCATCTATTCATCTGTTTGAATCTACTACAGTTTAAAACATGCCTCAGCATTCTCTTAGCAAAGCCAGCCCCTTTTACTCCCTCCTCCATTCCTCACAATTGTGTGGCTACACTGTAACATCTTAATCCTAATCCTATTCTAGTACACCTTCGTTTAGTCTCATTTCATCCACCACAAACACATTCTGAATTTTTTGGCCTTGCTCCTTCTTTGTTCTCAAGTTTACAGCCATAACACAGAGCTGTCAGTTTTGAACCTGAGGATTATGGTACGGCAAGGCACATCAACTTCACCTGAAGGGCTAAAACATTTACAATGAAGCATGAGAGCGTTTTGCAGTACAAATTTAATGTTGCAGTTTCCAAACACCTATAGAAACTGACGGGCTTTTTTAAATGCAGGTTCGGAATTTTATATTGACCCACCTTTTATCCCTCACTTGGACAGCTGTAAAAAGCAATACAAAAAGGTGCAAATCTTCCAAAATGAATTCAAGATTAGTAAAGCAGATAAATAACGCAAGTGAAGAACTTGCACAAAGAAGCCTTCTTGTATTTGTAGTTGAGTAGGTGATTTTTCTATACAAGTGTCAACAACAGAGCTATTCAGAGATATTTCTACAATGTAGCTGCTGCTTTTTTCCAGTAAACAGTCACAAGCTGTTCCAGACACAGAACAGCAGTCAACACTTCCATGTGACTCCAGAAGTCAAAGAATGATCTCAGGAGACAAGAGCAGTTTGTTTAAACTCTGATGGGAAACCAGAAGAAAAATCATAAGTTGCCACCCTTACACATAAAGCCTAATCATGTTTAATAAAAATATTTCTACACTGAATACAATGAATCACAAAAATAACACAAGAGACTGAAGGATCTGTCTAGCTAGTACACCCACCACTAACACACAGCCTCAAAAACTGTTCATCTTCAGAAAAATTCTGCTCAGTCTCCCAAAAGCATATGCAATCTGACTGGTTCATGTTTTGGATGTTGAGAGAATTTGTGGTATGTATCCAATACACCACAATGCACTACACTCAAAATAGAAATCAGGCAGCAGTGCATGGGAACACCTGGGAACTGGAGTCGAGAGAGGCAGGATTGAAAGTGCTGAATGCAAGGACCAGCAGGAGGGATCAGAGGATGTCACAGCTGGGGGGATCAGAGGGTGTCACAGCTGGAGGGATCAGAGGGTGTCACAGCTGGGGGGGATCAGTGGGTCTCACAGCTGGGGGGGGGATCGGAGGGGGTCCCAGCTGGGGGGGGGATCGGAGGGTGTCCCAGCTGGGAGCAGCAGCAGCACCGTGTTCTCCCCAACCTGAGGTGACAACAAGTCCGGGCCAGACTTTGCTGCAATTTGCTTGCTTAAAATTTGAAAACACAACCCCTAATCACTAACATCCTGAAATAGAGGGTGTTCTACACCATTTTACCCATTATATTTTTGTAACTTTTGATGCCATATCCCACAGGATCAAGTCTAATTTTTTGTTTATCTTATGAAGGTAGGAATTTGTAGCTTGTATCAGGAACTCTGGATCTAACACCTGCATAAATACAGATCACAAAAAAATCAGAAAAATTTTCTTAGCTTCTTTTGGTATTTTGTTATAAATTACAGGGCAATGAGGCAATAAGTAAATCTGATAGATCTGAGAAACTAAGCAAGAACTGCTAAAATTAGCACTGCTTTAGAACTTATATACTGAAATTTCCCTTTTTTCTCTAGAGATAACAGTTTGGATTCTTTACTGCAGCAGGAGATGCATAAACAATCCCCTTTCACCTATACAGCCAGTTCTTACATTTGTGACTTTAAGACAGTGTATTATCTTAGCTTCAAGTTCAAGAAATGTGCCAATAAAGAAAGAGACCTCAAGCAATTTCCAAACTTTCAGTGGCCAAACCCTTCCATCCCAAAGAGTTTCTAGCACAGTTCTGCTGCCTACGGATGCAGAAGGGACACAGCCCATCTCAAAACCTTAGTGTTCAGGGAAGGCTGACTGAACAGCATCGAGGACCCTAACGTTATTAATGCACGAGGAGACACAGACTGAGCAGCATTCAACAAATCCAAATACTGAATACAACAATGCTGCACTGTGAAAGGAACTGAGCAGTTTACAAGGCTGTGTTTTATATATACAGACATATATAGACACAGACAGATCAACATACAGAGAGACAAAGCATGGTACACATGCATATATCCATATCTTAAAATGCTAACAGACAATATTTTTATCATATTAAGAACCTGACATTTGCTAGAGGCAATGAATGACTGAAATCATACTCCATAAATTAATAATGCAAATCCTACATGCTCAGTAAGCTTGCAGGTACCCTACATGTTGCTAAGGGAACTTCTCCAGTGCTGTATTAGAAGCACAAGAATAGATTTATTAGCATAAGCTTTCTTTAATGAGCATTGAAGCTCTATGGGTATATTTAGTGTATGTTCAAGGTCTAAGAGACATAAGGACAACAGAGGTTATTAAGTATTTTATGCAGTCATAAAATTTCTACCTAAATTCATAAAAACCTAGGACCTGAATACACTTAGGAAACTAAACCCCTGTTTCTCATTTATAATGCTGATAGTGATTAGAGCCAATTAAGACAACAGAAAAATAGCCTCTTTATGTGAAATATAGTTTTATAAATCCAAGCGGCCATTTAACCATTAAGAATGCACAATAATGAGTGCACTTGTAGAATGGTAGGCAAATGATTAACTTCTGGGAATTCCCAAGTAAGAATTTCCAATAAAAACTTGATTAATAAGTAACTGAAATCTAGAACACTTTTACCCCTTTAACTGCTCTCTTGTAGGGAGAGTACCAAAACTGTATGAGTTTATTAGTATGCAACAAGCATTTAGATGTAAATGTCTCTAATCCACTTCTAAATGAATCTTCTGTTCAGTATGCTCAGCCCCTTCCAAACTTAATAAAAAAGTATTTGTAAGCTCATGAAATAGTTTTCTTTTATATCTTTTCTGATTTTCATGAGCTCTTACAATGTATTTAAGACATGTGAAGACAGAAGAAGTTGCACACTGTTGTAGATGTCATTTGTCTTTCCTCACAACTATTTTTCAATACTTTCACAATTAGTTAAGAAACAGACTACATTTGAGTTTTCTGTACATCTGCAGAAAGTAAAAAAATAAAACCAAAATAAAATGTTGTTTTGAAAGGACAGCTCAATTCTGTGATTGCTAGAGAAAAAAAAAAAGGCAATTTAGATACATTTTATTTGCATTCATTTTAGAAGAACTGGAGATTTCTGTTAAAGAACAACTCAGACCACTGCTTGGAGAGTGGTGTGTTTTAAATGCACAGTACCAAAAGAACTTGCCTTGCCAGTCTTACTTGAAAATTGTTATTAAAATATCATATACAAATATTGCACAGTTTCTCTGCTGTGCTGACAAAGAGAAAAAAGGAAGAGTATGACGAGGGCTTAGATAAATTTTAAAAATGCTCAGTAAGGAAAAAAGCAGCAAAAAAATGTAAGGGCTTCTTGGTGAAAGTCTTAAAAGACTTAAAAGTCTTCATTTCCCATGCACAATAACAACAGTAACATCACTATCTGCCCAGTAGTGGCTAATCTTTGGGAACCTTGCAGGAGGAAATTATCTGAGAAGTGCTTTCCTGGACGAGGATGAGATGCTCACAAAGGCTCCCCCACACCTCAGAGCCACAGTGAAGGACACGAGAAAGTAGAGTAGGCAACAAACAGGAGTTTAGGTGGCAAGAAGGGAACACCCATCAGAAGCAGGGTTCTCATTACCAGCTAGGTGAAAAACAAAGTATTGTGGTAGACTAAAATGCTGCTTACAAAGCAACTTGTTTTACCCCAAAATAGAAACACTTCCATATTCGACATTCATTTCCACCTCCAGCCTTGTGCTGGCACTGCCATTTGTGACACTTTGTTAACTGCATCAGAAAACTGATCCAGTAGAAAATTATTCTAATCATGCATTTTTTCTTCCTTTTCTGTCAGTCCTAATTTCATCTGAACTGGCCGCTCTGATTGTTTTTTAATAGCACAAAAAAAGTGTCAGCACGAAGGAGTTAAGGAGAACACACCCCTGTGGTGAGAAAAATGTAAACAGCTCCTTTGGCATTGGTTGTATTGTTGGGGCAAATTAAAATAAACCCTCCCAATACCACCAAACTCCTCCCAATAAAAGTTTTAGCAGTGATTTCGTCAGAGTTCTGTACTGTGAACAACAGACAAGCCAATGAGGAGGGAGTGTGCTTTGTGTTTTGCATATTTTTAGTCTGGCTTCATAAACTACAGATTCCCAAAGCCTGACTTTGCCTAAACAATATAATCAGTAAAAATTTGAGAGGACTGAGGTTTTCAGTTTCAAGTAACTGATTGCTAGAGAACTACCAATAACTATGTTACCAATACAAGTTACGGGTTCTGAAATTGTAATGTATTACTGTGTTTACATTAAATTACACAGATTTGACTTAATAAATAAATCAATACAGAAACATATGTTTAGAAATTAGTTCAGAATTAGTCCACTGAAGACTCACTTCATTGGAAGTAAATGTAATTGCCAGAGACAAAAACCCCAGTAGCTTGGTCAGCTGACAACTCGGAATCTACACTAACATCCCTTTCTGGGCTTCAGTTACTAGTAGCATGAAACATACATGGAACAGAGAGGGCAGACACTAATTAGTTTGGAAATGCTTTGCAAAATGCACATGTAAAAACATTAAAATGTCAGGGTCATCCTTCTATCTTTAAGGAATTATTTCCATATAGTCCTATCATTAATCTGTTGCAAAGAGTAAAGTATTTTTGTAGATATTTACAAATACTTGGAATACACTACTAGTCAGGAACTTTAAGAAACGTTGTTCAAGACAAAAAAGGCAAAACAAAATTACTCCATTCAGTAAAACCTATGTCTAAGACTGGATGTGGTACTTAGATTCTTCATGCAGACTGCCTGGTAGCACTTATGCTATGCCAATCCTTAAAAAAAGCAAAACCAAACACAAAACAAGCAGTTAACTGAACCCAAACCATGCCTGAAAACTTACTTTGAGTCAAACAAACAAAAAAAGCTGTAATAGAAAAGAGAATTTACTACAGACTTACTGGAAGAGATGTCTCATTTACTCTAAATATAAGTCAAATGTTTGGTTCATTTTTAAACTTCTTGCAGTATGAAAAACTAGTTTGCAGAAAGCTGCTGTTTCAGATTTCAAATCTAGAATTCAAAACTCTCATAATTTATTTAAAAACTTTTGGTAATCTTTGCATAAACCACAAAAAATGAAATTCTATTTTAGAAAAGCTTTAGGGGATTGCATTACTTTCCAAACTGCTGTTCCGATTTTCTAATCTGGCTGTTTTTAAATGTTGGAAATAATTTCATGTGCTTGTACGACACTGATTCCTGAAAACAAACTACAATTACAACCATATCTCACTTTTTTAATATCACATACTAACTTTAAAAACAAACAAACTTCCACAGTGACATTCCCATTTCAAATAAGAAACCTGATGCAGGGAAAGCCCCCTAGCCCTGCATTATGATGTCTTGCTGACCTGCACAAGCAGAGACTGAGCCTTGGCAAGCACACCAAATGGGAACCAGCAGCTCGGTGTGCTCGGGGAACAATCAGAAGGTGCCTTCACACTGCTCCTGTTTGGGGGCCATCAGCACTCACAGCCTGGCACTGCTCACCAGTAACAGAGGCACATCCTTAACAGATCAGCAAGGCCTGCCTGAATAGCAACAACTCATTCCAGAAATGTTCAGGGGAAAAGACACTGTCAGTATTGCCATCACTGTACCAAGGAAACAATCCCAGTCTTGCCTTTGAGGTGTGAAGGCAAACTGATTCCTAATACCCACCAAAGGCAGAGTGCACAGACCTCCGGGATTACACAGGAACCTCACTGTCCTGGTCCTAGTCCTCACACACCCCCTGCACGTAAACACCTTTGGGCTCCAGCACCAAGCACCACCAAGCACATGGAACGACAAGGCAGAGGGGCAGGAGCCCAAAGCAGGGAGGAGCAAACATACCTGGGGCACTAACGCACACGGAGCCTCATCCAGCAGTGCATTCCCTTCTCCTATCACAAGATGTGTTGCAGCTGCTCTGGAACACATGACAATGTACTAAGGAATTGCAGGCAGCAGGGGGGAAAAAAAAGGAAAATAGCTAGGAGCTAACTTGTGAGAGAATCAGACTCCTCTGAAATATTAAAACTTTCCATGATCCAGTCTTAAAAAACCTTCCACAATTAGATTTCTACAGTCAGCTACCTTTCTAAGGGCACATATATGCAGAAAAGCAAGCCAAACCCAAAAAGCAGGTGGCAAAGCCAATTAGCACTATCAGATAAAAGCCAAATAATATTCAGTGGCAAAAATCTTAAACACAATACGAAATTCCACCTCAGCAAGAGCTGGAAAATGTTCAGAGGTGATAAAGAGAATGATTAAAGACATGGGGAGCTCCCTATTTAGGTCCAACTAAGACAACTAAGCTAGAGGGAAGCAAAACAGAGCAGACATATGACATAAGTCTGAAAGTCACAACTCACATGGAATGGAGGAATATGACTTGATGTTTGAGTGTCATACAAGAACCAGGATTTGTCCAAAGAAACAAGATGGAGGTGAGCTCAGGACAAACAAAGGTAGTTTGTAACACAATTAAATTGCTGAACTTGTTACCACATGAAGCTGTGGGTGATAGACAATTACATGCCCATAGAAAGCAACTAGATAAATTCATGTAAGACAGACCTAGGAGGAGGCATGAAATATGGTAGCACTGTCACTGTGATGCCCTGTGACTCTCCGCTCAGGTCTCCCCATGAGGTTACTCCGAGAGGGAAGTCCCCATTCCACTGGCTGCAGGGAGCTGGGAGGGCAGAAGGGGCAGCTGGGAGTGCTGCCTGTGCAGTTCTCTCTTCTCCCTCTGTGCCAGTAGCCACCACAAGCAAGAGGTGACACTTGACCACGTCCAGCCAGACTTGTGACCTGCCTGGACACCCACCACGGCTGTGACCACACACCAACCATGGCACAAAAGTTGACTTCTACCATCTGACCACGAAACAGGACGCAGACACAGCAGACACAACTGTTTTCAACTGCAGCTCACCACCACTACCCTTTAACTTGCCTTAACATGAGCAAGCCTTAAAGACAAAAAAACTCTATTGTAATTCTATTTACTCCTATAATTTTCCTGTATAAATGTTTAAAACCAAAAGCAAGTATACCATTTTTAGCCTTCTCGTAAAAACTTATTGGTAACAACAACTAACTTCATCTGCTAGCAACACAGTTTTTTGAGCAACAAGTTAACTAATTCAAGGGGACATTAAGATTGGGGAGGAGCAATTCTTTTCTCCCACTCAGTCAGATGCTCCATGGGTTACATAATTTCCTGCAGAATACCCTCTGTGAGGAAGAGTGAGGATCTTTTTGCCCGCTCTTGCCCAAACCAGTGTGGCACTGGTCCCAGTAGAGACACTGGACTGGTGCATGGCCCATCCATGTGTTGCATCCCTCTGCACACTGCTTTGTCATTCAAATCAAAGACACACTCTGCATTTTACTCAAGTTCTGTTTTACCATGTTTTTGAATGCTTAAGTTGATGACTTGAAAACACTACAGATCTAGTTATGGAAAGCAGGCTACAGCTGCTTAGCAGAACACAACACGCCTTTAACACCTTCACACTGAGCCCTAAGGTACACAAGGCAATTTTCTACCAGCCAGGCACGGCACTTTAACAGGCTGACTGGTAAACTACCTGCTATTTCTGTAATTTTCCTCTCTGACATGCTTGTAAAACCAGCTATGCAAACAAACAAAGGGAAAAAAAGTCAAACTGTTACAGAGGCCAACTCTTCAACTAACTGCAGAAACAGTCGACAGAGCCACACTAGGAAAACAGAATTGCAGAAAGAAAGAGAAAACATCTTTATAACTCCATCTCAAACAGGTATTATGTGTTTTGGAATCAAATCATACCAAATTCTATAAAATTACTTACTTTTCCCTACTGTACTATCAGTGCTGCCACTTACAACCAAGGTTTTACTTGCTTTAAGTGATGTTTGTTGCTTTTCCCAACATACCACCCCCTCCTCAGGGCACACAGTTCCATGGGAATAGAGGCTTTTGCTCCTAATTCTGAAGAGGTTCATCTATTCCTCAGGGCACCAGAGGAAACTTTAAAAACAAACTCTACAGGCTTAAAGTTCATTCAGTGAATATTCCCCTTTTTCTCCCCTCTTCCCCCCTCCCAAAAACCTCTTCATTTTGTCATGGACATATGATTTCCTAGCCTGGAATTCCCTCTCCCAACCTCCACTGCACAGAAACACAAATTAGACAGCAGGGTATTTAGCTACTTTGGAATTTCAGTTTTGAGTAAGCAAGCCACTCCCTCAAAGTGACTGTATTTTAGGAATCAAAAGCTCAATACAACCACTTGCAGTTTTTGAAGATTACTAAAGTCAGTGACAGCTTGTGCTAATGTAATTTAATTCCAAAAGAACTTCTTAAAAACTCCACCTCTTAAAGAGGCATAACAGACATTCAGCCACTCAGGCTCACCTCTGTTCCTGAGAGCAAAAGCAATTTCACACAGCTATTAAGGACAGGATATTAGGAATGCCATACTCAAACTGTACTTGCAAGGAAGTGCAAGTCAGCCTTAATATAATTAAATGAGTTGGAATTTGGCCAGAAACTTGGGTTATGACAAATCCAAAAGCCAGTCTATCCAACAGTACAATGTGTACTTGTTTATACACTTTTCTACTGCACCATTTGATGACAGGAACAAAAAAAAAAAAAAAAAGTGTGTTCAGGCTGGTGCTTAGCTTTGAACAGGAAGAGTTTCATTTCAGTAATTTAAAATAAGTCCCTTCTAAACTCCCCTCCTCCACTCTCAAACTAATTAAAAGGTTTTGTCAGAGCTACTCTGTGGCTGTACAGAGTAGTGAATTCTATTATGAAATAATTCAAAATAACACCTTTCAACAATATGGTGGTGGAAATTTTAAGTCTGTGGTACATCATATTATGACTTCTAGAAAATTTGGGGGTAACTTACTACAAATGTCCAAAAAGTCACCAAATGCTGATTTCAAAGACAGTGCAGACAAGCAAAATTATGCAAACCAGGAATAAATATAAACCAGTTGAGAAAAACAAGCCCAGTCAGCACCATGTGAAGTGTACTTCAGAGTTTCACAAATAAAGAATGAACCACACTGCAAAAAGTTACTGCACAGCAGTAGCTTCTGTAACTGCTCATGGCCAGGCCCCACAGCAAGGGCAAGATGTGCCACATTTGGAGAAAAGCAATCTCAAAGTAAGTACTGCCTTGCATTTGCTGTGGAATGTCTCAGAGAAGAACATGCAGTCACTTCCTTGTGAGTCAAAGGCCTTGGATGAGTATCAACTGCAACACAACCAGTGAGATGCCAAGTGCTAAGCAGTAGTTTTGCAAGCATAAAACTATAACTGTATTTCAGATACCAAGTAATCTCAGCAACGTATGTTAAAGTATTTATGCCTCAAGCATTGTCTGTATTATTTTGTTTCAAGAAGAGTGTCAGTCAGTTGTTATTTACTATTTCAGCTGAACCTCTTCCACAATATTTCAGCCTATTAAGCTTAAGGTACCTCACTGGACCATATCACATACCAGTTAGTACAGCTTAATTAGCATTAGTACTGCTTAGTTCCATATAAAGCAGTAACAGAACAAATTTTTGAGAGTAAGTTGCTTATTGCTTCATCAGTTTGTGTGCAAATTCATATTTTTTTGCATATAATATGAATGCAAAATAAAAAACACAGTATTGTTTTAAACTCGAAATTACCCTTAGAAACTGCAAGCCAAATTTCTTACTGTGATGTACAGCCTGCAATGAAAGTAAGCTCAAGAACAGTAGAATTGCTCCTTTGGTATCTGAAAACAGGCTTTTTGAAATCCTCACTGATCAAACTGCCATTACCAAAGACCATTTCTTATTCAAAACATGGAAGTCCTTAATACTCCGCATTTTTATAACTATGTAAGGCTGGACAATAATAAAAGCATTGCTTTTCTCACCCACACACTAAAAAAGATTATTCTGTAGAGGTCTGAAGACAACTACTAATCCCAAAATTACCTAACAGCACATATTCAAAGAAAGAATGAATAAAGATGGCATTAGAAGTTTTCCAGTACAGAAGTCAACCATATCTACCTAACAGAAATTCTGTGACTCCTTTAAAATAAAGGAAGACTACAGCAGGCTGTGGTGCTGGGCTCTGCACACACAGGTACATGTCTGACTATCTGACAATGGAATTATTAGTAACCTTCCAAAAGGTGTCAAGAATGCTGCAAAACTTACAACGGTTTAAATTCCAATACTCACTGTGAAACCAAGACATTATTCTACACACACAAAAGCACCACACAGGTAAAATTGCCTGTGTATTTATGTAGTGTTTCAGGCAGGTTAGAATAATTCTCTACAGACAAAAATATTACCTTGTCCTACTCAGAAGTTATAATCTCTCAAGGAGCAATGCTAAGATTAAAATATATCAAAACCCATACCAATAAAAGTATTTGTCAAATTCCTTATTTATGCCTACCTGGCAAAAGTACTGGTTCCAGTTTTTTAATCCTTGGTTCTGATGCTATATTGTCTTCAGCCTGTAGAAAAAAAAAAAAAAGAGAATTTACTTAAGAATCAGGACTTTGCAGTCAGACACAAGACTAATCTACTTGTGCAAAGGAGAAAGTTCTTTTAACTGAAAAGGCTCATCTTAAGGAGCTAGAATACAATCATTACAACAATTTTAAGTATTTTTCCATGTACTTAGCTTTGTACCAGAAGAATAATAAAATATTTAAAGTACTCGTGTTTAACTAATTGTGTAACCCAAGACATAGGTCACAGGATGAACAAAATTCAATTTGGCTTGGCATTCCATAAAGGCTCAAATCCTATTTGATATAGATATGGACACTGAAGTTGGCAAAAAACTCTCTATCAACTTTTAAATATGCATGACTTTCCAACATAGGCAAGATCTCAAAAAAAACTAAGGCCTAGAACACACAAGTGCCTATTTGCACTTCCATCTCAATTATTAAAAATACTTCAATAAAAGGATGGGAAACTGTGGTGAAATAACCCAGAGTTCCCACAATGACAGCACCAGCACCATTTCCTAGGACTAGGAATATCTAGCATTATGTTACACCGACATTTCACTTTTACTAAGAAATTGTGAAAAAGCAGAAATAGATCAACACGCCAAACGTGCTGCTAGGAGAGGTCCTGCCTTGTCTAAAATAAAGAAGTGTATGTCAAGTGCACACCCAGATGGCACACAAGTCCCGCTGGTTGCGGCTCTCGGTCCCACACACACACGTACACCGCTGCCCTGCAGACCCTCGAGGAACAGGCTTCATTTCTAACTTGTGCCATCAGACAAGCTTTAAATGAGAAACCGCCACTACAGCCAGCGCTTCATTATCTGCATAAGAGACAAGCACCAGCTGCTTTCTCCTCATCCCACCCAGCACGGCGAGCAAAGGAGCCCGAACACCCGAGTGTCGTTCACGGGTTCCCCGCCCGGGCCGCGACCAACACGAACCTTCCCTGGGACACGAGTCCCAGCCCGGGTCTGCTGGCAGCCTGGGCAGTGCCGGGGCTACACCTGGGGCAGGGGATACACCTGGGCAGTGCCGGGGGTGCACCTGAGTCCGGGGATACACCTGGGGCAGGGGGTACAGCTGGGGCAGGGGGTACACCTGGGCAGTGCCGGGGGTGCACCTGAGTCCGGGGATACACCTGGGGCAGGGGGTA
>VXAU01005121.1:58129-78549 GCA_013399695.1 Formicarius rufipectus | reverse complement strand
TCGGCTCGGCCCCTACTCGGCCCGGCTTGGCTCAGACTCAGCACGGCCCAGCACGGTCTAACCTGGCCCGGCACGGCCCAGCCCCAGCATGGTCGAGGCCCGGCACGGCCCAGCCCTGTCACGGCCCGGCCCCGGCCCGGCCGAGACCTGTCACGGACCAACAGGGCCCGGCCCAGCCCCCGGGGCTGGTCGGACGGGGCATCCCGGAGCGGGGCCTTCCCACGTCGTGGCCCCGGCCGGCCCGGGGCACCCCCGTCTCGCCCTGCAGAGTTTGCTGCCGCCCGGGGCTGTCCCGGGGCAGCTCCTGCACTGGCTGTGGGTGCCCCACCCCTGACAGACCCGGGCCAGGTTGGGTAAGGCCTTGAGCAGCCTGGTTTAGTGGGAGACTCCCATGGCAGTGGAGTTGGGACTAGGTGATCTCTAAGGTCTATTGCAATCCCTTAACATTATGTGGGTGCGCTACTGCTACAAAGCTGTTCCGCCCTCCCCCTGTACCCAAGGTGTGCGGGAGGGGTGGTGATGCCGTCCCCCTCCTGCTCTCGGCTGCAGCTGGGCCAACACCCGGCACGCGCGGTGTGCCCACCGGAGCTGTCCCAGAATAGGGAAATAACACCGTGATCCTCCTAAACCGGCCAAGTCCGTCACTGCCGTCTCTTTTGATAAGGAGTGAGAAACTGCTGATGTTTGTTTAGTGGCCCCTGGCAGCCGAAAGGGTCTGCACTGCAGGTGTGAGCACTGGGTGCAAGGGACTTGGCCTTCACAGGGGAAATACCTCCTGCAAGAAGCAACAGTTTGAATGGAAATGTGGTTTAATGGACATCCCTAGACTGGGATGACAGTCTTTCAACTGTGAGATGTAAGGAAGGGGGAGAGTCTGGGTTCTAATATCACCACAACATAAAGACACTAAAGAACTAGAAGACTCCAGAAAAGGGGCACTTTTTTGGATGCCAAATGACATATGCATCACCCATCGCCCAGGGATAAGGTCTTCCCTCATTAATAGAAAGCACGTTGCATTGAATTACAGCCCTTGGGATTTTTTTGTGAAGTCAGAGGGTGGGTATTCAATGAAAGAATATGCTTTAGGGCACTACCTCAATTCCACAGCTTAGATGAGATGCCCCATTGATGCCAGACGGAAGGTTTGAACAGTGAGGGGGAAGCAATCTCCTAACACCTGCCTAGATTGAAGAAAGAAAGAAGCTCATGCGCATACTTTTAATGCTGTTCAACAGCCCAGGGAAGAGCACCGGAAAGCACCACCATAAGAGCCCACTGCTCTTGGCTTGTTGGTAGAGAAGATAAAAACAATCCCACTGGGTGCTTATTAAAGCAAATGCACCTCCTTGCACAAAGGTCCCAACTTGTGTTAGCAGGCAGTTCACTTTATTCTCTAATTTCACATATATGATTTTTATGCTGAAAATGTCATTGTCTGCGTGACATTATTGAGCCTGGCATGGGCTCAACCTCAGCCCTGTCCTCTTTGGGTGCACTGTGCTGCAGATGCTGCTGGTGGTGTAGAGTGCCTGACAGTACTGTGAGAGCAAGCCACAGCTTCCCTCCTGCTGCTGACTTTCACAACCTAAATCCCCTGGATGTTTGATAGTGAGAAATACTGCAGGGCTTGCCCTCCTTCTTATCATCCTTTAAAGATTTTTGTTCATATTTGGAACTCTGTTGAAAGGGAATTAAAATCAGAAAGGAGGGAAGAGAAAGTGAGGGGGTGAGGAAAGCAGAAACTTTCCAAATCTGGCAGACTTGAAATTGCATATACCAAATTTGCCAGTGATATTAAAAATGACAGTTATTGATACCCCATCAGCATGGAGCCTTCTGAGGAGTATCTTCAAAAGCAATGTTACTCCTGAGAGAATGATCATAGGATAGCACAAATTTCCATTAAAGACTGCACTGGCACATTGAAATTGCTGTGCTATTCTGAAAAGGAGCAAACAAAATGAAAATTAAGCTCTCTCAGGATTTGTGAGGATTGTTGTTGGAATGGGTCACAAGTTGCCACTGGAAGAGTTTTATGCTACTGGGGAAAAAAGCAGATTTGACGGAAGTGAGTACTTTGAGGAACAAGTTAATTCTGTCACAACTTGCAGTGGATGCAGAGAGGCAGAGCAGGGCAGGCAAGCACAGCAGGATAAGCAGGCAGGGCAGGCCGGGCAAGCACAGCAGACCGGTGTGGGGATGGCAGGGTAGGGCAGGTAGGGAAATCCTCTGGGTCCCCTGACTCTTTTGTGGCAGTGCACTCAACTGCCTGCCATCACAGCTTTGCCTCACTTAAAATAGTTCTGCTAAGCCCCAGCTTTCTGAGTATGCCTTTGTTCTATGAGAACAATCTTGAAAGGATGGTGGGAAGACAGCTATGCAACAAAGCTAGCTGAAGTGAAAAGATGTATATTTTTAGTCTCATTATTTTTAAAAAATATAATTTTTACTCAGTGCAGCTATTTTCCTTGCGTCATCCTTGTTATTCAGTGACACCTCCGGTGTGCTAGATTGACCAGGACCCTTCTACTTGCCCACTAGCCTGGCCTACTCTCCTGCTGGTATCACCCCCCACGCTGTGTGGGGCTCCTGGGTCCCTTTTTACATACACTGCAATTGTTACAGTTAAGATAATTATCTGCTTAGCCATGGCTGTGGTGCGTAACCTGCTGCATTCACTGCCCGTCAGATTAGGTGTCTTCCTAAAAGGTCTGGTACAACTTCACAAGGCAGCTCTGTGGCTTGGGAAGTATTTTGGCTTTTGCAATGCATGAGGGCTGGGGTTAAGTCAGAACAGATTTTCACAATGGTCCCTTTTGATCTCTCAGCAGATTAGAGAAAGGCTTTCATTACACGTGTTCAAGAACAGGTTAGACCACCATCTGCCACTGATTCTATTGACATAGCTGCACTTGCCTCAGTGCAGATGATCTCGTACAGGCCTGGATTTCTATGGCAACTTCTGTGTTTTCATAGTTCTCTGAAGTCTGGTTCCATTACTGGTTTGAACTCCAAGACTAAAGGACATACATGTTATCTGATTTCACAGCTGCATGCCCAGAGCTACAGCAAGTCTACACAGTCAGGGATTCACTGATGGAAGTCTGTTCTAGTTTTCACTGGAAGTGTTATAGTTTATTACATTACCAGGACACCTCTCTACCTGTGCACTCAATGGTTTGTGCACCCAGGTTGCCTCAGCCTGCACTCAGAAGTGTGGGACTTTGGCTGGGGACTTGTGAGGAAGCCAGCCCTACAGGTCTGTATCACCCCTTATAGAATAAAAACATTATGCCTTAAATTTATTAAGCAGATGGGAAAAAAATGTCTTTCCTGAGTGTCCTTGATGAAGATCCAGGAAAATAATATTTAAAATGCCATTATTTATATAAACCAGCAATTTTGACAGTCCTTGCCGAAGATATACAAAAAGACATAAAAACTATGAAGAGGTTTTAGTTTCTTGAGGTGTCTCAGAAAAAAGCCTCCTTTGCAAGGCACATCTGCAAAGTGAGGGTAGCCTTCTGTGTGGAGATTTAATGATATGGGGTTTTTCTGTGTCACGTAAGGGTACTTTCCTTGTTAATCATTACGTAGGTATTACTTGCCTTATTTGCCTTGTTTGGTGCTGTTCATCAGTACAGTGTTCTACCTTGGTTTGGACTATTTCACAGAGGTGTTGTGACAGGCACTATTGGGTTACTCGTGCTTCTAATCTAGAGTCCAATCTTTTTCCATGGCCAGTTTGGAAGGCTGTTGGTCTGCTCAGGTAATACGTGCTGAGAACAGCAGTCCAGTGAGGGCAAGAAAAGGGGGATGGTTGTTTGCAGTCATGCAGGATAATGCACTGTGGCTTCACTGGGGGTATTCTCTTGCAGAAGAGCAGGTACATAAAATTACACAACCACTTTTTCATTTACTTCCACATCAAGCACAAGGTGGATACAGGCACTTAAATATTTTGGCTGAACAACTGCAAAGAATAATTTAAAGCCTATTATCAAGGCATACCTTACCTCCCTTCTAAAGACACAGGCTATCAACTATAAAGCACTTCTTTGCCATATCAAATTTTGTTTCTGCAGATAAGGCTAAATGTTGAAAAAAAGCAAAAGAAAATTGCAGTTTTCTGTAGTCTTCGTCTCACTTCTCCCATGGCTTGTGGTTTGTCACCCTACAACACAAACTGCTGCAGGGTACTGGTTTTTGACCACCCCAAACCCCCAGTCTGTGGTACCAGTTGAAATGGCCTTTAAATGGCCACATCAGCAGCTGTTTACATTGCTTTTGCCTTTGTGTCTGATGCAGGATTGCAATGTTGGGACCAAAGCCCACAATTAGGCTGAATTTTCAGTTTAGGTGACTTGCTGCATGTGGTAGAATATTTATCTGCAATGGCTGCAGTGAGAAGAAAACACCTCTAGGGCTAATACAGCCTCATAGCCCAGTAAACAGAGGTTAATTGTCACTGCTCCTAACAGGCCACAGGCTTTATGCTGACTTTGTAAGGCCTCAGGATGAGGCTTGTTGGGACTGCTTTGCCTCAACTTGCCTCAACTTGCCTCGAGTTGTCCCTTTGTTTGTCCAGCTGTGAAAGCAATTTTTCTAATGACTAGGAAGTTTGGGTGTATTTGTAGGATTTGAAGGCCAGTGATGAAAAACAGCATATAAAGTTTGTACCAAATATAAAAATGCCCATAAACAAGGAAAAAATAATAAGAAACAAACACCATCAATTTCATGCTCACCCTAGAAAGGACCTGGGATGCTGACAGTATTTCCTCGCTATCCCCACTGCAGCAACTGACTGTTAGACCCAGAGCAAATGTGGATGTAACATCCAAAAAAAAGGGGTTGATAGTAGGAAGTGTGCATAGATCAACTTTACCTCATTTTTTTCCCTATAGTAATATGGTAGTAGTCTTTTCTCTCCTATAGTTCTCTCTCTTCTTATTAGATCTAGACTAATAATAATTCATATATTAGACTGTTAAAATTCATTATGCTAACAATAAATTCCTGACTTTCTATACCAGGTGTGCCTCCTTGTTGCTCATAACAGCTTTTGAGTGTTGCAGTAGTTCAAGTAGAAGTGGCCCATTGAACAGGGCAGTGCAGCAGAAGCAAAATGTGGGACCCCAGAACCATTTCCCAGTGCTGTGCTGTCACTCTGAAAACTCACCTTCTCCACATCAAGGCCTTGGCAGCACACTGGCTCTGTGTCAATGGGTTCACTGCCCAGAACACCCAGAACAGGCACAGTCCTGTCAGGCTTAAAGAGCTAATGAAATAATCCTGTTAACATCCCTGGTTGTGTACCCCCCTCATGTTCTTGTTTTCTGACAAGACCTTGCAGACACATGTATTCTTTTTATTTAGAAGGACAGATAAATACTTTGCCAAAGATGATAGTCAAGGCCAGACCCTTGGAAAGTATCCAAAGATGCAGCATGGAGAAACCACAGTTGGAAAGTTTCAATGATTACTTTAATGAATTAGTAAATTATATGCAAAATGGGCTTTCTTGGTTCTCAGGTATCAAAATCCAATGTTTAAAATGAAAAGAGTGACTCTGCAATAGAAGAGGCATGCAGGAGCAAAGTTAAGCTGAATGATGAAATGTAAAAAGGGCTAATTCATGGAATCAGCTGGTAGGGTTATGAACCTGCCTTTGTAAATATTACAATTAGTCACCGCATTTAAAACATTTGCCTTGAGGGAAAGGGAAATGTCTGTATTGCAAGATACTGCAAGGTGAGCAAATTTAAATTACCTCTGTGTAATACCTCTGTGTAGACATAGTCTTAGAGTACACCCACTTTCAGCTTGACCTGGCTCAGTGTAGGTCAAGCACATAATACATTTTGGCAATGGAGTTCCCAGTGACACTGCTGTGAAGTCACCACATATTCAGCAGTACAGGGGGATATGTCATCCTGAAAAGCAGAATTAAGCATCCCTCTTCAGAAACACAAACTCTCTGCCTTCATCCTTTCAGTCAGTATTCAGGAAAACATGCAGGCAGACATGCAAATCATGCATGGTCATTACTCTGTTTAGTGAGCTCCAAATCTACTGCTGGTCTTCCATGCACATACAAAGCCATATTTAAATGTTATTAAAATGGCTGTATGTCTGAAATGACTCTGCAAAGCCAGTGTGGTTACTTCAATTCACTTCACGCTATGCAAAAGCCCAGCGAATACTGAAACCTCTTAAAATCATCCCTGTATAGAGAATGTTATGGAAAATTACCAGCAAATGTTAAGAAAGAAACTTTTCTTGGAAAATATTTGGCCTATGTACTGCAGAAGAAGAAACATAGGTGAAGTGTTTGGATATGATAGTGAAAAAAAAATGTTATACTGAATTAATTTACCATATTTTTCATGCTTTTCTTTATAAATATTTTTACACAAAGGAAGTAAATAAATACAAAGGTAAAATGTTTCTGTTTGAAATCTACATGCTATCAGATAAATTTTCAATGTAAATGTTAAAAAAATTCGGTGGTCAAAAGCATGATTAACACACATTTTATAAAGACAGTGTAACAAGAGGCATGCAACACACTGTATTCCGTTCCACAATGCATACTGCTCGTTTAGCACAGTGCTGAAAAGCTGCATCCCTTTGTGTCCAGGAGTCCATCTCTGGTGAAGGTGCAGGCAAATAGTAAAAAGGCATTGGCAAACTGGAGGCTATTTTAACCACATATACACAATGGCTATGTAGTCACACAGAATGGTAACACAGAAGTAAACATGGAATCGAACCAATTTCAAATGTCATTCTGTTTATACAAAATGTCAAGTTCCCTAAAGCTGAAGAAAAGAGAAGCCCACGTGAAAAGAGCAATGTCAACACTGTTCCAACAGCAGGGAAACCAGGAAAGCTGCTGCTAAGACCAAACCAGTAAAACCCACAGGAAACAATGAGTGAACTTTCAGAAATGTCCATGCACTTTCCATGATCAGTTTGGAAGCAGAATTTCAAGATGTAATTATGGATGAAGTATGAAAATATAATACACACACAAAAAAAGAAAAATCAGGAGCCATCAATGCATTTATAGAGTCTTCCATCAATCTCTGCAGTTCAAAGTCCTGCAAGCAGCATTATCAAGAAGGACCTGCATACTGTGGGGCTGATGATGAGAGAAAAAAAGAAATTCTGTCTTTTCAAAATAGTTTATGAGTAAGTCCTGATGGTTAGTGAGTTAAACATAAAACTTTTACCTGTCTTCTGTGAACAAGTAACATGCCTTTAACTCATTTTCTTTCTTGTCTGTTCAATGGTAAGCATCCCCTGCAATGAAAGGTGCTTAATATTTGAGAAATTCAAATTCCTAAAAGTTAACAGGGAGGAATGAGGCAAATAACATCATGTTATTATGAAGAAACCTGTGAAAACCTATTACTTAGAATGCCACTGTTAAGACAAGTGTGCTGGGTAAATCTGTAAATGAATGTGGATTTCCAGTCAGTCATCGAGGGATAGAAAACACTTCTGCTGTAGAGACATTTTTTCCCCTTTGCTTTTGAAATTTTCTTGAGAAAATGTATAGAATTTCTATTCTCATCTGGAAAATGTATCTTTTGTTTAGACTGACTCCTAGAAACTCTTCCTCGTTCCTCATCTGTTGTCATAATGAAAGTGCAAAATGAAAGTTGAATTTGTGACAGTAGATTCACTTCAAGAACAGGCTGGCTACATTTTGATCTCACCTGAGATCAGAAAACCTTTCCTCTTTTATTTTGATTTGCTTTCCCTTGCAGGCATTTAATAAAAGCCAGATTCTTATTCTACATGGACTTCTATTGTAATCCTCATTTATACAAAAAGCTAATGCAAATCTTGGATTCGTATTATTAAAAACCTCCATGTGCTTCATATGCTTAGAATCTCCCTAAACATTTTGAAACAATGATGACAGTTTTTCAACAGTTTAAGTCTGTCAGCATGCTTTGGGGTGGGGACAGATAAAATCCTGAAAGCAAGATTATGCCACTAAAGTTCAAGGACAGGTTAAGAATATGTCTACACATGGCTTTCCGGGACTGATTTCTCTAAACACAACTCTATTTTGCCACTCTGACCTATTTTAGTGGGTAAAAACTGCTATGTCGTGCCGTTCTGAAGGGAAGCTAAGCAGCAGGCATGCTGCATAATTTTTCCTTGCCTCCAACAATTCAGTTTTGATTCGAAAAACACTGTGGCCACAAAGAAACCAGCTGCATAAGTAAGGATAAAAACTAAGGCCAGTTAAAAATTTGTTCAGTTTAAGAAGTCTTCCAATAAAAAAGAAGAAAAAAAACATTTTCTAAATTTCTGCATTATAATATTGTCCTTCCTCTAAGAGCTTTTATAAACAGGTTGTCAGTGAATGAGCTTATGTGGGAGGCTAAAATGGAACAAAGAAAGATGTGTTGTCAGCATCTGTGAACTGTACCTATTTTTTATCTGCCCCTGACAGAATATCACTTTTTCACCCAACCCAGCAAGCATTTATTTAAGAACAGAATATAAACCTATTAAGTTTAAAAGAGAAGAAACAAATAGATTCAAAATGTTTCCTTATAAATTAATTTTAAAATCCATAATTTGTTTAATTAGCCATGCTGCCTCCTTGGCTGTTGGCAGAACAGGGGCCATAAGCCACTTTAACACTCAGTTTCCGTGGATGCATTTTCTTGCCTAGTTTTCTGTTCTTCTGTTGCACTGTCAAATGGTGCCACCAAATTAGTCACACTGCTGGCATGTCCTGGTCTGTTTAATTTGTCCTTTACAGACTTGGCTTTCCGAGAATGGCTGTGCAAACTCTTTGAGCGTAGTGACGGGAACCCAGAAGTCCTTTCTGGCTTCACTGACAGTAAATTCTCTTTCTCAGCCTTGACAGTGGCAGGCATAGGGGTGTAAGAGGCACTCGCACCTGCTTCACCGGCGTTGTCATCGTCTGTGTCCATCTGTAGCTGTTTCTCCTCTGCTTGCCTTTCTGCTTCGGAGATCAGACCAGGGTACTCTGGAGGACGTTCTTGAGAAAGTTGCTGCTCAACTTCGTATTTCCACTCTGTGGCCCACTGTTCAATTGTAGAAGGGCACACCTGATCCATAATGGTGCTGTACTCTGTGGTCCAGTTGTTAACCCCTCCAACCAGCTTCCCACCTTGTGCAAATATAAAGCTCCTTGACTTCATCATAGTGGTTTGACAAGCACTGAAGGTTTCAGGAGGAAAGTAGCGCATTGCTTTAGATTTTTCCAAGGGATAAGAGATGGTGGCTTCTAACTTGGTACGTTCTACTTTTAACTGAGTGTTCTGAAAATCTGATCCTGCTACGGACTGACTGTTTGTAACGGCGTCAATCTGGTTTAATCTTTGAGGAACCATTCCATCGCTACTGAAAATCCCCCGCTTTTCATCTCCTGAGCCACCTGAACCAGAAAGGGTTCTGGAATCATTCTGTGCAATTTCTGATGTAGATTTACTGTGATCTGCAGTGGTGACTGCATTAGCACTAGACGTATGATGGGGACTGGTGTGGTGTTCCGGAACCAGCATCCTTGGGTCTGCTACATCTTCTTTGGTACCAATAGAGTGGGCTTTTCTCCGCAGTCCCATGGCTGGTGACAAAGGAGTGGTGCTGTCATCAAACGTTAGCTCATCACCACTGATGTGGTATTTGTACATGCTGTAGCCATCAGAGCTGTTGACACTGCTCTGCCTCAGGAGATACGCAGCATCACACTCAGAGGAGGCCCGTGAGCGCGAGTGTGTCAGCTCGGATTTGTCAATCCCTGCCAGCTTCTCCAGAGCATTCACCATCCGACCAGAGAGCTCTTCCAGCTGAGAGAGTCGAAGGTCGACTGTTTGCAGAGAAGCTTTCATAAAATGTTCTCTTTCATTCACTTCTTCCAGCCTCATGGACATATTCTCAACTCTGTTGGGTATAAAAGAGGAAGCATAGAACAGAACCTGTAGAACCGTGCAGTAACCCATTGTAGGTACCCAGCTACTGATCTCTTCCTAAGGCAGAATTTTGTGGTATGTGTCGTGCCTCATTCCTTTTTCCCATGTGTAGCATCAAAAGCATGTGCATTTTCTTGTTACCTACACTTTCCATACACCATACTAGAGGGCTGTTGGAACTGTCCCCCACCAGGAGAGTACAAGAGCTGTAGGCTTTAGGGACAGTCTACTATTAACACTTCTGCGTGTGCCACCCACCATATGCTCAGTTGTCCTTTCACTGTGAAGCAGCAACTAATTACATGAAAAGTACTTTCTAATGACATGGTCCCAGGTTGATTTAAAATAGCATCAAAGCATGTTGTAAACCAGCTTTTGTAGCTGTCTGAGAGAGAACATATGCTGGTGTTGATGGAATTTCTTTAGCTCTTGAAATACCTTTCTATTGTGTATCACCTGAAGGGAGTGGAACTATCATCTAGTTCAATTAAAATAGTACTTTTCCTCATTTTCTTTTATCATTCATATCATAATGGATGTGATGGGACTAGAAAAATGCATATAAAAGTAATTCATTAGAATGTGACTTAGAGATCATATACTAGTAAATCAACTGTGGGAATTAAATTAACTTCCTTTTGCTCTCACACACAAAAGATGACAAAGCATCTGGAGCAAGAAGCCATGAGAAATAAGCAAATCTGCTTTGTGGCCATAGACTATAGTGAATCAGTGAGGCTTACCAGCCCTGCTTTATCCTCTGCCACAATACTTTGGATTTTGACAAATTGCCATGGATAAAGAGCGTGATAGAAACTACCCAAGTACACAGAGAAGATTTAATTTACTTCTCCATTCTCAAATGTCCCATATAATAATGCAAGATGCTTGGGACCTCTGTCAAGAGAAAGATATTTATCTGTTAAAGAATTATATGGCTCACAGAGTTATTTCAAAAGAAATGTTAAAAGGAAGATACATACATAAATATAGATGTATATAGATATATAGAGAAATATATATATATGGAGTACTTCATCGTCAGAATGCCATAAAGTAGATTAAGGTTAAAGAGGGTTTAAACTGTGTATAATTTTTATTACAGGGAGAATTTTTCACCATTTCAAGGAAGTTACTTGCTTACATCTACTAACAGAAGAGGCAGAGCCTTTGGGAAAAATCCTGCCAAGTGACCTGGTAAAAAAGCCCTGCTGCCACTGTCACTGTGTGCTTACACAGCAATATGCAAACATTACCTAGTCCTTAGAAAAGCTTAATGATTTACATGGGAATTTCCTTGTCTTTTAAATGGGGAAGTTCATGCTAAATGCCTTGTTCAAAGCTTCCAAGAGAACCTGTGGCAGAGACTAAAAATTCAGCAGTTGTGGGTGCCAGACCTCAGTGTCAACTATAGGTCCAAGGGAAGAAGCTTTTGTCATTAATCTCCAACGTGTTTCTCATGTTTGGACGAACTGTTGGAAACTCAACTAGTAGCAATTTACTCAAACGGATAGAAAGCATAACTGTGATCCTCAGAGAGGTGAGAGGTAAGAAATGCATCATGAGCAATAATGTTCTTACAACAAAGCTACCCAAACCAGCAGATTCAGTGACACAGCAGTGACACAACTTTCCTCTTGTGAGAGATGCACCTGCTCAGATAGTTACTTGGGATTCAGATCATCTTCTGAGTTGGTGGTGGTTTTCTTCAAGATGTAAATGTTTTGCATTTTAACTCAGTTGTGGTTGTAAAGAGGATACCAAAAAGCAAATACTGTTCCAGAAAAATGGTGTGGATTTTTTCCTTATGGTAAGTACCTTTCAGCAGTAACTCTGATGCGTTCATCATTAGATGATTGCTGTTCATCCTCTTTTTCCTGGAAGTATTCTTCTACACACTCCTCTTCAAACTCATACAGTTTTTTTAGCTCTTCATCATTCAGAAATAACTCTGTGCAAAGGAGAAGAACAAAATAGGAGTTTTCTTTTTCTAAACTTCTGGCAGTCAATTTAAATCCAATTTGGCAGTTTATTTTGGACATGGGCACATTGCAGATTCTACTCCTGCACTAAATGAACAGAGGATTTTTTTAAAGAGGGAATGAGCACATTGCCAAAGATGGGCACAGCTGTGAAGGCAATGGATTGCATTATGACCACCATCTCCTGTGACCACACACTGGGGGGTTATACGCTCTCAATGACTTTTGCACTTTTTAGCAGCAGTGCTGTGCATTGAACAACCTGAGCAGCCTTTACAAGGGAAAGACCAAGGCCAGCTCTGCCAGTTTGACTGTTCCTTCATTTAAATATTGTTCTTAAAAGGATGCCAGTTGTAGGCAACAGATAAACTAACAGACTGTTCATAGATATTCTTTGTATAAGATGTTCAGAAATTTATAATCATGTAAGAAAAAATCCAAGGGGAATATAAGCTCTTGGGAACACCTCATCCTTTATTTGGATTTGTCTCTTTGCATTTGGAAGGAGTGTTACATGTAACTTTTTCCTATTGTGCAAAAATGTTTCCTATGAAATGTAGAAATAGAGGGATAATTGTGAACTTGTCATTATTTCCATGAGGCATATAATGAAAATAATAATTAACAGTTATAAGGGTGTGTTAGGAGAAGTATCCTCTCAGTTTCCCCGAGAAACGACAGATAAATCTCTAAATGATAGTGGGGATAGTCTTAGTCACAGGTTGCTCACAATCACAGAGCTGACACTATAGATGACATTTGAAACTGTGATCCCCTCTTCTCAATTTTCTATTTGCCCTTCCCAACATAAGGACTTTGCTAGAACTTCATCATGCACCGGATTAAGTAGATACCATCTCACTGTTTTAAGAAAGCATGTTAAAGAAAGTCTTCACTGGTATCATAAAATTACATAGTCTGAGATGTCCCTGGAGCCCAAGAGCTGTTAACTTGATACAAATCTTGGCCCACACTGTCTTCTGCAAATACACTCGACTGTCAACATGAACAAAATAGTATTTAAAATCTGGTGCTTTCTGCTGGGATGGTGCAAAGAGCTCAATACAAAGAAGATTTCTCACATACTCAGTCCTCTGTCACGCTCATCCTGGTCTCCATCCCCCTTCTTGCAGCGACAGCAGATTCTCTTGATGATGATATAGACGTGGCTGAAGATGATCATGGGTGGTGGGAGGACAGGCCTGTCATGGAATGTCATGATCAGCTGGTACCGCTGGAACTTCCAAACTTGGTTTGATATTGATTTTACCTCAAAGAAGGTATTGCTGAAAGGAAACATGGGTGCAGTTCCTATTAGGTCTCTCTTTTTACTTCTCAGTGAGCAAGTACTATACTGAAAAGAAACTTGCATAATTTATACATCACATAATTGGTGGTTTAGGGCTTATGAACTATTTCTTTTAACACTTGCCAGTATTTGATGATACACAAAGTATTAAATCCCTGAAAAGTATTTTGTATGCTAAACTGAGAAGCTTCACATAGTTTGCCTTTAATATGCTAATCAGCTTGACCTACATAGAAGACTTTTCAAGTTTGACAAAACTTCTAAATTCACACTTCATTCACTCAAACTTCTGATTTGAAAACATGGTGCATATTCTTGCAGAGGAATTTATTCTTGTAAGCCTCATCATTTTTACAGCAAAATAAGTTGTGTTATAAAGATATTTTATTTTGAAATTCAGTGGATATGAAGGAGTATGAGTGATGGTATTCAGTCCAGAGATAACAATAGTCACAGTTATGAAATACCAACTAAGAGAAAACAGACTTGATATTCTGTCTTAGAAAAAACTTTTCAAGCTGTTTTCAAGCGTGCTCAGACAGCTCACTCGTATGATGGTGATGATATTCACACTTCCTTTTTTTTAGTATTTTTTGTCCACTTGTTTTCTAACTTTATGTGCTTTAGAATACCTCCATTCATAAGAGCAGTTATAACATATCTTTGAAGATGAAGAATTCCTATGTACACAGAGCTTTTGCTTTCTTTAGGTTAGGTACACAGGAGATTATTTACCAATGATAAATAACAATCATTCTTCCTTCTGTGTCTCCTTTCTAGCAGGAATTCCCTGGCTAGATCCCAACCCCTTGTAACCATGGTGGGATGGCAGGAGTTAACAGCATGACCTACTTCCCAGACTGCTGATTCCTTGGTCCTTCAGCCAGTAATAGCTCCCATTGTAAGATTCTTCCCTTCTCCCCAGCTATGTGACTGGCATTTGAGTGCTTTGAAATTCATGACCTTTTAAGCTACATGCATCAGTTGAGAGACAGGCTTTGTGGGCTACACATATCTGGGCACAGGATGGACTGTTTTTGTGTTTGTGACACCAGCTACCCATGCCAAGCAAAAATGGATCATCTGCTTTTCTCAGGTGGTGTGTTCAGAAAGTATTTAGCAGCAAGGAGTCACTCTTTTTTTTTTTTTTCTGTTTTAAATCCCTAGATCATGATAGGAAAAGTATGCAGTGTAACTGTAGATAGGAAGAACAAGCAGCAGAAATGTATTTAGCTTTACTTCAGAGAAGTCTAAATTTAGATATGTGCATAGTGTACACTGCTTGGCTGCAGACCTTGGCAACCTGTAGCCATCCTTCCTGTTGGTTCAAGGCAATATAGACTCTTCTTTTGGGTCTTATAAGAACTCTGCAAGGCCCTAATGTCTTGTTCTAAATGAAAAACAAAACAAGAAGAAAAAAGGAAAAAAAACAGATGGTGTAGTGGGAATGCCTCCTGGTTTTGATGATCAGGTTTTTGTTCTGCTCTTTTTATTGCAGAGGCAGCAGCCAGTGGCTCCATGGGCTTTGTCCTGTATGTAGCAGGTTTCATGGATTCTGCTTCTTGTCTTCCCAGAGCAAACTTGAGGCCTGGCACTATCCATTAAAAGACAAGTGGAAGTAGCCAGATTGTCCCCTTATGCATTATTGCAATTGCTGGAAATGTCAAAGGCACCTTTCCTGCACTCAGAAGAGTACAGTGTACACACTATTGCCAGGATTTGCCAGTCATATCCAGAGCAGATCCTGAAATGCAAACCCTTGCAAAATCAGCTGATGGGTTCTCAAGGAAATTTTATGTTGACAATAAGAAGAAGATCCCTGGTCATTTACATACTTGAAGACAGCAATCAGCAGGTTTACCAGCAGGATATTTGCTACCAAGAGGTAACAGGCCATGATAGCAGGTGTGAGCCAGGCCCCTGGGATACACGGAGGGAGGCGTTTCCCATCATCATCATAAAGATTGTCCCCACAAGGAGCTGAAGAATAAACAGAAAAGGTCCTTTTCACAAATTGCCTGATACTTCAAAACACTATTTAACATTTATTTAGTGATGACACATGCATAAAATTTGCTAGATTTTGTCAATTTATTTCTAGTAGCAAGTATGTATAATTTCTACTTCAATTTCTGCTTCTAACTACAGCATATAAAAACAATTTCCCCATATTAGTGAACAGGGAAGCAGCTTCAAGTTTACTATAAAACTGTGTGGCTTTCTCTTCAAATTCATATGGATTTTTTTTCCTCATAGTAATAGTCTAGGACAAGATCTTAATGTCTATACATACATAATAATAGTGGAATTTAAAAAAATATTCTTCAACCAAGCTTGTGTGCATAACATGCCAAAGCTATAAAAGGATTGATTTAGTGGTCCCAGATTGCTGAGCATAAATTAAACCTTTACTGGGGTTCGGGTTAGGGCTATTAAAGTGTATTAAAGAGGCCTTTAATGACCCTGGCCAGCCTCACTGAGGACCCATAGCTGCAGCCCCTGAGCACACCTGCCCCTCCCTGAGCTGGGCCAGGTGTGCAGGTCTCACCCCACCTCCAGGATGGACCGAGCACCTCCGGTGGTGCCCCAGATGGACCCTCTGTCTGTGGCCCTGTCTCTTTTTGCCCCTTACTGGCTCCCTAGACAGATCCTAGGCTATGCCTTGAGCTGTCTGGGGCTGTTAATGTTACCAGTAGGTGAATGTTACCGAGAGATAGAATTATAAAGTGAAAATTATATAGTGACAGCAAAATAGACTACTGAGAATGAGACAAAAACTGAGAATATTGATCAAACCAATATAAAACAATTGCCTGAAGTAATTTTAAGAATACATAGGTTGTCTTGGAGTTGGGTAAATGCAGAGAGTTTGTTCTGTCTTTAAATGGCAGGATCTCTGATTTCAAATACAAGGCCAGCTTTTGGAACCATTTACCAGCAGCTAAGGTGTATCAGCCATGTTCTTTGGCTGAAATCTTAGCAAACTCTAAGTCTGACACTGAGTTCATGACAGGTTTAGTTCATGTGAATAGAAAACCCAGTGTTCTTAAACACTTTGCAAAAAACCCCAATACTTCAACCTCACGTGAAAAATACTTTCCATTTATTTGGAAACAGATTAATCCTATTTCCTGTGGACTGAAAGAGATGTTTAGACTATAATTAATAAAATCTGTTTTACTTGCTTTTCAAACATCAGGCCTGTATTTTTCCTGGTTTTCCTAAGAAAAGTGTACCAGGAAAGTGAAGTGCATCATAATTTTATTCAACCGGACCAATGAAAGTACTGCCAAAATCCCAGTAACATTGTATCAAGGTGATCAAAGGGAATTAGTTATACAATACCACTTATGCCTCATATTTTAAAAACCTGATTATTTTACTGGTATTGTATTAGAAACAAGTCTTAGAAACCATGGCATTTGGTATTAAAATAATTTCCCTCTGCTTATTTTCAAATGAAAGTATGAGAGCAGAAAACCAGATTCACACCTGAATATTGGGTGACTGCTATAATTAAAATGTGAGTAACTAGTCAAGAAAAAGATTAATGAACATATTCAGCTAAATGAGATAATCACTTCTCCACAAGCACTTACGATTAATTTCCATGGCATAAACTGAAGAGCATTCCAAGGAACAAAAGGGAAAAGGAGGCAGGGAGAGAAAGAAAAGAAAATAATAAAGAAACAAAACCAAAAACTGATGACTGAAAATACAGTTCTGCTGCCAACGAAAGATAAGCAACTCAAATGTCAGAACAGTAGAGACATATGCTTAGAAACAATGTCTTTGTTAAAAATGCATTGCATTCTGCAATTTCCTTTTCATGCTGCTTTCCCCAAATGTTACATATGGCAGTGCATTAATGACAGTAATAAAATATCACAAAATGCTTCTGGCAGATGATCATTTAAATATACATGGTATTTCAGGCAAGTAAACAAAACTGGCAGTCACCACGAACACAAAACCACTCAAAATTGTCACACCAAAATATTTTTTTTAGTTATTATGGAAACATTTCCTCATTTTTTCCTACTTTTTTTTTCCTTTATTTTTTTTTAAAGAACCACCCTGGCTTAGAGACTGTCAGATGTTTCTTTTTAATAGCTATGTTTCCATCAATAGTCATGATATTGTACACGGTAATAACACCAGTATTATTAAAGACCATTTTAACTCCCAGTATGGATACTTGCTTGCCAGTTCCTAGATGGTGCTTGTAAGATAAATCACACTATTGAAAGAAGCTCAACTAGGCTGTTCTATTGTAAGAATATTATGCTGTTGAGTATTAGATGCCACTAACTTCTTGCTTGTGGACATTTAAACAGAGTGAACCACACCAAGGGCATTAGGAAAAGTATTACCAGCAAGTTAACAGGGTTAATTATTCAATTTCCCTCTACTCAGCTCTGGTGAAACCACACCTGGACTTGTGTGTCTGGCTCTGGGCTCCACCACAGAAATCAGACATGGACATACAGGAGGGACTCTAGTAATGGGCCAGAGGTTATGAAGGCAACTGGACTATCTGATAAATGAGACAAGACAGAGAGCTGGGATAACTTATTCTGGAGAAGGGTCCTATATATGACCTATAAATCCTTGGTGGTGTGTGGGAGAAAAGAAGACAGGGACAGACTCTTCTGAAAGGAGAAGCAGCAGTGGGCAAAGATAGAAATGGGGCAAATTCCATTTAAATGAGATTGTCCAGAGAGGCTGCACAGTCTTCATCCTTCAAGATATTATAAACCTAACTGGTCCCTGAGAAACCTGTTCTAATTTACCCTGTTTTGAGCAGGAAAGTTCAGCTGGATGATCTCCAAAGGTGCCTTACAACCTGAGTAAATTCTGTGACGTGTGATCTTCACATTCAGGTGACAACCTGTCCTCAGTGAAGCTACTGACAAAGTCCAACTACCTTTCTTTCAGATGGAAAATTTGTTGTAATACTTTTTCCATAAATTGTTTACACCCCTGAGTCTTGGCAAAACAACCCATTAGCACTTGACTCAGAGCCACATTAGACTGCCCACAGCAATCTCTCCCAGTGACTGCTGAGCCTGCTTTTGTGGTGTGTTTACAGAGAACCATGGCGAGATCAGTGAAAAATTCTTATTGAAAGCAAAAAGATCTTCAGGACCCACTCCACAGAGTTCTACACATAAAGAATTTACAGAACAATTGTAATGCAGTCTAGTTATACTAGTAGAACACCTTGCATAAGCATAATTATTTCAATATTAAAACTACACAAACCCACACATTTCCATGGTAGCTCATGTTTAGGCTACGGACACGGCAACGCTTCTGACCTGGGAAGGAGCAAGTGGCTGAACTTTGGTAATTGGGAAGCTCGAACTTTCTGTCACACAAATATTTTGCACTGCTGAAAAATGATCTCTAATTCAAAGGGTGCTGACTATATAACTGAGAAAAGACTGAAAGCATTAGAGAAGTCTGGGACCACTTACACTAAAGAGCTCAGTATGGCTGGCAAGGAATGAGTTTTGATTTATGAAGAAATCGAACTGTCTACACTGGCAAAGGTTCTCTGTTCAAACTGAAGGAGGATTTGCATGCACATAATGAGGTAAGGGATACCCTGTTACAGTCACTTCCTCTCCATGGAAGAACTGACCCACTTGTGAGCCAGGATAAGCTCAGGTTCTCTCTCGTGTGCACCAAAACTGCAGCATCAGACAGTAAATGAGTGGCTTGACCTTTCTTTTCATCAAGTAATTTACTTTATCATAAGTTACATTAGTGAGACAAGGAAAACAAAGATTATATGAATTTTGCAACAGAGTACACTGTTCAGAAACACACTAATGAAATTTTATTCCTTTTTAAGCAATTAAAGTACACCTTAATGACATTGGTATAAAAGCTTCTCTTGATGGATCTTTCTAGTTTGTGAACTTAGACCTCCAGGTTCATCAGCCTTCCACTTGCCTACCTGTCAGTACGTGCAGATGACTGAAATAACACACACAAAGCTGAAACAGCAGCTTGGGTTATTTCAGATCAATTGCACACAAGTGATACACCCTGCAGGAGGCCTGCACATTGACTGTCATAGAAATTTCAAATATTAACACAAAATTAGCAGTAACAGGACAGCTTCCATATCCTTTAAAACACTGACAGTTATTTTTTAAACTATGCAGTTTGTTGTTTTTGTTTGTTTGTTTTTTGTTGTTTTTTTTTTTGAAAGGCTGTTTCCAAAGCTAATCAGGTGGAGTTTTGTTTTCCCACAGGTGAAGAAAAGAAGAACATTGGTGATTCATGAAATGGAAACAGTTCTGAGAGCAGATGCATGAATGGGAGTAAAAATGTATGAGCTCATTGCCTGTGCTGTGAGTTGGAGATGAAATAATATGTTTATTTTAACCTCCTGTGCAAGGTTATTTGTTGTTTTGTTTGTGTGTTGGTTTTTTTTTTCTTCTGTTGGAACTATTATTAGAACTTTGGTTCAAAAGAACATTTCAGAATGGTCTCTGTTGTTTGCTGTGAGTAAACAGAGCACTAAACACTCAACTCTTGGACAGGAGAATATTCCAGACTATCACTTTCAGTGTTAACTGAATTTGAAAACAAACTGAGAGGCCAGACCTGCAGGTGGGGAACACAAAATTATTCACTCTTGGGTCTGTCACAAGAAAACAACCACCATATAATCATAAAGAGAAAACACTACTTCCAAATTAAAAAGACTCTTTAATTTGGATCTGATCATCTGCCTCAGAAACAGGAAACAGACTCTTACTATGAATTCTACTCTTACGGTCTATCTGGTCTGCGAACACCTCTCCGTAGATCATCCAGTAGGGCATGTAGAAGATGTTCCGTGCCAGTCTCCAGGACGGCTCCTCATCGGGGTGCAGGATGGCCTGGCGGGCTACCCCAAAGCTCATCAGAACCACAAGCATGATGACCACAAAGTAGAGCATGTCAATCATCTGCATGGAGAGACCACAGAGAGGCTCTTACCGTCCCCAGGAGTGCAGCAGCACCAGCAGGTCTGTCTGCCAGCACCTTTGGCCAGGAAACCCCAACAGGGAATCTTCCTGACATCATTCTTTGGCTTTCTACTGCTCATGAATTAAGCATACATAAAAATACAGAACCCCCCCCCCCCCCTAATTTTTT